>OZ007596.1:286098944-286698944 GCA_963931845.1 Maratus michaelseni | reverse complement strand
TAAACAAGAATCGCTTTTAATTCTACACAAAACACTCATTTATAAATGCTATGAATTGGCTGTCTGTGTTTCCAGTTGCTCCTGTTAACATATTGTTGTAATATATCGCTGAAACACCACTTTATTAAATTATCTTTCTGCCCGATGAGTGGACAACTATAAAATATCGCTTTGAACATCAAAAGCTACTCATGCCTGTAACAGCTGATTAGTTTAATTTGGTCGAATTTATGTCTGCAGGTGAAACAGAAATTATGAAATAATAGAGCGAGATGATGAGGACAGAAGTTGCATTGAAAGAAATGATTAATGTTAACTCTTTTGGTACATCACTTTCAGATAAGGAATAAGAAAAATGATTTTAAAGACCCTAAATTTTTGAGAAAAAAACAAAACAAAAATATAAATCAAAAATATAAAATATATGTAAAATATTTTTTATGAATCAAATAATCTTTTCCAATACTGTATATTTTATTTATTAACATTCCAAAATAAATGGAAACTCTTTATGATTTCTGCTCGTCTGTCTGTCTGTCCGAGTGCGCTTTAACTCTCATAAATATACTTGGATTTTTACGATATTTATCATGGTTATTTAACACTTTCTAACATAGTTGAAAAGTGTTTATGACTTCGGTTCATCTGCCTGTCTAACATGCCGCGCTCTTACTATCGAAAATACCCTTATATTACCATAATACTGAGATACGTTATTGAGGTTTATTATAGCATTTTCCATATGGATAATAACGGATGCAGCTGGTATAGTTCATTTAGAATTATGCTGTATTTTCAAGATGACTTACTTAATTAAATATACATATTCAATGAGTTGGACGAAATGATTTATTTTTTACAAGTTTAATTGACATCACAGCACAAGTACTCACATCACATAATATTACACATAACAGATCTACATATACATTCTATTGGTACTGGATTGAAACAATAGCATCTGAACGATAGGTGTCAGTAGCAACTGGAGAGAATTATCCCTGTGGTGCTGCCATCTCGAGTTTATTATTAAAAGTAAAACACCATAAGAGTGGTAGACGAAAATTCGGTTACATTATGGTGTACGTGGGGGGGGGGGAGTGTTTGCGGTGCACTTATATGATGTGACACTACCGCAAACATAGTGACACTGATATATCTTACTCAGTCGGACTACAACATGTTTTCTACCGAATATGAAGTAAATAGCATTTATAGATTGCTCGAACATGTTTTCTATGGAACATGAAGGGAATAGCAGTTAGAGTGAGCTCGTTTACAAGGATAAAAATAAATTCCGTTACATTATGATTTATAGGAGAAAAATTTTTGCAGTGTATTTTTAAGATGTCATGCTGCTTATATTAATCAATGTGGTGCATTGTGGTGCACGGCATGCTTTGTATAGATTGTTTGAAATGCGTAGCATTTCTCATTCATTTAAAGATATACATAAAAGAATTCGGTTACAAGATTGATTATAAGCGATAATAGCTGGAAGCGCATTTTCAGTTGGTGTATGCAATTATAAGTTTAACTAAATTTTAGTTTATTGCGTGGTGCGTGTACATTCTAGGTATTATATAGAGGGTTTCATAAAATAATTTGTATATATTACCGCCTTTCAAAATATCTAATCCATCATCAACAATAGTTGTCTTCAAAGTTAAAATTATAAGAGTGAAAATAATTTTTACAACAATAAAATTAATTTACAGCCGAAACACGCTTACTAAAATTTACAAATTGTAGATCCGATTACAGAAGTGTCCTTTTTTAACACTTTCCAGCATAAATGAGTTTATGAATTTGGTTTGTCTGACCGTCTGTCTTATTGTACGTGCTCTAACTCGCGTAATTACATGCGAATTATCATGTACTTGATATACCTTATTGAGGCTTACTATAGCATGTTCGGTATTAAAATAGAAGTGTGTAGTTTTTAGAGTTCATTTACAGGGGCATTCAAAACTATTACGTTAAATTATGGTATATGGGGAAAATCATTTGGGGGGTAATTTTGTGGTGTTACACTATTTTAAACATAATAAACATAATTACTGAGGTGCGCAAGAAGATGGTTATTATAGAATATGTTATGTGTAGCACTTACAATACCTGTACAAGGGAACTCAAAATTATTCCGCAACATTATGTTCTATGAAGAAAAATTGCTTGCGGCGTATTGTAATGATGTTACTCTGTTAGAAACATAATGCAATTGATATTAATATTTCATTTGCACCAAAACATGCTTTCCGTAGAATATGGGGTACAAAGCATATATCATTCATTTACATTGTCACAGAAAAGAGTTTAGTTATATAAAGGTGTGCGGTGAAAACTCTTTTCAGTTTTTTAACCATTGGGAAAATGGTTGTTGCTTTCGGTAGAGAATGGACCAAATGATGTCCGCATTCTTCTATTTTAACCGTTTTTAACGAAATTTTGTAACTTAAAAAATATATTATAAGCGTTTTTAATGATATTCTGTAACTTTAGAAGAATTTTTCTCTAAATAAGCAATAGAAATGCATAAAATCGTTACAAAAATGTTAAAGTTACAAAAAGGATAGATGCTAATTATCAGATATAAAAATAAAAAAGAAAACTGCCCAGTTAAACTGAGGGCATTGAGCTCACAGGCTATTCACACTAATTGTATATTATACACTTATTTCAAAGAATTTGAAATAAGCCCATCGAAAAATAAATAAATCGACAATATATTAAGGTGGATCATCCCCCCGTTCCCCCACCCCCTTCTAGTTAACAATTGAACCCCCAAACCTAATCAGGGAAGCCCTTTATTACAATGAACATATATACTAAATTCGAAGCAAATCGGATAATTCTGCATGAAAAACCCATTTATCTAAATTAAGGGGGATTACCCCCCGTATCCCCCCTTTATACTTAA
The DNA here is from genome assembly GCA_963931845.1 of Maratus michaelseni. NCBI lineage: Eukaryota > Metazoa > Arthropoda > Arachnida > Araneae > Salticidae > Maratus > Maratus michaelseni. Next base: position 286,696,024 of record OZ007596.1, on the reverse strand, counting down.
CCAATGAACCCCAAGACTAACCAGGGAAGCTCCTTTCCACAATGCGCCTATATACAAAATTTGAAGAAAATCGGATTATTCTCCAAGAAAAAAACATTCATCTAAATTAAGGGGGAGGATAAGCCCCCCCCCCTTTACCCTCTTTATACTTAACCAAAGAACCCCCTAAACTAATCAGGAAAGCGCCTTATCACAATGAACCTATATACAAAATTTTAAGAAAATCGCATAATTCTGCATGAAAATCGCAGTTATCTAAATTAAGGGGGGCAGCCCTCCGTTACCCCCTTTATACTTAAACAATGAATCCACAAAACCAATCAGGAAAACGCTTTATCACCATTAACCTGTATACAAAATTTGAAGAAAATCAAATAATTCTGCATGAAAAACCCATTTATCTAAGTTAAGGCGGGATTAGCCCCCCCTTTTCCCCTTTATACTTAACCAATGAACCCCCAAAACTCTTCAGAGAAGCGCATTATCACAATGAACCTATATACAAAATTTGAAGAAAATCGAATAATTCTGCAGGAAAACTCATTTATCTAAATTAGGGGGGGTTATCCCCCTTTCCCCCTTTATACTTAACCAATGAACCCCAAAACTATTGACAGAAGTGCATTATCAAAATGAACCTATATACAAAATTTGAAGAAAATGGGATAATTCTGCATGAAAAACCTATTTATCTAAATTATGAGAAGTTAGCCCCCCATTTCCCCCCTTTATGCTTAATCAATGAACCTCCAAAACTAATCAGGGAAGCGCCGTATCACAAGGAACCTATAAACAAAATTTAAAGTAAAACGGTTAGTTATATGTAGAGTTATCGCGTTACGTACATACATACATACATACATACATACATACGTACGTACGTACATACAGAACCGGCGGGCACATAAGCTCTCAGGCTTTGATAGCCTGTGACCTAAAAAGCCGAATTCAAAAATTAACGTCCGATGAGAAATCGTCTTATAAAGGAAAAGACGTGGTCTTCAACTTTAATTTCCCCAAAATACCTTCAGCTCCGACATCAATCTAAACAAAAGTTAAAGCAATACTTAAATTTTGCTTAGGGGATGGTCTAAAAATAGAAATTGTACCAAACTTTAAAATTTTTAATGCTAACACCTAAAGTTGACCTCATATTTTGATATTTCAGTTAATTCTACCTTCGGATACCAAACGGGAAGTCAGTAGATAGGAAATGGGACTTCTGCGTCAGCAGGAGGCGGTGACGGCGGTAAAACCGCCTGCTGCCGATATCATAGTATAGTAGGTGGGAGGAATAGCTAGCGTAGGAAAGCATGTTATAGTAGGGTGTGGCGAATCTCGGTAGGTCTGCTACACTATATTGCCAAAGGTAACCGGTCACTTGCGATTTTAGACGTTTTGTTAACTATCTAGAAAAATGCATGAGGACTTAACCTGAAACTACAGGTGTGTAAACAATATAGTATAGGTTATATATTTCCGCGAAGATTTTTTAACGAAACCCCATAGGGGAGTGTCAACAAATTGAAAAAGAACGAATATCTTTCGCATAACCCTGTAAAAACTAATGTAGCAATGGCGTTCAAACTCGAGATTATTAATAGGTGGCTTGTAATATACTCTGTTCATTTTCATGAGGATAGCATGTATACTTGTAGAGAAATTAAGGTTTTTATAAAAACAGTCCCAAATTTCGCCTAGTTTTTTGCTTATAATTTGCAGAGATCTTAAAAAAAAAAAGTTCTTTTCAGAAAATATGACAAACAAGATTGTACATAATTCTCTGCAATCAGATTAAAAAATACTAAAAATTGGACGAAAAATGAGCAGGTTTACTAAAAAATGTTTCACTGCGAATGCGCGAATGCAATCAAAATATAATATGCATAATGTATTAGCTAAGTATATAGAGCAACTTTTGTTAACGTCTCAAAATCACAGTGTTATGAATTTTGTAAATATTTCATTCTTTTTAATTTATTTTATTTTATTATTGTGAAAATTGCAGTATTATTAATGTATTTCTTATTGAGCATCATGTAACTCAATGCTATAGGCCTCAGCTGCTTTGCAAGAAAAACAACCTTACAGCATCTGTTTTATAATGGAGTTCTATTGGAAAATCGCCAAGGAATGGGTTTATCGCCAAGTTGGCAATGGTTTTGGCGACTTATTTTTGTCGTCAAATTTAGCGATATATCGCCAAATGTCGCCAAGTTGGCGACGGATTTGGCGACTTTTTGTGCAACCCCCCCTTATACCTTTACATTGGGATCCTTTCTCGTTTGGGGTACTCTATCGAGAGTTAAAGCACTTTCTGGTAATTTCTAGCATCTGAAGGCTCTGGAAAATTCTACAGTTATCTTTAAAGCCTATATAAGGGACCTCCACCAGTTCAGTTCAGTTAGTTGTCTGTCAACTGCGATTGAATTCATACGAGAGGCTTTGCATTGAGAACTGTGTTTCTCGGATCGATTTTGTCGTTGATACGTCGTATTGAACGCATTGTTTCTGTGTGAAATTTTGCTGTGCTTTTATTGGATTTGAAGATTACTGAATATCTTGTAATTTTCAGAAGATACTGGTGTTCGTATTGCACTCTTTATAGTGAATAAAGCCTTTTGATTGTTCTTATATATTGGCATCAGTCCTTTCGAACCCCGAGCTCACAGCATTTGGTGTCAGAAGTGGGATTGAATGCCGATTACCAGAGCAATGGAGGCGCAACTGACTAAATTATTGGAGAAATTAGGAGAGATGGATGAGAAAATGACTGCGAACCAGGCTGAAATGAAGAAGGAAATGTCAGCGATGGATGAGAAAATGACTGCAAACCAGGCTGAAATGAAGGAAATGTCGGAAGAAATGATGAAGAAAATGTCGGAGGAAATGAAGAAGGAAATGTCAGCGATAGATGAGAAAATGATCGCAAACCAGGCTGAAATGAAAGAGATGTCGGAAGAAATGAAGAAGGATATGTCAACCAACCTTGGTGAGTTGAAAGAATTAATAGATAATAAAATAACATCTTTAAATGAAAGAATTGACAGCGTGGAAAACAAATTTGAAGGAAGATTTCTGGAAATAGAGGAAAAAGTTCAAAAGACAGCCAATACCGTAGAAGAAAGGATAGAGAGTATAGAAAAGGAGTTGGAAAATGTGAAGAAACAAAAGATAACTGCCGAAAACTATCCCGAAGATGTCAAGTATCAAGCTATGCTTCCCCGGGCCTCTATTAAACTCTCGACCTATGACGGAAAATCCTCATGGCCAGTTTTTAAGACACAATTTGGGATCGTAGCGGACGCCAATGGATGGGATTCCCAGACAAAGGCTTGCCAGTTAGCTGCTTCTCTACGAGCTGATGCTGCCGAGGTCCTACAGACTTTGCCTGCAAATGAACCGCTGGATTTTGAAACGCTCGTCAGTGCCTTAGAATTACGCTTTGGCGAGAAATGCATGAAGGAATATAGCAGACTCCAGCTCAAATCTCGACAGCAGAAATCCACTGAATCCCTGCAAGAGCTTGCTACGGATGTCGAGAGACTTTCACATCTTGCTTATCCTGACTGTCCGACTGAAATTAGAGAAAGCTTAGCTCTACAGCATTTTATCGATGGTGTGCGTGACTCTGAGATCCAGAAACAACTCCGGATTGCAGATCTCAATGACTTAAAAGGGGCTTTAGTTTATGCCCTGAAATTTGAGGCAGCCCAGCAAGCTACAAGGAAAGATCGACACTTTATAGCAGCCAACCTGTCTGAGACGTCGGATAGAGCTGTGGAGCGCTTCCAGCAGCAGATGAATGACATAATGAGAAAGATGAACTCCGTAATGGCCAACAAACCTTACAGGAAGATCAAGTGCTGGAAATGCGGTGGAGAAGGCCATATCCAAATCGACTGCCCAAGACGACACAGCACCGAAGGTAATATCTCTCCCGCTAAAGGAGGAGCAGGAAAACTGATTAATGGCCATCTTACGGGGCGGAGGTTGCCAGATTTTGAGAAGCCCCATTTTCAAGTATGTGAAATTTCTGCAAGAAGTTGCGGCGAGAACGGAGTTTTTCTAGTCGGAAGCGTGAATGATTTGCCCTGTAATATGATCATCGATACAGGAGCCAATGTGACCATCATTCGGAAAGATCTAGCTCAGCGGCTGAAAGAAAAACTCTTCTGGACCCCGCCGCGTGTTATTCTTCAAACTGTGACCGGAGATAAGATCGATATACATGGAAGAATGACACTGAAAATAAAGTTTGGGAACGCCGCTTACCACCATACAGTCTATGTGGCCGATATTTCAGACCCTTTCATACTCGGACTGGACTTTTTAAAGGAGCACACTGGATTTTAAGATTAATGAGTTACGCTCTGCTCAAGAAGATGTCACTATTTTCAAACTTGGAAATGAGTCCGGGTCTATTCAACGGATCACAGCCAAGGCAGATGTTATCATCCCTCCACGGACCGAAATGATGATACCTGGATTAACTGGAAACGAAAGAATTTTCCAGTATGGCTTGACTGGATATCCTGAGAAGAGCCCAAAGGGAGTGCTAATAGCATCAGCGCTGGTAGATCTGTCGAGAGATGTCATACCCGTGAGAATTTCAAACGTAAGTGAAAAGTCTAGAATTATCCAGAAGGGTGAAGTGCTTGCAACCTGTGCTCCAGTCACCTGTGTATGCAAAGACCCGAGCTTGATGTTGTCGGAGCCGCCTACAAGTTTAACACCTGAAATTGGACGACATGAAAATTTATCTCCTGAACAGAGGCATGCCGCAGAAAGACTGTTCCAGGAATTTAAGGATGTGTTTTCTCAAAACGAGAGTGATATTTGTCGCACTTCACTGACACGGCATAGAATTGATACTGCCGGCCATCCACCGATTAAACAGCATCCCAGACGTTTGCCGTTCGCTAAACAAGAAGAGGTGTCTAAGCTCTTACAACAGATGCAGGATAGTGAGATCATCGAACCGTCATCAAGTCCGTGGGCCTCTCCCATCGTGTTGGTCCGAAAGAAAGATGGCTCCACAAGATTTTGTGTGGATTATCGTAAATTTAACGATATCACGAAGAAAGACAGCTATCCTCTACCAAGAATAGACGACACGCTAGATACTCTTTCAGGACATAAATGGTTTTCCACACTGGATTTGAAGAGTGGATATTGGCAAGTAGAGATCCATCCTGATGACAAAGAGAAGACCGCATTTACTACTGGACAAGGACTTTGGCAATTTAAAGTTATGCCGTTCGGGCTCTGCAATGCCCCAGCAACGTTCGAGCGCCTCATGGAGACAGTGTGTTAAAAGGCCTGACTTTTGAAGCTTGTCTCATCTACCTAGATGATGTCATCATTGGTGGCCGCACGTTTGAAGAACATCTAGAGAATATTCGAAAAGTGTTAACGAAACTAAGAGCGGCGAATTTAAATCTTAACCCTTTGAAATGCAAGTTCTTCCAACGAGAAGTAAACTATTTAGGACACATCATCTCAGCTGAAGGTGTTCGAACAGATCCTGGAAAAGTGTCTGCAGTAAAGCAGTGGAAACGTCCGGAAAATGTCCATCAGTTGCGAAGCTTTCTGGGACTATGCACTTATTACAGAAAGTTTGTACAGGGGTTCTCCAACATCGCAAGACCCTTGCATAGGCTCACTGAAAGCAAACAGAAGTTTCTATGGACACAAGAATGCGACAATTCATTCCAGCGGCTTAAAGAAGCTCTCACATCCTCTCCAGTCCTTACCTATCCAGACCCCGACAAACAATTCATTGTGGACACGGATGCCAGTCAGGAAAGTGTCGGCGCTGTACTTTCCCAAGAATAGATGGCCAAGAACGAGTCGTAGCATACTGGAGCAAATGTTTATCGAAACCAGAGCGGAATTATTGCGTCACTCGTAAGGAGTTATTAGCTATAGTGAAAGCCATAGAACACTTCCATCACTATCTCTATGGCAGGAAATTTCTCCTTCGTACTGATCACGCATCCCTAACATGGCTGATGAATTTTAAGAACCCAGAGGGCCAAGTAGCCAGATGGATACAACGGCTCCAGGAATACGACTTTAACATCAGGCATCGCAAAGGCTCATCGCATGGAAACGCCGATGCCCTATCAAGAAGACCGTGTCCCGAGAGCTGTCGCTATTGTTCCAGAGCGGAGAGCAAGTATAATCCCGAATATGTCATACGCCAGACGAAGACTTCACTATTGACGCCACCAGATCCCTGGAGTGATGAGAAGATTCGAGAAGATCAAATGGCAGACACTGAGATCAAACCAATCTTGGAGTTATTAGAATCTTCTAGCACGAAGCCCAGTTGGAAAGACATCTCGACTTACAGTCCTACGACGAAGCAATATTGGGCTCTTTGGAACTCTCTCCACTTCAGGAATGGTGTACTGTTCCGAAAATTCGAATCGGAAGATGGGAAGACATCTCGGTGGCAGATGGTACTTCCTCGATCCCGAATACCAGAGGTCCTCAAGGAATTACATGGCAGTCCCACTGGTGGCCATTTTGGAGTCATGAAAACATTACACAGAGTCCGAGAGCGCTTCTTCTGGGGAAAAGCGAGAGCTGACGTCGAACAATGGTGCAAATCTTGCGATGCATGTGCAGCTCGGAAAGGACCAAAGAAACGTAGCCGAGGAAGACTACATCTCTACAATGTAGGAGCACCTTTTGAACGCATCGCCCTTGACATTCTAGGTCCTCTGCCAAGAAGTGCTGATGGCAACCAATACCTCCTTGTTGTCATGGACTATTTCACAAAATGGCCTGAAGTTTATGCCATCCCTGATCAAGAAGCTCCTACGGTTGCGGATGCCTTGGTACACCAGTGGATATCAAGGTATGGAGTCCCTCTTCAAATGCATTCCGACCAGGGGAGAAATTTCATCTCTGCTGTGATTGAGGGTCTCTGTCAACTTCTCGGAATGGACAAAACTAGGACGACGCCTTTACATCCGCAGTCGGATGGCATGGTTGAGAGATTTAATCGTACCATCCTCAACAATCTCTCACTTCTAGTCTCAAGAAACCAGCAAGACTGGGACCAAAAACTTCACTTGTTTCTTCTCGCCTATCGCAGCGCCGTCCATGAAACAACCGGCTATTCCCCGTCTCAGATGCTTTTCGGTCGTGATCTTCGTTTACCTTGTGATCTGCTGTTTGGTCGCCCTCCAGATGCGCCTTCATCGCCAGAGGGATACGTGCAGAATCTCCAGGCACGATTTGAAGACGTCCACAACTTGGCTCGAGAGCGGATCAATATACAGACGGAGAAGATGAAGACCAGGTACGACACGAAAGCCACAAGACATCAATTCAAAGAAGGTGACAAGGTTTGGTTTTATAATCCGACTCGACACAAAGGACTTTCTCCCAAACTGCAATCACACTGGGACGGTCCTTATACAGTCCTAAACAGACTGAACGATGTCGTAATTCGGATCCGAAAGTCACGAAGTTCGAAGCCTAGAGTCGTTCATTACGACAGGCTGGCTCCATACTATGGCCATAGTACTTAGTTCATTGATTGTAAATAGTGTAATGTAAATAATGTAAATTAGTATGACCATGGTCTTGTATATAAGTTAATGTAATAATTTCTTTTGCTTAGCATTATTGTTATTATTATTTAAATAAGTGTATATTTTGTATAATTCAGCATTATGAATGTGTTTAATTGTTATTTTCCATGTTTGCTTTAAGTTCTTTGAATAGTACAGCATTTGTTGGTAACGGGTTTGCTTTCCGATCAAAGGTTGAACTGCCCGGGACGTGCAGTCCTTGAGAGGGGGGCAGTGTTATGAATTTTGTAAATATTTCATTCTTTTTAATTTATTTTATTTTATTATTGTGAAAATTGCAGTATTATTAATGTATTTCCTATTGAGCATCATGTAACTCAATGCTAAAGGCCTCAGGTGCTTTGCAAGAAAAACAACCTTACAGCATCGGTTTTATAAAGGAGTTCTATTGGGAAATCGCCAAAGAATGGGTTTATCGCCAAGTTGGCGATGGTTTTGGCGACTTATTTTTGTCGCCAAATTTGGCGATATATCGCCAAATGTCGCCACGTTGGCGACGGATTTGGCGACTTTTTTACATTGGGATCCTTTCTCGTTTGGGGTACTCTATCGAGAGTTAAAGCACTTTCTGGCAATTTCTAGCATCTGAAGGCTCTGGAAAATTCTACAGTTATCTTTAAAGCCTATATAAGGGACCTGCACCAGTTCAGTTCAGTTAGTTGTCTGTCAACTGCGATTGAATTCATACGAGAGGCTTTGCATTGAGAACTGTGTTTCTCGGATCGATTTTGTCGTTGATACGTCGTATTGAACGCATTGTTTCTGTGTGAAATTTTGCTGTGCTTTTATTGGATTTGAAGATTACTGAATATCTTGTAATTTTCAGAAGATATTGGTGTTCGTATTGCGCTCTTTATAGTGAATAAAGCCTTTTGATTGTTCTTATATATTGGCATCAGTCCTTTCGAACCCCGAGCTCACAACAATAGCTTGAAAATTCTGAAAATTATCGTCGATAGAATAAGCTCGAAATCCGTTGTTCCCAAAAAGAAGCAAAAAGATGAGGGGTTGTATGAGATATCTGTTGACTAGTGCCAACATAGCTTACACAGTAGATCACGTACTACTATATTTGGATACAACCCCTCATCTTTTTGCTTCCTTTTGGGAACAACGGATTTCGAGCTTATTCTATCGACCAGAATTTTCAGAATTTTCAAGCTATGATTTTGAGACTTTAAGTGGCTCTATATACTTAGCTAATATATTATGCATATTATATTTTGATTGCTTTCGCGCATGCGCAGTGAAAATTTTTTTAGTAAACCTGCTCATTTTCCATCCAATTTTTATTATTTTTTAATTCTGATTGCAGAGTGTTATGTACAATGTTGTTTGTTATATTTTCTGAAAAGAACTTTTTTTTATATTAAGAACTCTGCAGATTATAAGCAAAAAACTAGGCGAAATTTGGGACTGTTTTTATAAAAACCTTAATTTCTCTACGACTATACATGCTATTCTCATAAAAATGAACGCAGTATATTACAATAAGCCACTTATTAAGAATCTGGAGTTTGAACGCCTTTCTACATTAGTTTTTACAGGGTTATTCAAAAGATATTCGTTTTTTTCAATTTGTTGACAGTCCCCTATGGGGTTTCGTGAAAACATCTTCGCGGAAATGTATAACCTATACTATACTGTTTACACACATAGAGTTTCAGGTTAATTCCTCATGTATTTTTCTTGATAGTTAACAAAACGTCTAAAATCGCAAGTGACCGGTCACCTTTGGCAATATAGTGTATAAGAGGTGGGTATTTCTGGGGGTGGGGATAAATTAACAAACTTTTTAAATACTTTATAGTACGAGTTAATGGTTATGGTAGCGTTCGAACACTGCCCCGCTATCCCTCTGCATTTTCCCAATTATTAAAATTTTAAAAATATGTTCAAAAAAAGAAAAATCATAGTTTGCTCGTCACAATTTCGTAGTTGTTTTTATTATTTTTCTTTGAAATACAGGGCAAGAAATCAAGATGCCTTAAATCTGAATCGATGTAATTAATTACTTATTCAAACTTTCCTCAGTTTTTAAAGTAATTACGGTATTAATAATTTATATTTTAAGCGAAATAAATAATAAACTAAGTTCAATTAACAATAAAAGCGATTTACTGATAACTTAATAGTATTTATGTGCATGACTATTTTTATATTTTATTACGTTTGTAAAAGCTAATGAGATAATTTTCAGAACTCAAATAATCAGTCTAAATATTTATTTTACAAGGCATAAAAAAATAATTATTTTTATCACGCAAATGTGTAATTTACTTTTGTATCAGAAAATGGATTTTTTGAAACATTCATATTTATATGTACTTTATCTTTATGTATAAGAGAAACATCACAGTCTTATACAATATTTACTGAAAAAAATATTCCTTAATATACTTTGCATTATTATTTTTGCTATAGTATTAAATTATATATTAAACACATTTCAAAGACATTAAGAAGTTAGACAACGGCTTGATTAATAATTAATTAGATAGATTAGAAGTTTATTGTATTTTTATTTTTTAGCATAACCTTTGTGTCATTTAAAGATTTAGTACCTTAGAAACAATTATTGTTAATATACTAGGTGAAACTCTATGAAGTATGACGGGTAAGATAGTTGAAAGTAAGTTAAATAAAAATTTTCTTTCACCATATTAGTAAAAAAATATTAAAACGTATTATATGGTACATGTAATGAAGATATTACAAAATTGCAACAATTTATTTAGATTCATATACATAGTTTTTTATTCACATACAAAAAAGAAAAGAAAAGAAAGAAAGAAAGAAAGAAATTGAATTCCGTGCTAATTTTCCTTAGGGATTTCCATGTCAATAACTAGCTAGAAATATAAGTGGTGTCCACATGAATGTGAATTAAATTGAATGTAGTTACAAAAAGCACGTAAAAAATACCTTATTAGAACTATAACTCCATAAAACATACAAAGTTTGTGACGGAGAAACTTTTTTACCCATTAATAATCTCCACGTGTTGTGAACGATGGAAAGAAAGCATCGAACATCACTCAGTGCATACTTGTAAACATGTGAAAAACACTAAATGTTAAAAAGCAGACCCCAATTAACTGTAGTACCTCAAGTGATAACCGCAGCTGCGCCCCAAACTGAATATAACCAGATAAACCTGATGTCGAAACTAATCAACCCAGAAATACTCCAGACTGCCCCACTTCAACCTTCAACTGATACCGTGCGTGTACACTTAACATAAACTTTTTCAGTGTGTAAAATGTAACCGTACCGTAAAGACGTCCGTGTAAATACGATGTATATATCTTAAATTTAATGTAAAAATGGAGCATTGATAAGCAGACTCCAAACGCGAAATAAATGTATATATGTAACCAAGAAAGTGAATAATAATATATTCAAACCAAAATGGATATCTACTTATTACATGCCAATTTGTTATTTACTACTAATATTACTTCTTATCCCAAAATAGTGATACGACGATGATTCAAAAGGATAATTACTAGGATCTTACTGTGGATATAAATTCTTAGCACTATGGTAAATTTCAGGTAAGCTGAATTAACCTTTTTACTATTATCAAAAGATGAAAATGAAAATGAAAATATAATGACTGATATAACAATTTATAAGAATATAAGAATAGAAATTTATTATGCTACCGAAGGTTCTAACAGTTTGTTATAGAAATTCATCTTTCGTTCACGATGTCAGTTAATTTTGCGCATGTGAAATGGGCCAAAAAGCTAAAGTACTCATGTTTGATATGGACCAAGTTTAGGGAAGATTTCTTGTTTTCTTCACTATTGGGGAATTTAAATGTGAGTTTTGTCAATTTCGTTAGTTAATGCAGAAGTGGCTTTGTGTTTGACTTAGTTACCTATTTTTTGCACAACATTTGGAGATATTTTCTGAAATTGCTGGTTTGATCACCATTTGGCGTAGACGCACGTGTATGTAAATATGAATACAGCTATATCAAGTATTGCTATACAGAAGTATGTACCGTAATAAAATTGTATTTAACAGAGTTACATATATATTTCACACAATTGAATGTCACCTGTAAAGGCAAAACATAATGTCACAGCCGAAATGGGACGCACACTTTTGTATTTTATATTAATGCAATTTCCTTAAGCATCTTAAAAAATATGCTGTATGATGATGGCAAATAAAAATAGGCTTTATATTTATTGTCAATGACTATATTCTAAAATACATCCAAATATGTGTCTAGGAGAAAATATAAGTGCGATTGAGGCACCTTGGGACATGGTGCTTCTTCGACTGACCTATGTTTCAACAATTGAAGTGGAAAAAAGAGTAGGACTAACAGGTATTGATAGATGGAACAGAAATATACTTGCGAGTGTAATATAAGTTAATACTTTGAATAGATTAATATACAGGGTAATTATAATTAAAGTCCCACTTTCAAAATGCTGTAAAAAAAAACCACTGGTCAGAATGACTTCGAATTTGAACTGAATATACTGGAAGAAGGGGGAAACAGCATAAGAAAAAGGCATAAGAAAAAAAAGTTCCAAAGTGCATCAATAGATGACTCTGTAAGCGGAATGCTATGCAAATTAAAAGACACTCATGCGCAATTACAAACCGTATCATTTTGTGCTTTTTATGCTGTTTTTATAGCCGTAGTGGATGGCCTTTCCTCTAACAGTACCACAACTGTTGACTGATTTGGAAGTAATTTTTCCTGTCAAACAACCGAAACCCTCATGCACATTGAACCGTACGGTTGGTATGTGATGAAGAGAGAGAGAGAGAAAGAGGAAAGACGGTGAAAAACGAAAAAAAAGTTGCCGAATAAGAAGAGAAAAAAACATTTTGTTTTAGATTGATGTTCAAAGACTACAAACTTAGTGCTTTTGAAGAATAACTCTTAAATCTTAATGCTCGACTCTCCGACGAACTTTGTGTTTTTTAAAATTGAACTTTTAAACAACAACTGCCAATGCGAACTATGAAAAAGATAACACACTAATACTGAACAGTGGTTTAACTATAATGTTTAAGAAATTAAATATTTCTGCTGGTGTTTATATCTTTTCAGATTACTTGAACTCCAGTTGCTCCTACTGACAGTTACCCGAGTCACTTCACTACTCTTTTTAATAAAATACTGTTTCAATAGTAATACATAATTTTCATTCTACAAAGAAAACTACCATATTAATCCATTATTGAGACACAAGGCAATTTGCCTATCAAATAAGATTCACGAACAAAATACGAAGTACACCGAAATATCTTTGACACCTTGGCTATTAGACATATTATTTGAGACAATGGGATGGGGTAAGGTTGGGTACTTTTCTTCAGTTTATGATTTTACTAAGTATGTTTAGTCAAAAATCATGTAAATATTGATGGGATGTTTTTCTGACTGCTTGAAGGATATTTTCACATTACCTAACATTATTAGTTATAGTAACCCTTTCGCGACGAGTGTCACTTATAGATTTTTTAATATTTTATCATAGGTTTTCCAAAATGGAATTTTGTGCCTAACTTAATAGCAGAAATGCTTTGAATTAATAAAGCAAAATTTTCGACTAAAACTTACTGGTTGGAATAACCAAGGATTCTCTACAATTTGTGAGTCACGTATGTTGCAAAGGAGGATAAACGACTAAGATATAGAAGGAAAAAAATTATTATGTTTTCTTTGAAGGTGGAAAGATAAATAAAATCAGTTGATTTAGATTTATTTAAAAATGTATGTGAAAAGCTTAGAATTGATTTACACATGCAAAATACTTTCTAAAAAATATCTATACATCGGAAGTAAAATTGATATATTGATGTATATTGAAACTTTAATACAGATGTCAAAAATCATTACTTTTGAACCGATATGTCGATCGATATTTACGATGTATCGATATTTTTCTGCAATCCATACTTCAACTAAACTATTGTTCTCGTTAACGTGAGATTTGTATGTGAACTCATATAAATTACCAAAGAATATAAAGTTGTTTTTGACGCAAGAATACTCGTCTACTAATGTTTTATTTTATCAAAAATCACGACATTTGAACATCCTGTCTCCAAACAGTCCTTAATAAATGAAAAATACAGATAAGATTTCTCCAGTTTTATTTAAATATTTTAAAGGTATTGTATTTTGGAGGTGATGCAATACAAACTGTTCGCTTTTATGTTATTATTTATCTGATATTATTGTATGTGTTATTCATTCTGTATTTTTAAGAATAATACTCACACACAGATTACCACAATTTATGCATATTATAGTATATTTTGCATGGCTTGCGTTCAATCATAAGTAAAAGGTTGTTTTTATGTATTCTGTTTTATATAATGTTCATATAAGGAGATTATGCATTACAAGCATGGAACTATAATATATTAGAAATTCCATTTTGAGAATAACTTCAAATTTTGAAATTAAATAAATATTTTATTTAATTCATTGGCATTCTAATATTTATAGGAAATGATTATTAAAATTCAAAGAAATTTTACATTTAAAATATTATAATAAATTAAAATATGAACAGTTTTGTCTTCAAAACAAAATATAAAAAAAATTTTTTGAGGAGAAAAGATTTTGAAATCGAAGTGTATTTCATCATTTTGTTTTAATTCTAATAAATTTAGACATCTGCTTCATTTATTAAATGTAAAACCAAGCAATGAAATAACACACAAGAAACTTAAAATAACACATTTTATGAGCTTAGCGTACAAATACGAAGATTATGCAACTTTAAATTAATTCCATTTATTTTGCAACTGCACAGTATTTTACAGTTATAAACAACATTTTAATCCTAGAATCTGTTTATAAATCCGAAATCGAATTCCCAATGAGATAACATGCAAATTTATGGAAAAGATTTTTGTTCTTTTAAATTGGATTTAACAAATACCGAGGGACAATATTCGTGCTTAAATTCACATTTGAAAACAAACGATAGATTATGTGCAATAAAGGATAATTCTATGCGTTTTGAGTAGGAATTTCAAATTAAGAAACTTCTAAAGCAGTTAATTTTTTCAAAAATTTCTTTAATGTGATGAAATAAAGGTGTTCCAAACAGGTTCAAACGTGTTTTAGTTTATGGAGGTTTTAGTTTTGTATGCAATTTGAATTGCAGAACTGTACGAAAAAAGGCAGGAAAAAGGATTATATAAATGAAATAAGATCGTCTGTAATTTTCGAAATGCTACATATTTAAACGCTTTTCCGAAGAAAGAAGCAATTGGTATCATGGGCGTATGAAATTCTATTTTGTCTTTTCTTTTTTTACAGTAACATGATTATTACAAAAAAACTGCATGCCATTATCTTTAAAATTTTGTGAGTTGTGACTCAATACAAATTTACTGTTGTGAAAGCGGATCAAATATAAATTAGAAATATAAATGGAAAATTGTAAGATATAGAAAAAAAAAGATAAAATATGGATGATAATATAGAAATATGGCGAATTCTGCTTATGCTCGTAATGCATTCATACCGCAGTTATGAATTTTCTGAAAGAGGAGTGCATTTTTTAAACAGATTTCATCTTTAAAGTCATGAAAATTCCTAGAAGTTGTACTCTTGAAAATGGATTTTAGTACTATTCTTCTAAATGCAATTTATCTTTTTTTTTCAAATATCTGTAGCAAATTAATTTAATAATATTTAAAAAGATATTGCATATTATGTAGGTTTTTAATTACTCTGTTATTTCCTCTATTATTCCATTCAGTACAGCTCAACCAAACTTTTTAAATTCAAACTATTCAGTAAATTGTCATCATGCGTACTCTTAAAATGACAATTAAGGACACTTAACTGGATGTGCATTACTGCACTCTTAACAAAATCGTGCCATCGTCGCATATATGCACATTCACAGTGTGCATACAATTCATGTTTTTAAATACCAGTATTTATGAAGAGCAATTTTGTCTTATTTAATTGCGCATAGTGTCGTGTTTTTAATTAATAACGGCTTATACTCTATTCAACTGAAATATATTGAAGTACAGAGGAAACATTTTAAGAATGTATATTGTTTTCTTTTAAATGTGTTTCTAGGATATGAAACTACATTTGTGGCTTCTGCCTCTGGCGGCTTTACACCCAGAAAAGAGTTTTGTTGAATCAACAAAAATTTGGTTGACCCAACAAAACTTTTTGTTTAAATATAGGTATTAAATATAGATATTTTGTTTAAATCAACAAAAACAATTTTTTTTTTTTTTTTTTTTTTTTTTTTTTGCAATTCCAAAAAAAAAAAAAAAAAAAAAAAAAATGTATCGTCAGCAAAAAATGTTTTGTTAATTCAAGTAAAATGGTTCAATTTTACTTGAATTTTGCTAAAACAACCAAAATGTACTCAACAAAACGTGTTTTGTAGTTTTAATCAATTCCTTTTTCTGGGTATATCTAGATGTTTTTGTGGTGAATTTGATTGACACTTGTTAAGTTATATCTTATCAAAATAGCAACTTAGCAATTTTATATAGTCCCTATTTGGCAGACAAACTAGGATTCGGGATTTTAAATGGTACAAAAAAAGAAATTTAATGTTATTTTCAAGATAGAGGTAAGTACATTTGTGTAACGATTTCGCTTAAACAAAAGTATAATTTTTTTACTGGACAAATATATTTTTAAGAAGTAGTATAAAAATTTAAAAAGGGTAACTTTCAAAAAAAAGAAAAAAAAATGCAGGATTAGATCAGCAACATAAATTTATTGTCAATCGTGTTTTGAACATTATTGCAATTCACATTGCCTACATATCTCCTAAAGATAATAAATCAAAGCGCATTTTAACAATTTTTAGACACATTTTATGGAAAGCATTCTGCTCACTGTACACAATTAATATGCTGTAAATGTTTATTATTTGACAGTCAGCTTTCATTATTACAGTAGAGTCCCGCTATTCCAAACTAATTGGGACCGAACACTGTCCGGTTTAGCGGGAATTCGGAATAGGCGGATTTCATTAATAACAATCAACGTATTGGCATATTAAGGCACACATTAAGTGCGGGGACATCTGCTAGTTTCAGCTCTATACAGCATTGATCGGCTCGTGGTGAACAGGTTCAGTGAAAGTTGGATGGGAAGGGCAGTGACCTTCGACGACGCATCATCCCAACCTACAATGCGTCTCTACAGAATTATATAAATGGAGCCGACATGTACTGTAAGTAACCAGCTTTCATTCCAATTTGGTTTCAGGCATTTTCATCAAGCTTAGGCTCTATACATGTCTCTATTTAACTTCATTGTATAACAATTAATGTACGTTTTTTTACGAACGTCGTTTTAAATTTTCCTGTTTTTAAGTTTAAAAAAATCGGTATTTTTTCTGAACTCTGTTCGGAATAGGCGGATTTTCGGAATAGCGAGGTTCGGAATAGCGGGACTCTACTGTAATTAAGTTTAACTTTCGCATAAACACCACATATCTTATAGTAAACTAGCAACCCAGCAAACATGACCAGCATAGCCCAGAAAAGGGCCAATGCGTTTGTACCAAAAATTACAATGCTGCCCCAATACCAGTTAGCCGTAATGGCACCGTTAAAAAAGTGTCCGTCTTTAATTTATTGGCCCTTAAGTGCGGACATTTACTGGGCAGATACCGTAATGCCAATACCATTAATAAATTCATTAATGGAAGAGTGTTGGTCCAGTATATGTATTTATCATTACTTAAAGGGCAAGTACAGGCCCAATGTAGGAAATTTTATTTTCATCACAATTTCACGAATGCTTCAAAGGGCAAATATTGGCCCAATAAGGAACAGCCATACATGATTGAATCCACTTAGCTGGCCCAATGAAGGCTATTTAAATCAGTATCTAGTATTTTTCAGTGCTTTATAGGACATGTATTGGACCAATATTAAAGGTCATTAGATCATATTATGCAGAAAAATGTGCACTATACTCATTGACCTCAAAATTGAATTTTAGACCATATTAAAAGGTGTATAATTTTAATAAGGAAATTTATAATTTTTAAACATTTGTAATAGGGACTAAAATTTGATTACAATATTGTAATCAAATTTTAGTCCATATTATAAATGTTTAAAAATTATAATTTTCTCCTTAAACGCAAAGGGGGCAGTAACCTTTAATATGGTCTAAAATTCGATTTTCAGGTCAATGAGTAGTAGTGCACATTTTTCTGCATAATATGAAGCCAATCTTCTGAACATACAATAATTGTTAATAGAGATATAAAGAAATTATAGTGAATAAGAACAACAAAGTACTTAAAATTATTTAATTTGTAACAGGATTTTTTATAAAAATTAAATGGTTACCGATGAATCACAGGATAGTTCAGAATGCAATTATCAAAATTTGGTTTTCACCATGAAAACCACAGTTAGAAACAATTTTTGAAATTTTAATGTATGATAATCAAAATAGGGAACAGATGTGTTACACTCAAGCAGAGATGTTTGGCGACTTTCAAGCCTGTGCCATACCAATAACTCAATACAATAGCTAAGTTACCATTAAAAAAAAATCCCCTGAATTTGGCGATTTTTTACCTTTTTATATCCGATTAAATAATTTTAAAACCGTGCACGAATGTATGACATCATAGCCCAAAATAGTTTTGTTTAGCTTTAGTGTGTTTATAGTATAAATTACACTTATTAAATGTGTGGGAGAGGTATAAGTAAAAATTAACTTTTTTACTCTCTGGCCAGTACATGGATTTTTTTACTCGCCGGTGTTTTTCAGCACTGGCCAATAACAAGTTTACAAATACTTGATAAAAAATTTGCAAAATTTGTCAAACTATTGTGGAATAAACAGTGAAATTCGTCAAATGGCGTCGGGAAAGAAATCTGGACATTTGTCAAATGGTCTCGGGAAAGAAATCAGGCATTGCAAGAAAAAAATTAATTTTGTCTAACTGTCGTGAAAAAAATCGAGAAATTTGTCAAATAGGTTCGGGGGGAAAAATTTCAAAATTCGTCAAATGATCTCAGGAGAAAAATAATGAAATTCGTCTAACAATCCCGGAACAGAATTGCAAACTTCGTCGAACGGCAGCGGAAATAAAGTGCGAAATTTGTCGAACATCAGCGGAAAGAAAGTGCGCAATTTCTTCGTTCATGGAAAAAATCACGAAATTCATCAATCGATAGCGGAATAATCGCAAAATTCATTAACCGATAGTGGGAAAAATCGCAAAATTCATCAACTAGTTTCGGGATAAAAAATTTCGAATATCGTCGAATGGCTTCGAGAGAAAAAAAAAATCACAACCCGTCATATAATGTCAGGGAAAAAATCGCGAAATTCGCCAAATAGTTTTTTAATTTATCGAGTGACAGCGGAGAAAAAATCTTTTTCCATTCAATCATCGCAATTGGCGAGCAGAGTTGTATAATATAGCCGCACACGCGCACGGCATGCACAGAAAATTTTCTGCAAAATTTATAATTTTGCAGAAAAAATTTTTGAATAAAAAAAATAATAATAATTTTTTTTTTTAAATACCAAAAAATTAAAAATATTCCCCAATTTTATGTACGATTTATTTACTGTTTGCGTACAATTCAAAATTTAAAGATGCAAAACTTTGTTGTGACATTACAGATGCTTGCGAAGAGGTCAAAATATTAAGGATTGGGTTGTTTCTAAATGCATTGACAAAATAATTGATAATTCCTATCACAGATTTTTAGCTTTATTATTATTTTTAACCAAAATAAATATTCTTTAATTAATATTAATTAATTTTATATGGTAATTATTTTAAACTAATGTTTTTAATTTATATCATCAAAATAATACAACACATAATTTTATTAAACATTAAATTAATTTGCAGAAAGTTTTTGACTGAATATTTATGTGCGCAGGAAGTTTTTGGTTTTATACAAGTCTGTTGGCGAGTATGACTATTAAATTTGACCAGTGGTGGCAATAAAGTCAATCGCCAAATTTTCAGTATTACTCGCCGATTGGCGAGTGCTAATATTGTCCTATAGGGAGAGGGGCATTACAACAACAAAGTACCTAAAATTAATTTGCACATTTGCAGAAGCATTTTTAAAAAAGGAAATGTTTACCGATGAACCACAGGATAATTCAGAATGCAACTATCAAAATTTGATTTTCACTACCGCAAACTAATCAAAACTATGATGCTATTTTTAGGAAAACATAATTTAGCTAAGTAATGATTAGCTAGATAATTTAGTATATATAAAAAAAAATGTAGTTTGTTTCCACATCGATATTATTTTTTATGTTACTTCAATAAACTTACTTCATTTTCCTCTTTTTCGGCACAGCAGCGATACTCTTATTCTACACAGGAGCACATCAAACTTGCTTGCAGAAGATCACTCATGGTAGTCATTTGTTACACAATAAAACTACACACTCGTGATCTTCAGAGAGCAATCGAACCGCGGATATTCACCAGACAGATTTCTTCATCTGTTTCACTTTTCACAGATTGAGGAAACTAGTTTTTGCCAGAAGTGACATCAAAAATAATATTAATGTTCCCTAGAGAGTGTTTTTACCAAAAGCAGAATATGGTTAAAAGTGCAACGTTTGTCGCAGAACAATTCAAATTCTCAATTTCAACGAAATTCATCCTTCAAGTCTTAGTAAAAAAGTGCAAAATTTATCAGTCGATCACCAGAAAAGAGCAAAATTTGTCAGCCGAACATCAAAGGGGGAAAAAAAAACCCCGCAAAATTCTTTAATCATTCATGTAAAAAATAACAAAATTCATCAATCGGTAGACTTATATAAAACCAAAAACTTTCAGTAAATCAATTTAATGTTTAATAAAATTACGTGTTATTATATTGTTTTGATGATATGAATTAAAAAACACAGTAGTTTTAAATGATTACCATTTAAATTAAAAAATAATTATTTTGTTTCAAAAAATAATAAAGCTAAAAATTTATGATAGGAAGGGGTGAATTTTTATCAATTATTTTGTCAATATATTTAGAAACAGCCAAATACTTAATATTGTGACATTTTCACACAAAATGCCAGTCACTCTGTTAGCAGAAATAATGTGACATTGCTTGTGAAACAACTGAATCACATTTTGTAGGTAGAGGTACATTCATAGAATCGAATTTGAGAAAAAAAACGAACAAACATGTGCCTTAAAATAATAAAATCATTTTCTGTGTCATTTATGTTTGTTTTTTTTTTCAGACGATTTATTTTTGGCTCGCCGCCAATCAGTGATTGATGTTCATTAAAATTTGATGTATTTTGAAATATTTACATTTAGCTTTAAATCATTTTAGAGAACTTCAATTTAAAATGCTTTCTAACACTATGAAATTATTTAACCACTGCCACCGGGCTAAAAAGTCACTGCAGCTGCTGATGGAAAACCGATCGCCGCGAAGCTCTAGTCTGCAGAAAATAGAAATAAAATCGTGTAATATCACAATAATATTTTGTGTCTTTAAACTTTGAATTATGTGCAAACATCATACATAATCACAGCATAAATCATATGTAAGTTTGAGAAATATTTTTCATTTTTAATATTAAAAAAAAAATAATAATAAAAGAAATAAAAATAAAACTAGTTGAATGTACCAATCCTAAATCTTTCTTCTACCTCATTCAGGTTTTAAACACACCAAAAACGAATCAGTACCAATTTATATCAAGGTGTAACTGAATCTGAAGTTTTATTAAATTCCGTGCATTAGTTCTTGAGATATGACTATCGCTAAAATCTTTAAATCCTGAAAAACGCAGCATAGTTAGGCATTAGCACCATCTGTTGGGAGATTTACACCAAAACCTAATCAAAAACAATTTATGTCAACGTCTAACCGAATCTCAAGTTTGATAAAATTATGTGCAATAGTTCTTGTGATATAGATCGTGAAAAATGTTGCATAGCAGTACCACATGTCAGGCGATTTACACAGAAAACAAATCAGTACCAATATATATCAAGGTTTAAATGAATGTAAAGTTTTATTAAATTCTGTGCATTAGTTCTTGAGATAGGGTGCTTACAATTTTTTTAACACACAGACAGACTCACATTTTCTAAAAAGTCAAATCTTGTTCAGGACCTTCTAAAATGTATAAATCTATCAAAAACCGAAAATTTTCATGAATCCAAAACTTTCTTGTAAAGATACAAGAAAATAACTTTTAAAAAATTAAGTTTTTCTTTTCTAAAATATTTTCCATAAAGTTCTGAATTTTCAGAAAAGTTTCCGCACACAGCGTGCGGCCATGCATCTATATTATACAACAACTCTGTCAATCAGTAGTGGGAAAAAATTGTGAAATCAGTCAGTCGTTCAATACTTCAGCTGGTTGCGGGGAAAAAAAAAAGGTTGATCAGTTGGGGGAAAATAAACTGCGATTTTTGCTAATCGGTCAAGAAATAGTCATAAAATTTGCTAATCAGTTGACAGAAAATATCTGAAAATTCACAAATTGGTTGCAGGGGAAAAAAAAGCGAAATTCATCAGTGGCTTATCAGAAAGTTGATTGGGGGGGGGGAAGAATCGTGAAATTCTTTAGTCAGTTGCAGAAAAAATACAAAATGTGTTGATTACGATCAATCGCGGAAAAAAAACAAGATTTTTGCTAATTGCTCCTGAGAAAAAGCCACAAAATTTGCCAATTGGTAAAAGAAAAATATCTCGAAATTCGGGTCGCAGGTAAATACATGTGAAATTCAGCAGTGGATCCTCGGAAATATTCTTGAAATTCTTCAAACAGTCGCAGGAAAAAAAAAATTTCAAATTTGTCGATCGGTCACAGGAAAAAATCATAAAATTTACCAGTCAAATGAAAGATCTCAAAAATGTTGTGAAATTTGTTTGTAGATTCTGAGAAAATTGTGAAATTATTCAATCAGTCACAGGGGAAAAATGAATTAAAAAAACGAGAAATTTGTCTATAGGTCCCGAGAAAAAAATAGCAAAAGTCATCAATCGATCAAAGGAAAGAAAAATCTCAAAAATATTATGAAATTTGTTAATCGTTCTCGAGAAAAGATCGCAAAATTCATCAGTCAGGAAAAAAATGTCACAAAATTAGTCTGTCGGTCGCGAGAAAATAGCGTAAAATTCTACTATTAAAGGGGACTCAAAACAAACCAGTTCAACAAAATATGTCTTTTGAATAAGATGGAAGAGCGTCCCTTTTAAAAACAGTGTATCGCCCAGCGGCCCTTTTGTTTTAGAGTCAACACTATATTCATTATTTACTTTCAGATCTTGGTGATCAAATCAAAAATTTGAAATTGTATGGTGCAATGGAGTTGCCTCCAACAATTGTTACTCATAACCTGTTAGATTTAACATGTATTCAGTATGAAAGAAGAGCTCATGGGCCTCCACATGGACAGAAATCTATTAGAAAACTGCTAAAAGCCAGACTTATAACTAACCATGCATGGATCAAATTTCTATACACATTTGCTCCATAAAAGTGATTATCTCAAAATATGTCACTTCTAAAACTATTGACAGAACTGTAAATTCTTTGTTAATGCCATGGTTTTAAAAATAAATCTTACCACAAAACATTATTTATTTTGTTGTGTGTGTGTCTGTGACGAAACGTCTTTTGAATTTCTATAAAAGGTGAAAGAACATTTTTTATCAGCTGAAGATTCGTTTCAAAACACTGCAAAATATTCGGTTTTTTGAATAGTTTTTTACTTAATACTTATTTTCATACGGTATGATTTATTGTCACGATTTACTTTTATTGAAGAGAAATGGATGTTTTCATTGATCAATTAGAAGTTTTTATTGATAATTATGAACTTTACGAAAGACTGTCGACTCCAAAATTTGTACGTTGTGTATATTTGCATTACATAATGTTTGGGGGAGGAGAGGAATAAAAAATTTCAAAATCTTTGTAATGTTTTTTATATATAGGGTAGATGTGCCAGTAATGGACCCCCTTCCAGTAATGGGCCACCTTCAACGTTTTTGGTTTATAAAAAAATAAACCATAAAAATTCAGCTTTTTTTATTTCATTAATATGCTTTCTTTAAATTCTAGTTTTAAATACAATCATAATATCAATTATCTACTACTTTTTGTGGGGTGTCCATTACTGGAATTTAGGATGTTTTGAATTATTTCTGTTATTTACAATTAAATTTCAATTCACATTGGGAAATGTGACTATGAGCATGGTTAAATATTGTTGGTAGATTAATATAATATTAAAAAAATGTGGAATATAACAATTATAACTATTAATTAAAAAATAATTTTTAAAGAAATTCCGTAAGGGTGTCCATTACTGGCACATCTACCCAATATAAAATTGTTTTTCTGAAAAATTTAAAACTTCTTACGAGAAGCCATCTATGATCAACCAATCAGTGAAGGAGAAAAAAAACACATTTGAATTCTATCATTGAAACATTAATTATGGTAAAAATGTTTAAGATAAAGTTTAAAAATACTACAAAACACATTGAAATAAAATATTAAATAAATGTAAGTACTTATTCGCATACGATCCTGCTGAAATATAGATTTTTACTGCATAGTTTTAAAGTAAACATTAAGTAAGCCTAACGTGTTTCGAATAAACAAGTCTATCTGAGTTCTGATTAAACTTTTTTTAACAGTATCGTTTTTAAAGTTAGTTCGGTCAGTTTAAAAAATATTTACACGAGCATACGCATACTATACATAATCATTACATTTAAATATATATTTAATTTTAAAATATTCGTTCTTATTTATCCCTCAAAACAAAAGCAACGGCGTAATGTAATGGCGATCGCTTCTCTTTTCGTTCAAATCGTTGAATACCAACGACTCTAAGGCACTTTTACAATGCCGATAAATGTATTAAAATAGAAAACTTTAGAAATAAATATAAAATACTAATTAATAGTAAATAATCTTACCTTCAAATTTCAGAAAATCAGAAGCCGAACCTAACGGCGCGTAAGAGATGGGTAGATCTTCGAAGATTTGCGCCTACTGTTGCCAAACACTAATTGTTAAATATTACAAACTAAGGTCCGCTGGTTGAACAAAAATGGCCCAATGAAAATCCAGTTTTACTAGAACTTTAAACAGTTTGGAAGTAACGGACCAGCAAAGATTTCCCATCTTTATTTCGTAGCCCTAAAATACTTGAAAGATCCAATACTGGACCAGTATTCCTGAATCGATGTGATGCCGTACTTCAAACATCCAGCAATGGGCCAATACTGTTCAATGGATGTGCCATCACTGGCCATAAATGCCAATATAGGCCCCAAAAGTAGCCAACAGTTCTATGTTTGCTGGGAAGCTACGTCTACTTCACTGATCGATTTTTCCAAACGAACCTCGAATGATTAGAACATATTTTAGTTCCACCTTCCGAAATCAAGGCGCTAATGCTGTTTTAAACAATCTTCTTTCCGAGCGAACTTCCGGAACGGGTGTCCGCTGCCTACGGCACCGTATGGCAGGCGTCATGCAAAAATAAATTAGTTACATCTTCCACCGCCAGAAAGCTCCAGGTCTATATACCTTTAAAATTAACCCGATATTTAAATTACGGCCGAACTCCCTCCCCCTAAAAATTTAACCATTGACATTTAACATGAACAAATATTTGGTAAGTTTTAAAACAGAAAGAAAATGGCGCGTATTTTAGTTTGACTTCGTGCTTTATTTTCATTTCTTTTCTTTTTTAGAAAGTAGCTAGTTTTTTGCAACAAATAAGAAAAATTACCGCCCATTTTTACAAAAATTGGATTTTCGAATTCAGAACATTTTTCTACACATGTGTAGTGAGTTTTAAATCAATATCTCACATACTTTACTTAATATTCGCAAATTAGTGAAATACACCCCTCATATCATCGGCGAAAGAGAAATAGCAGCTTTTTTGCTGCCAGATACCTTAGCGTTTTGTATATATAGACAAAATTTAACCAATGACCTTTAACATTAAGAAATATCGGTAACTTTTGAAACAGAAACAAAAGGTGCGTTTTGTTGTTTGACTTCGCGCTTTATTGTCTTTCCTTTACAGAAAGTAGCAAGTTTTTTGCAAAAAATAAGAAAAATTACGTCTTAATAAATTATAATTAATTTATTAATGCGTATTATCGTAATTAAGTCTTTCCTTTCCAGAAAAGAACTAGTTTTTTGTAAAAATTAAGAAGAAATACCAGCCGATTTTTGGAATGCAGGAATTTTTTTCTACGTGTAAATGGCGAATTTTAAATCGATACATTAAAACTTTCCTTAATATTCGCAAATTAGTGAAAACAAACAACACGTTGCCATCGGCAAACAGAAATAACCGCTTTTTTTGCTGCCACGTTACTCAGCTTTTTATATATAGATACTCTGACTTAGACTGTGTATAAAACTTTCACTAAACCTTACGTTACATATATAAAAAAGATGAAATATAAAAACTAAATGTTCACAGCCCATAGTAAATTTAAATAACCACCGTTATAGTGAGCATATAGAGAACACAGTTAATTCTGGAACAGGGTTGTCAAACCTGGCGCCCACTATTCATCAGAAAATTCTTACAGAAAAAATTGCCTTATTTAATCTCCGAATTTCTCCGATTAAATACGGCAAATATTTCTGTAAGATTTTTCTGGTGAATAGTGAGCGCAAGGTTAGACATCCCTGCAGACCATTAATATAACAATGTCGCAAGCATTTTCTAATAATAAATTAGAAAATCGCTGCGTAAGAAACAATTTGCAGGATTATTTTTATGAATGTGTTTTTTTTTTTATATCCAATGGTTGGAGTATCAGAGTTGAGATTTTTCCAACAGAGCGAAAATATGCCGGGACCAGGACTGGAACTTGTGTACTATGGTTTGCCGTAGAAACGCCTTCCCTACTGAGATATCCGGACGATATCCTGGCTGGCATATTTCGCTTTTTTATATGTTGGACAAGGCTGCGAAATGCAAGGTTTTATGTTTAACATCAGTACTTAAAAAAAAAAAAATCATTTGTGTTAGTAGCTATTTTTTTTATGACATAATTTATGTATTTTCTTTAACAAAATATCAATTTCTATTATACAAATATGAAAACCACTATGATATGCTTCCAGTTTAATTTTACAAAACAAGAAATCCATCCAAATCTAAAAGATAAAAGTATTAATGCAATATAGAGAATGCAGATGTATAAAAGAAAATTAAAAGAAAAGGCCTCATTAAAATTTAAAAAAAATAGAAACATAAGGAACAATTTACAGGATTATTTTACATGGATATATATATTTTTTTTTATGTTTAACATCAGTACTTTTTTTTTTTATTATCTGTGTCAGTAGCTATTTAAAAAAAATCTAAAATATTGACATAATTTATATTTTTTCTTTAACAAAATATTAATTTCTATTAGACAAATATGAAAACCACTATGATAAGTTTCCAGTTTAATTTTACAAAACAAGAAATCCATCCAAATCTAAAAGATAACACAATATGACAAAGATGTTAATACAATATGGCTAATGCATATGTATAAAAGAAAATTAAAAGAAAAAGTCCTCATTAGAATTTTAAGAAAAGAAAAACGTGACACATTTTTTATTTCAAAAGTGAAGAATAAAACAGAATAAAACATGAATAATGTAGAAATAATCAAACTTTGATGGTAAGTAATAGTCTTAGAAAAATTTAACATACATAAAACATCGAACAAAATCTTTTTCAGAAAATTTTAAATTCTTTTTCGAAACTATTTCATTTATCTTCCTCTTTTTTTTTTCAATTTATTTTAAGTTTTTATCAGCTGCAGAAATAAGGAAAAGTCGTTTGGAATTCTAGTTCAGCACCGAACTTTGTTCTATAGTTTGATTACAGACATTTTTCCTAGACTTAAAGCTGACAGCAGAGAATTGCAAAAGGAATAGTGGCCGTTAAAGTAACCGCCTTTGAAACAAGAAATTATACATAGAAATAGATATGGAACGAAATAGCGTGAGATATATAAAGAGAAAGAATCTGTATATGGTTGTGTATGTGCGTATGTTTATACAGTTTCAATAAAAAAAAATAGATAATGCATATGTAAAAAAATAAAATTAAAAGAAAAGGCCTCATTAGAACTTTAAGAAAAGAGATACATGACTAATTTTTTTATTACAAAAGTGAAGAATAAATTATGGATAATGTAGAAATAATCAAACTTTGATGGAAAGTAACAGTCTTTGAAAAATTTTAATATACATAAAACATTGAACAATATCTTCTTCAGAAAATTTATAATTAATCACTAAATATTAGATTGAATTGAACGATGCTGCTGATTTAAGTTGTGTGTAATTAATATTACATGTTGTTCTATTTAATTTTACTCTATTATAAATTTAACATATTTTTGCCTGTCCATGGAACTGGTAATGCGATCTTTACGTTCATGAATTTTTCACGTTTTTTCAATTATAGATATTTTACAAATATACTACTTGATACATTTTGCTACGTTTAAAATGATTTAGACAACGTTTAGACTGCTTCTTCTTCCCAGTGAAGTATTTTAGCCGCCATATTTTGAGCTATGTAGAATATATTAACTTTTTGTTGTCAGAAAAGAGTTGATTTGTAGTGATAATCGTTATTTATTACATAAGACTATAAAATAAACCATATTACCTTATGAAATTGAACATGAGATTAGTTTTACAAAGCAATGAATTAAAAAAATAAATTATGTATCATGGAAAAAAAATATATAATAGTATATATACCCTGGGTATGTACAATGATGTCGAAAAAATAAGGGGCAGTGACCAATTTTTTTAATTTTACACGTTTTGTTGAATATCTAAGAAGATTGTTTACGAATTTTCCTCCAACTTCTGGAATGTAAAGAACATGTTTGACTTCATTAGTTTCAGTGAAGATTTTGTCGCGAGGACAATTAGGAGAGGGAGTGTGCAATAAAAATTTTAATAATAAAATATTTTGTCGATCACCCAAGTTACAGAAAATACTCAAAATGGTCTGTCACTGCAGCAAATGAATATGTAGGTCCTGTTCCACATTTGTGTGCATTTATGTAACCATAGCACGGATATTCGGGAAGTTGTTAACGTTTCTGTGAAAAATTCAAAAGTTTTTTATTTACAGCATGCAGAGTTTTCAACCGAATTTAACACCACTTTCCGAAAACTCGGCCAACAACAATAGACATAGTATAATGCAATTAAAACAGTAATATATTGAATATTTGAGGATATATTGGTATTTGTATGAAATAAATTTTAACTACGCAAGCTCGAAATACAGCAAAGTATTTTCGTCATTATTTGGTAGGCAATAGTATAGAGCAATTCGTATAAAAAGACCAGTCAAATATCGTGAAAACTCAAAAAGATACAGGCAATATAGTGAGCTAATTGATAAATTGGGAAGGAAATACATATAATCCTATGGAATTTCCTCCCCAACTTATCAATTAGCTCACTGTACAACCTGTATTTTTCTTAATTTTCGCGATATTTAAATGGACATTTTATATAAGTTGCTCTATAGAATTGACTACCATATTATGACAGAAAATTTTTGCTGAGGTTGCGCTTACATATAATAAAAAAATATTTTCATCTTTTTCAATCAAGAGACAATTTGGCTCAAGTCAAAAATTTTTGAAAGGTATTTACTACGCTTGGCAAAATGTATGGCATCAAAATCTATCTTCCGTAACGCACAATGAAATATAAGCAATTTTATATAAAGTTTTTAATTTATGGGGAATTTGTTTGATATTAAAGATTTATAAAGATGACTAGAGCACACGGACTAAAAATCATTACAAAATGATTTCATAATTATTTTATATATTTTTTTCTCCAAACTCTACTAGAAAAAATGTTAAATCACACCCTAAAAGTAAAATTGGAATACTTGCTAAAAATGCATGGTTTATACCTTATATTTCCACCTTTCGCCTCGATAATCGCTTTGATTCTCTAAGAAGTACACCTAACAAGATCTTCGCCCCTATTTGGATTGATGGCTGCCCGTGAATTTTGCATGGGATATTTTAGTTTCTGTGTTGTTTTTAAATGTAGCTTAACTAATATATTTTTTAAAATATGGCATATATTTTCGATAGGATTGATATCAGGACTGTATGTTGGACACTCTATTTGAGGGACATTATTTTCTGAAAGAAAATTTTCACTATTCCGAACCTATATCACGAAGCATCGTCATCCGTAATTATAACATCATTGTTTCCAATTGCACTTCTAAAATAGTAATCAGGAAATCTTCTAAAACTGAAACACGTTTCTCTGAATATCCAGCCGTCATAGAAGACATGAAACCCAAAATCAAAATTAAAAAAGGGAATTTAAGATGAAAATTTGAACAGGTTGTCAAATTCTCTCTATAAATTATCTCTATCTCTTCTAATGCCATATTTCCTGATATCAATCCTATCGGTTGTCAAACCCTCTCTTACAATTTGCAACCTCCAAATAAATTTCCCTCTATCGTTACTTGCACAAATACAAATTTTTGATTCATCGATAAACACAACTTTACTCCAGTCATAAACAGACTTGTGTCGGTATTTTGTGGCCAGTCATAATTTGCCGTGCTGTCAGCAAAATATCTATATTTGAAAAGAAAAACGTGAAAAATTCCTGGACGTAAACATCAGATTATCAGTTCCATAGACAGGAAAATATATGTTAAATTCATAATAGAGTAAAATTAAACGGAACAACATGTAGTTTTAATTACACACAGCTTTAATCAACAGCATCGTGTAATTCAATCTAAAATTTAGTCTGTTACAAATAATTTATAACAAAGACATCAGGTCTGTGAAAATCATTTCAATTAAAAAATGCAATTTTAATAGAAATCGTCTCACAGGATACAAAATACTGTGCATGATGCTTTCTAAGTCTAAATGAATAATTTGTGTTACAAGATAATGAAAATATTTTAAGAAAATTTTCGAGTGGAAAGGTACGTTTCTGAGAAAATTACTCAATTAAACATAAATTTCAATCTAGAAGAAAATTTGGTTGTTACTATATAAAATTTAAAATTTAGTTCACGTTTCAATTTGTACAAAGTTCTCAAAGCTTAACTCATTATTCAGAAATAATATTCCCTATTCAAGGGTACTTTTTTTTTCCTTTCACAATATATGATACTCAAAGTAAACGGGGGTGGAGTTTTTTTTGTTTTGCCATGTTTTTGCGAAACGATACTCAATTTTATTTAATCTGTTGCGCAACATTCTGTTTGACACACCTTGGTCTTGGATTCTTTCTTCCATGTAATACTCATGTCATTAGATGGTTTCCATCCAATACTTTTAAATATTTTAATAAAGTACGATCCTGGAAGTGCTCATGTTGCTCCTAGTCTACCAAAATTAAGGACTTCTTTTTTACGCAGTTAAGCTCCATGAACGTTTTTGAAATTTCCAAAAAAGTAGATTGCGAACTTGAAAATATCTTTTCCACATTTGTCTGGGATGTTTTTTTGTTATATCAGCTTTCTCTGGCTTTAAAATCCAATTCTCTTACAGGTGTCATTGTTTGAAATGAACACCAGAAAAAAATTAATATAGGGGAAAGTCGGATAAAAACGGGACCCTAACGGGTTTTCTTTTATTGTTATTCACTATGTGAACAAAACAGTCAAAATTTGCATTAAAACGATAAACTGATTCCTTGTGAAGAAAAAAAGTATTCATTCAATCGCGAACAATATCAATTAAGATCATAAAAGCACATTTTTTAGAAGTGTGCAGTGTCCCGGTTTTGTCCGACTACGTCGGACAAAACCGGGAACTGGAAATAATAATTAAAAACACATTGTAATTTTGCAATAATACTATTTATTAAAGGGAAGCTTCCAGGATATGAAATATTATACTTATAGAATTTGAATCTATATCAAATCTACATCAAATAACAATGATGTAAGTTATGGCTTAAGAATTAAACTTGTTTGGCACAAAAATCACAAATGAAAGTTTGATCTTCTTCATATGCATTGCTGCACGCTTCATGTGCCCTCCATTTGCAATGAAGGCAGTGCATACACCTCTCCTTTGGTTTAGATTATTCATATAAATCTTTGCAAAAGATGCATGCTTCATCACTTTCATCCTTCTCCTCGTTTGATGTCAAGGGTCTTTTCTTCTTTGGCTTCTTCTTTTTCACCTCAGTTTTTTTTTTCTGTCATCTTGAAAAGTTTTCGCTTCAGGGCTAAGTCTTTCTTGTTTTTCCATCCTTTCTTTTTCTTCTAGTTCGAGTTCTAATTTGTAGGGAGTTGAAGTAAGGATAGCCATTTTCCATCGCCGCTTGTCGAATTTCCTAATGACCCTAGAGCCGGTTTGTACTGGAATAGGCTTTATATCCTGTGATGAGACTGCAAAAGGACGCTTGATATCTCTGCCCAGACCTTGAGAAGACGTAGACGGTTGCACAGGAACTGGAGCCTTTGAAGTCGGCGTTGTCAGTTTCTCTAAAGACCCATTCCCTTTCTCAGGCTGACGTTTATAGGTTCCTACAGGCATGTCTACATCAGGATCTTGTTGTTGTTCAGGCAATACTTGACATTCAGCCAAAGGATTTTTTACCACTTCCATGGGGCTCTCTGTTCTCTCAGCGGGAGTGAAGAGGTGATCTGGGAATACTTCACTGTTAAACGGGTAGATCCCCGTATTTTCAAACCCTTTTATAGCAGATAGAGCGCCCACAAAATTTTTGTTACATACAGACAGATATTTTCTAAAAACCATCAAATCATCTTCAGGACCTTCTGAAACGTATAAATCGATCGAAAACTGGATGTCGAAATTTTTCACGAATGCAATACTTTTTTTTTTCTAAAGATAGAAGAAAGTAAAAATTATTTGTAGTTTATTAGGTACAAATAATTTGATACACTGAAAATTAAACACTTAAAAACTACCATGAAATTACATAAAAGGTTAATCTTGCGAATAAATTAACTTAGCCCCAACTCGATGATTAACTTTTTTTAAAACTTAATTTGGAATAAAAAGGACTAAAAAACAGTTTTCTATATAACAACTTAATTTAAATAATACTTTCTGTATATTTTTTAAATATTTATAGATCGTAAAACAATAACTAAACAAGCGAATTCCATTTCAATCATAGAAATAAATGAGTTGTCCAAAACCGGGAACTTGCCGGTTATATCCGACGACCCGCATCCCGGCTTCGTCCGACCACGCCATTTTCATAAAATGTTACTCTAGCGTATTTCAAACAAGTCATAGACACCAGTACAAAACATTAAAATAACAAGTAAATAATGGGCTATCATACATTTTACTTACCTAAACTAAATCCTTGGGCTATTAGGATTGATAACGTAATATTGCAGATCCCGAAATGTTAACTTTTTCACGTCAAACATTAAAAAAATCAACGCTGCGAAATGAGTTGTTTTACACGACTGCTGTTTCCTGGGTTCTGTCAAGCCGCTCGCCTAGAAGTAATTCTAGAAGTTTCCGCTAGATACTGCCTCAAATCAAGCCATAAAACCTGGATCCCTGTTTTATCCACCTACCCGGTTTTGTCCGACTTTCCCCTATTTATATCCACGTCAAGTGGAACTGCACTAGACCACTGCGTAACACTAAGCTGAGCACCAGGCTTATATATATATTATGTGTATATATATATTTTTTTATAAATTGCAAATAAATATATAGAGATATACATTTAAATTTATTTAAATTAACAAATGTTTGCCGTAAAGCATATTATAAGATTACAATATAATCATAAAATTATTTTACTTAATTAATGAATTTATCTAATTTAATCAGTTATTTCTTCTTTTATTATTTCTCCATATATTTTTTTGTTACTTCTTGCTAAATGGATTAAGTCAATTAAAAATTTATTTATGCAAAATGTGTAAAGCTTGCATAACATTAATAAAAATTGCATTTTACTAACTGAGGCGTAACATTTCCAAAATATAAAAGAAAGATTATTTATCTTTCTAAATTAATCTAATCTTTCTAATTATTATTTGTTTCATATCTGATAAGATAAAATATTCATTGAATGGTTAGATACTTTATTTTATTTTTGTAATAAAAAAATAAAGTTATTTTCTATTAACTCGATATATCTACAAAGCAATACATTTACAAAGTATAATGATACATCTTAAACTTTCAAAACTGATAAAAACATACAAAGTAGACGAAGAAAGCAAGTAATTTTATCTTTATATCAGAAAATATGATTCGGTGCTTTTTATAATTTATCTCGTTTAGTTTTATAATTTGTTGTTTTAATAAAATGTTGTTAAAATTATTCATTATGTTTAAAATTGTTTGTTCAGAGATATTTTGGAAGGTATTGAGTAAAATTTTATATAAAAAGATTAGCCATGTAAGCGTAAAGATAAAACGGTAATAACACTATTATTCTAAAAGAGTTTGAGATACGTGCTTCGAAGGAACATGCTTATGTATTGAAGGAAATTCTTTATTATTTTTTAAACATGAATGCATCTTTTTAATAATTCATCCAGAAGAGTGATAGAGGGTGTGCAAACCGATAAATGTAAGGTTTTCTAGTCATAAAGATTTTATTTTTAAAATTTGTACACGTCATTTCATTGGAATTATGAGTGCTTATCCAAGGAATGTACAAATACAGTTAATGAAATATTAACTGAGATTTTTCATTGAGGGCTGTTGCACAAATTAACCCGTGAAAAGTATATAAGTAAAGATTTAAACATGGGACCTTGTATATACGCCCAATGCTCAGCAACTTAAGCTACCCTGACCCTATCCGGTATTGGTAGCTTAGGTGGAAAAAGTATTAGTGTGTACATCTAATGTTCCAAGTTCCAGTCGTGATATAAATTTATTTTGCACAGTTGGGAAAATGTTTTCAATATTGACCAACGACGTAATATCTAGTAATTTAAGTTGAATTTTAATAGTTGGAAAAATCTCAACGTTATAGTTTTGTCACAGATTACAAAAACATATATGCGCTGTATTTCTCAGAGATATGTGAACACTTTAAACAAATCTCTATTAACTGCAGTAAGGCGAAAGTGCGAAACTCGTTTTAACTAAAAATGAGTTCGGGCTCTTTTTCAGTAGATTAATTTTAACACAATTTTTCAAATTGGTAAAGAAATCATACGAGTTGTAATTTTCCAACTGGACGAAAAAAGTTCGGGAAAATATTCGAACCTGGGATCTCTTGGTTGAAGCTGCCCTGCTCTACCAACTGAGCCATCCCGGTCAAATCTGGAGGACTCGATTCCTCCAGTTAACCTTATTGATCATAGCATCTGGTCTGATATCTGAATCAACTCAACAGAATAAATCGCAGGTAATTTGGAACTCCAGTAAATCCTGGACCGGACATATTTCGTCCAATTGGAAAATTACAACTCATATAATTTCTTAACCAATTTGAATATTTGTGTTAAAATTAATCTAGTGTAATCCCGTATCCAGCGTTTACTGGAGTTCCAAATTCCCTTCTATTTATTATGTTCAGCTGATTTAGATATCAGACCAGATGTTATGATCAATATGGTTAACTGGATGAATTAGGTCCTACAGATTCGACCTAGATGGCTCAGTTGGTAGACCATAGGCAGCTTCAGACAGTCTATCCCAGGTTCGAATCCTGGTCCGGACATTTTTCGTCCAGTTGGAAAATTACAACTCATATGATTTCTTTTTTTAGTGTCTGAGCCCGTTCAAGCCCGATGATTTAAAATCTGAGACCGCCTGAATACGAAAATTTTGTGTCACCAGAGTCCAAAACCGAAAATACGCAATAGAAAAAAACTTTACAACATTTTAACATTGATTTACGATTAATTTTCTCTTTAAATTCTCATTTAGAAATAAATGTTAATCCTAAATACCCTCTCATTATACTTACATGCACCAGAAGAACCGTACATCCAAACTCCACATGAATTATTTAACTCCGTAATATCTCTTTAAAACAATCTCTAGAAAGTATTTTTGTATTTTGAGAAATATTTTTTGTTTTTATAAAAATCAGTTCGGAATTTATATATATATATATATATATATATATATATATATTTAATAACTTTCTTGCGATTAAAAATAGATGGAAAGATTTTTAACAGAAACATTTCATATAATGATAAATAAACGAAAAAAAATCGCATGGAGCATTCAAAATATTTTTAAAGATTAAATGATAGATTTTGAATTATTTTTCATTTTCCATAATTATTTTTTTAAATATTTATTCAATTTATAGTACAGAACACTTCTTTAAAGAATTTCTAGTTTGAATATGATAAGTAATAAAAATTACTTTTTTTTTAATCCACCAGCCCTTTAAACTTTATGATAAAGTGTATTCTAAGTAAGCATTTACCGTATGTTCTGGGTACTTTTCATACAAAAAAATTCATGCAGTTTACAGGTGAGCGTTATACACTGGTTTTAAATATGGACAGTTAAATATTAAGAAGAAAACATTATCCTAATGCTTCCGATTTTTAATTTAATTAACATGCTGTTTATATAAAAAATTATTTTTGCTATTCTATAACATTTAATATAATAGTTGTTATACTTTACAATAATCTTTATTTTACACTAGGAAAATGACACTTTAAAATGTGAGTAAATAGATGTTTTCGTTTTGTTATGAAACTTTTTGTTTCAAATAGGACGGTGCTTTCAATTCGGAAATACCAGAAGTATTCAGAATATTGAAACATGGATATACTCAAAACTCAGCCCATAGAGGTCAGTTCCTACTCATTTTTGAAACATGGACATACTCAAAGATGATTAGAATCAGTTCAAACTCATATTTAAAACATGGAAACACTCAAAAATGAGCACATAGAAGTCAGTTCATACTCATTTTTGAAACATGGACATACACAAATAAGAGCACTTGATGTTTTATTCTTGAGTGTATGCATGTTTCCAGAAATGAGTACATACATGTTTCAAACGTGAGTAATTTTGATTCGGAGCCACTTTGACTATGCAACATACTCAGATTTGAGTATTTTTTGCTCAGTTTTGAAAATGTCGTTTTTAGAGTTTATTTTTCTCTATTTTTCACTATTTTGATCTTATAGATTTATTTGGATAGAAGAAGGAGCGACATGAAAAATAATACCAAAAAATAGAAAAATGAAGTCTGAAAGTTTAGACCCAATCAGGTCATTTCGGTTTCGGTATAATTTGGACATCCGACACACTGCAGACTTGCTAAAAATGTCACACTTTTCACAAATTATTTAAACTATGATTTCACAAAGTAGTCCCTGTTTGACGTCACAGAAATACTTAAAAACGACCATAACGACTTCAAATCCACATCACGTCATGCCCCACTGAAGGTCACAAACTCACAATGTGACATCAGAGTCATATAAGGGTATGTGTATATTTTTTATACGAGTCTCATTCATACTAGTGTTAGTCAAATTTCGTTTTCTAGTACAATTCTTAAATACCGGGTGAACCAAAAGTTCGTTAAAACTTTAAAAATTCATAAAAAAGGAAGAAATTATGATATAGAAGTGCGGTTTGCAAGTAAGGGCTCACAAGGTAGTCGTATGTTTTTAGCAGCAAAATAAAATTAGTTAAAAATGTCATTGGTAGAGGGCGCTGACTACCCGAAACACAATGAACAGGAAAACAGTATGCTCCGATCATTTATTCTGGCAATAACAATTGTTCAACATGACCTACAAACCACATTCTTCGTCTCCAGTCCTTTTGGCGCGCGAAATTTTCGCAACTCAACAGTTGCTGACTCTCCGTTCAAATAGAACGACTTCGCCAACAACGTTTGATCCGGTAATGATAACATTCTGAAAGCGAATGAGAAATCCTCGTATATCCCGGTCTTTTATTACAGGATTAATTTGCATAACTCTGCTGAATCTCTCGCATGTTAGCGCCATCTACAGGTTACTTTTTCAACTAAATTTTTTTTTGGTGATAAAACAAATCCGACTGCCTTGTGAGCCCTTTCTTGAAATTCTATATCATATTTTCTTCCTTTTTTATGATTTTTTAAAGTTTAAACGAATTTTTGGTTAACCCGGTATATTTTTGCATCAATCTTTTCCCCATGAGTTACAATTTAAATACTTTTAATATGTAAACGTCACGTTCATGAGTTTCTCTCAAGAGAGTTCCAAAAAGGAAAACTCTAATTTGAATCGCACTGCATTTTAATTATTATAGTTTTGATAGTGATTCATTCTACTTTATCTGTATATTTTGTTTTACTCATGCTTTAAAATGCATAGTTGTGAAAACTATGTATATATATTTTTTTACACAGAATGCAAATGCCCATAAGATTTTCATCATGATCTGTGTAACATATCCAGAAACATTAATTTAGATTATAACAAAACTTAGTTACGAAATTTTAATTGAAATTTCAAAGTAAACCTCTAAATTATTATAAAATAATCTTAATTACTTATTAAATACTTGTTTAATAAAAGCTTTGCAAGTTATTTTAGAAATTATAATTGAGAAAGCTGGAAGCATTGCATTAAAAATGGTTATATTTATGGTTGCAGAAACATTTAATAATAAGCGTAAACTTTCGCATTCTATGTATTAGTATAAAATTTAGTTAAGCATAATTGGGATTATTTGAAACAAAATGTATAAGTTTAATTAAAAATATGTGTATATCACAAATATTAATGCTTTTTGGCATTGAAAACATTTATATTTTTGTATAAGCAACTAAAAATAGGTAAAAATATTAAACAAACCTAATAAAAATTATTAGGAATCAATCTGCAATTAGAGACTCAATCAGATGTACAGTAACGAATAATTATGCAATTTCATGGGTTCCGGACTATTACACATCTAATGGCAGACCACATACGCTACAATACTTCGGTGTTATTAGATGCTTAAAAAAACACTGTATATTAGATTACACAGTATTGTGATTATCATATTTAAGATTCGATGCGATATTATGTTTCTATTTCAGTTTTTGAAACGTATGTACTATAGTTTATAAACAATTATTCTTTCGCATTCAGCAAGCTTTATCTTTTAATATAAAGAAAATTGAGAATAAACATAACGATGTATATTTATTTTTCCATATTATCGTTAATAAGTCTTATAATATACTGTATCAGTATTGGATGTATAAATATTAGCATGATTACTCAAATCTTCTATAATTATATAATATTACGTAATTTTATAATATATCTAAAAATATTCAACACTTTCATTTTAATGTTTTTCAGCAAGTTTTGGTAGTGAGTATAATATAAGGCAACAGCAAATTCAATAACCAGTACCGGTTATTTCCATTTTTCGGAAGGCATGGTCTTTAATTTCAAACAAACAATCAGAATATTCCGTTAAGTGATATATATATATATTTTTTCTTTACATAGTGTTAAAAAAAACATGTTTGTTAATCTACGAAAATATAATATAACTATGAACAAAATAACACTCTTTTCAATACAACATTGAGTCAATTTTTACTATGAAAGCAAATTTTGTAATGCAAAAAGAAGAAAAGACACATTTTACTGAGGGGCAAGAAAGATGATATATATATTTTTTATATAAGGGCAGGAAAGGTTCTATTTTGTAAACCAGAAGGAAAGCACGGTGCAGCACCTTCCTGAAATTGACTGGGGGAAACTCTGTTAATGCTGTTAATTTATTTTGTTTACCTGTAAAATATGCTTGTTGAACCTGAAAATTTTTACCTAAAAATTGATAGCAACCGAAAAATCTAAATTCTGGATTGAGAAAATAAACACACTATTAAAACAACTCGGAAAGGTATTTGAAAATCATTGACAGCTAAAAAAAAAAAAAAAAAAAAAAAAAATGTTTTTATAAATACTGCTTTAAATCTCGAAAATATATTGGTTTCAAAAATTTTGTTAAGACAAAGAATGCTTTTCTGAATCGTTGGGAACCCGGAAGAGGTTATTGCATATTTTCGTCCGCGGTTATTTTGTCCGATTTACTTCCCATTTCTACTAGTTCAACCTTCCAGAACAACAGTCCTTGTGCAGAGCCTGATCACCGCTTAAACAAACTCCCAACGTTCTTTTAATTTTTTCCATATTTAAACGTTGAATTTTTCAATGAACTAAGGCGGAAACATATTTTCTAAAATATGGTGTGCGTTTGCCTAGGCGGTGATACGGCCCTGCGCTTGTGTAATAAATAATTCAACTTGATACTTTTTATATCATAGCTTAAGACTTATTGAATCCTTACAGTCCATATAATAATTGATTTTATAAATAAATAGATAAAGTTGCAGCAAGTAACAAGGAAAAACAAAATAATGCTAAAACTGCAGACTGAATACTATTTCGATAAATATTATGTTTTCTAAATGGTTTTTTTTTTTTTTCGAGTAATAACTTTAAAAAAGTTATAACTTTGAACGTGAGGCAAATTTAGAAAATGAAAACTATTTACATTTGTCTAAACGATTTGAATATAATTTTCAGCATGCCTGACGAAATATATCATCCTTAAAAACTTCACATCTTTAGTGTTTAAAACATAATAAACTTTATAAAATGACTCCAACCTTTATTACTGAAAATTCGTTTTGCTTGTTCGAATTTACACAGTCGTCTATTATTTGCAGATCACAGGGTGAAACCCCCAGTTATTGACACCTAACCAGTAACTGACACTTGAACAAAATTCTAACTCAAATAAGCATTTTATTGTAAAATTCTGCAAAGCTATGTCATCTAGAGGTAAATGAGACACTTATTTCTATCTTGGATTCAATTTATTCACCACTAGAGAGCCAAGTACGTACTCAATGTGGAAGAAACATTTGAGAACACAAAAAGTGGAATTTTGAAGAACCGTCTTATTTCTAAAATTAACCCGTAAGCACACGTGCTGGGATAAAATTTACCCCAGCTCATAAATATTATTTAAAAATGTACGAAAATTGTTCGTGAGCATTCTGAGCTTCATAGTACCTTTCAAGCTGAAATATATCAAAGATGTGGACAAAAGGAATTTACCACCGGTTGTGGATTTTCTATTCTTTTGTTATAAAACTGTCACTTGGGAGGAAATTTACCTCGCGCGTGTTATAACGTAATGCATAATGATAGGAAAATTTTACGTTTTAAACGTTTACAACTCTTTCACATACAGTTTCGATATATCAGTTTTATATTTTTTTGTATTTTCATGGCTGAATTCGGAGTGTAAAAGCTTTGTATGTAATGCTATGTAGAAAAAAATCTTAGTGCTAAGTTTTATTTATTTATTTATTGTTTGCTTTAAATATAAAAAAAACTTCTTATTTTAAATTAAATTATGCTCTTTATTGATTTACTGTTTATTTCAAAATATAAGTATTTGTTTATAATCAAACCGGTGGGAAATTGACACAAGAAAACCCATTGGGGTAAATTTTATCCCGTGCGTGTAGTAACGTAATGGAAAGAGGCGCGTGTGCTGACGGGTTAAGGAAGTATTTTTCTATCCTATTCGTAATGCAACCATCCTAAACATTTTTCTTAAAGTTATATTTGTAGAAATTAGTTTAAATATGTATATGATATATTAGGGCCACGATTTATGGTTTATAGTTATTTAATTTAGCTTAATGGGGGGGGGGGAGTGCCAGTTATTGGTTCCTAGAATTTCATTTCATCAGTCTCTGACAGAGGTGTTAGTTAATGGTTATATCAGAGAGAGTAGAAACTTATTATTTGAACTGTTTAAAAATTCATAATAATAAATTAAATGTATCTTGAAGTAAACGCCATTAAAATTTAAGTTGTTTTACTAGTGTCTGACACCAGATGTCAGTTACTGTTTCGTAAATGTCAGTTATTGGATATCTTCATTATTAATCACACAGTACTAAATATTACTACTATATACTCTTACTATATACTAATGCAATACAGCTTACTAAATCCCACTTTTTATAATAAATGTTAATGTATTTGGTTTTTATAAAATAAATAAAGTTTTTAAAAAGCGTTTCAATTTTTTAAAATAAAGTGTCAGTCACTGGTTTACTTTGTGTCAGTTATTGGTGTTTCAAAATAGGGATGGTGTCAGTTACTGGAGTTTTTGACCATATTTATGAATTAAATTAATTTTTAATAATAAAATGTATAATTTTTCAAAATTTTGGCAACAATAATTTTTTAATGTACCTCTACTATCCTTCCAAACAGAAAGGTAAGTATAAAAGAGATTTAAATTTTTGTAATAGTGATTTGAACAAGA
The DNA here is from genome assembly GCA_963931845.1 of Maratus michaelseni. NCBI lineage: Eukaryota > Metazoa > Arthropoda > Arachnida > Araneae > Salticidae > Maratus > Maratus michaelseni. The sequence goes on along the minus strand of OZ007596.1, from coordinate 286,654,079 downwards.
AAGAATCCTTAAAGTATCAGTTACTGGGAGTTTCACCCTATATCTCTTAAGATAAGTACAGAGTTTGAAGTACACAGTATCACAAAGTCACATTAAGTATAATTATGTTACCGCCCCACCAATAAATAAATAAATTACTTTTAGATTTTATTTTGATAGAATATTTGAAATAACTTTCTGCATTCATTATTTCATGTTATAAATAATTTCTCATGTATTATGTTTCATCTCAAATTTAATTCCGCAATTGAAAGAACAAAGATAATTTTTAACTTTTGGATTTTATTTTAATGCAGTATTTTAAATGACTTTCTGCAATCATTATTTAAGGATGTAAATAGTTTCCAATTTATTATGATTCATCTCAAATTTCATTTCGCATTTTAAAGTGCAAATATTGCTTTAAATAATTTCTGAAATTTTATTGGATTTTATTAGAACTCTATAAATATTTACTGGAAAAAATAAAACGTTACGAAATAAATTAAATTGTGACACAACGAATATATCGTTCTTTTTATTTGTAATGAGAAATAGATTTAATATTCTTCAAACATAAATATGTAGATATATTTTTTTTTCATTATTTTAATTATTGTAAAAGTACTTACATTAATAATATATTATAATATAATAGAAAAACGAGAAACAAAATGTCAGTTATAATTCGATACGTTTTGAAAATTCCGAAATAGCTCTTATAGAAGAAATGTATAAAAAATATAAAAATAAAATAAATTCTTATTCTTTAGGAAGTTTTTCAGTTTCTGCATCACATTAAAAAAATAATGGTGAGTTTTTGTTTCAGTAAAAAAAAAAATATATATATGAATATTAAGTCGCAATTGAAAACAAATTAAGTTTTCGTTTGTAATTATATTTGATTCAGTGCATTTAAATAATGTAATAGAAAAATTTGCTCATTATATTTGTTTCTTTTTATCTATTCATGGAAAAGTGTTATTAGTAATTCAAGTCCAAATAATTATAGCAAAATTTGGCATGAACTGGATTGAATGAAGTTCTGTATTTTGTGAAGAGTTTTGCTTTTAAGGGTTGCTTGTAATTATTTCCTTTAATATAGTGAATATATTTAGTATCTTATACATGAGCATGTGACCATAAAACGTGCAATACGCACAGATGGTAAATTTAAATGCTTTTGTATACTAGTAAATTAGACATATTTACAGATATAAATAAATCTAAAAAATATTTAAAAAGTTTTCACTCTAAATATTGATTCAAATTATGTTATGAATAGGGAGAATGTCTTTTATTACGTCACACATAAGCATGTATTGCCAAAACTCTTGTACAATAAGCAAATTTACAATACATTTGCATATTAGTATATTATGTACATTTATGGGGATTTCTATCTCCATTTAGTTCATTCACTAATAGTAGATGGCAACAGCAGCGTCCTTCTGTGGTGCCTGGCGCATGAAACCGCAGTTACAGGTAAAAAAGGTAATTTCAAAACGCGGCATATGATGAATTAGATCGAGGCTAGAGAGACGATGCTTGGATTTGAGTGAGTGAAGAAGTCTGACAAAACAGCCCCATGAATTTCCTTTTATAACGTTTCAAAAGTCACTTATATTTTATGTATAAATAGATTCCTGCAACGCAGTTTTCCTTTAATAGTATGCTAACATTTATTTTTCATTTGAATCAATTTCTTTAGATATCCATATGTGGTTGTCAGAACTGCCATGCAATTCTACGTTCGTAATGATATAATATGTTCGCAAATGATATTATCATTAAATTCAAGTTTCACGTAAAAAAGTAATGATTCCTAGAAGTTAAAGTGAAGAACTTGTGAATTAATCGACGTTATAAGTGATTGTGATTTAAAAATGCATCCTTGTTAAATAGCGATTTAGTGATTATAGTATATTCGAGTAACGTTGAACACGTTTTTTTAACTGAGTTTTTATTTTTATTTGCTTTGTTCTTTCTATGTCTAAAATTGTTGATATCAAAGAATTAGAAGTTTTATTAAAAAAAGAAAACTCGTCGAATGTTAAGATACTCCAGAGACATACTTTTGATAATATGGCGGCAGAAAAATCGCCACAGAATTTATAAACTTATTAGGTTTCCCCTCGAAACCAAAAGTGTCGAATATGAAGGAAAAATTCTTGAAATTAAGAACAACATTGCAGTTAACAAATTGATAACTATTTGCAATGTATTATGTACCGATTACGCTGAGTTCTGTTGATAAATTAGCTGCCAGACTAATCTTTAACTTTTGTGATTTAAGTGTTCTTAAATCAATTATTTTGCACGACGATAACAGTGTTACTGACACAGAATATTTAAATGAGGCTGCTGAAAATAATTCAAAATATTCAAATAATAAAATTAATTATGTAAATTAAAAAAAAGTGTCTTATAATAATAAAAGAAGGGCAGTATAAAAACATAAAATGTGGCAACTTCCAATTCACGCTACGTTATAGAAATCCCATATATGTTTTCATGATATTGAGAACACAATTGCTGCATACAATTGTAGTTCATTTCAAAATGCGGAAAAATCAATAGATTATTTTGAGGAAATTTTCATTGTTTCTTCAAAATGATTTGTACAAACTAATTTTCGTGAAAACATGCATGACGGACTAAGCAAAACTACCGATTCAGAGTGATTCGGAAGTAAATTCTTGGGAACAATTAAAATAATTATTCATTTCTGAATATGATTCAACATGTAATTCAGTAGATCGGCATGAAATATTATCAAAACAAAAATTAAACATAATGAATCGCTTGACGAATAATTTTTAATAGCTTAAGGTATGTTTTTGTGGTACTCTTGAAGGTTCCGCCTGGATTCAGCATTTTATTAATGGTATTAAAGATCATGTGTTTAAAAAATATGTCTTGTGTACACTGTAAAAATCTCAGAAGCGTTTCGGCACAAGACGGAAAGGTTTCCGGAAATTTATAGTAAACTTTGTGTTCTCCTCAATTACTTGTTATTTCGGAATCATTGCTCGTATTTTCGGAAAAAATATTCAAAGCGGTAAATTATTCTGAAGAAGTCAGAAACGTTACATCCCATACCGGAAATGTTTTCGAATAGGTAGTGTAAAATGAGGGTTGCTGACAAATTCGGAAATGTTACACTCATTCCGTGTAAAGTTTTAAAATGGAATTCGAAATGAAGTAATATTTGCGCTTGCTCATCTACTCCGACCTATTGCACATGGCATTATCACGTGATTTCTATTGTTCTTGAGAGGAAAGACAGCTTAAAACAGATGCAGATGCAACGTAATTATATGAGCTGTTAGTATTCTGTTTTATGATTTCTTTTATTTGAGAGAACAATATGCTTAAAAAAAAGTTAATATTATTAGATTCTATTTTATTGCATATTAATATTACATTTGCAGTTAATCTTTTGTTGTATTCACAAAGTTAAATAACTCGTTCGATAGTTTCTTTATAATCTTGTTCCATGAATCTATAATAAATATTAGATATTTGACTGATGAATAATAATGTAGTACTAGCATTAATGAAGTACAGATAGCACCGTATATACGTCTTTAACATCTTTTCGTTTTGAGATCGGTCCGTTTCATAACTTTTCTAATGATGATATGTATCGTTTATTTGACAGAACAAATTTCACTTATACTATACGTTTTTCCTTCATTTTTTTATGAATCAGATATTTATAAATAAATATAATTGAAAATTTGATTTATAAATCTATAAATAATTCTTTTTTTAAATCCGGTCTCGTGAATTCCATGCTGTAAAACATATGCATTATGAAAATGCTTTATTTCCCAAAATAGATGTATTATTTTTAATACCTTTAAAAAAATATATTTTTTAATCTTGTAAGTATAGATATTATGTCAAAAGATTTCGTATCTGTAAATAATTTTTTTATTTTATGAACTGTATACTTATAAAAATATATTTATTTTCTCAGGTTATCTCAGCACTTCTCAAGTTATACGAATAAAATAATACCTTTAAATGAATATATTTAGAAGCATGATAGTTGTAAAACACTATATTAAAAATATTTACAAACAGACAAAACATTTTTATCAATATATCTATTTATAAGTATACAATTCGTGAAAATAAAACAATTACCACAGATATAAAATATTTTCGAATAGTATAACTATTTACAAGATTAAAAAAAAATGTTGAAAGGTATTAATAAAATCTATCTATTTATAAGTATAGGGAAATTAAATATTTTCATTGAGTATCTATTTAGAGGATGTAACTCATGAGGCTGCATTTAAAAAAAAGAATTATTTATAGATCCATAAATCAAATTTTCAACGTTATTTATTTACAAATATCTGATTCATAAAAACTGAGTGAAAAACTTATAGTATAAGTGAAATTAGGAATTTGTCCTGTCATATAAACGATACATTTCATCATTAGAAAAGTTATGAAACGGAACCGATCTCAAAACGAAAAGATGTTAAAGACGTATATACGGTGCTATCTGTACTTCATTAATACTAGTATTACATTATTATTCATCAATCAAATATCTAATATTTATTATAGATTCATGGAACAACAGTATAAAGAAACTATCGAACGAGTTATTTAACTGTGCATACAACAACTTCTAAACTTGTTGTACTTGTAAACTTGTAGTAGGTAAACTAAAGAAGTCTCCAGACGACTCAACTCTGTTCAAATTTGGAGTTATTTTAAAATGACAGAAGTATTTGTCATAGAATTAAGTTTTTTCAAAGTTTATTTCGCCTGCATAAATAACTTTAAAGTGATACCTTGAGTAGCAGTCTAATAATAAAAGGTGAATAATAAAACGAGTTCAGAAAAATATATGTTTGACACCAGAAATTACAGAAAGTTTATAATATCGCTAATTCTAGAGTATAATTCATCTACAAGATCATACTTCATAGGGTCATTTCTATAGTATGATTAGCGAGTTCGCTCACCGAACTTCGCAGAAAACCCAACCACGATGATGTAGAGCGGGGTTTCGCCTCGAGCGAATGTAATAATATTTTTTTAAAGCATATTGTTCTCTCAAATAAAAGAAATTATAAAACTGAAATACACAGAAACATTTCCAAAACACACAGAAACTTTTCCGATATATACAAAAACATTTCTGATGTATGCAGAAACCTTTCCTATGTATACAAAAACATTTCCGATATATACAGAATCTTTACTGAACATCTGACTGAAATATAAAGAAACATTTCCGAAATGCACGTAAATGTTCCCGAAATATGCGAAAACTTTTACGAACATCTGACCGAAATATGCGGAAACTTTTACGAACATCTGACCGAAATATGCGGAAACATAACAGAACCGATGGGCCACATTGCTGCCCCACCAGATAGAGTAACGTTTCCGAATTTTTTTTTTTTTACAGTGTACATGTAAAAATATTCGTTAATTTCGGAAAAAACTTAAGATTTATGAGAAATTGAGATTAGATGTTAATAATGTTAAATCCCTCGCGTTAGAACTTGAATTTAAACCTAAAATTAAACCAGAAAATTCTAATATACGCTGTAACAACTATAGAGGTGATAATCATAAAAGTATAAATTATAAAAATGAAGAAAGAGGTCCACTTTGTTTCAAAAATAATCATTAGATATATTACGGCCATAAATTATTAGAATATAAACAACTGAAAGGTGTAATTTTTTAATGAACTTTCACAAGTGAATAAGGTAACTAGTTCTCAAAATTTATTACTTAAAAAAGTTAAGTCCCACTCATTAAGTTTCATTTCTTCGTTTGACATGGCTTGTCAATGTACATTAAAATAGGTCGAAAAAATCGATTTTTTCAAATAAAATTCTAATAGGACGGAAAAGTTGCCTTTTGTAATTAGAAAAATAACGCACAATTTTTTTTAAATCGGTTAATCCCTTTATTTCGCACATCGCAGTGAGTTTAGAAAATTTGATCAAAAATGACATTTTTGAAATTTTTGATGAAAATTAAACAAATTTCGAATCTACTTCTAATAGGGGGCAAAAGTCACCTGTTGTAATTAGATAAATAACGGTTTTTTTTAATAGGTTGATATCTTTAGGTCGCGTATCGTACTCGAAATTTGGAAAATATGATCAAAATTGACATACGTTTTTGACATTTGACATTTGAAGGAGATTGCTTTGAGACCTATAAGCTACAAAACTGTGTCTCGAATGATCCATACTTTTTATTCACAGAAATAGATACTGGACTTTCACAAATTACATAAATCTTCTTTTTGAGGACGGGATAGACACACGAAAGTTGACAGCACTGAAGACCCACACACGATGACATCCATGCTTTACAAGGATTCGAACCCGAACCCTCACCGTGGCAGTCGCCTCCGCTAACAACCACACTGCCGGGCCAGCTTGACATACGCTGAATGTAAACACAATTTCTAATCCCGCCTTTCCCCTACACCACTTGTGCAAGGCGCTTGTCATGTGATTGCCACATACAACGATGTTTCATTTGTAGCTATGATTCCGTTAAATGTTTTGAATGCGAAAGCATTCCGTATTTCTCTTCTTGCTTATGTTTTTTTTAATTTATTGAAAGTATTTAGTGATTTTGATATATGGTTTTGTTTTTTATTCTACATTCAAATCTAGTATGTATGAAAATAAACCTAAACTAATTACAAGGCAAAAATTGGATTGTCCAATATTTGGCCCTCCAAAATATTTTAATACGACTCAAATGCCCTCACACGAGGATGTTTTGCGCTGCTGTTTTCAAGTGAGACATGTTTTACAAGTTGTATCACAATAGAATAAGTCAGTTTGTTTTTCTGATGCCGCAGAAATAGTGGCTAAAAAAATCAAATACATTTATGAAAAGTCTTTACTAACAACAGTGTCTGAGGCCAGAATCATTCAATTGATAAAAGCCTATCATGAAATATACTGTAAAATCAGAAAGTCATTTAAACGAGACAAGGATAAATCGCGTTTTAAAGCGAAATTACAGCAATTTAAGACTGAATGTTTAAAGAATTTTTATGTGACCTCATGCAAATGCACCATGATACTAAAATGCACTTGTGTTTCCCTAGATCTTTGTAAATGCCCTATATTAATAAATTGCAACTGTGATAAGCAGAGAAAGATTCCACAAATTGAATAAAAGTTTATCTATGGCCAAAGCAGTACTAGGATAGGTAAAATGTCCAACATTGATCTTAAAGAAACGGTTAAGATTAGAAAAAGGAATGAAAAAAAAAGAGCAGGAGAATATACATGTTGCACACCAAAGTTATATCAACTCAGAAGGTAGTTGTTCTTATGTTAATGTTAAAGTTGAGAATACTGATGCAGAAATTGCTTCACCCTGTTTAGCCGAAAAAATTGAAAAGCTCAAATCTTCAAATGATTTTGAAACAGCTGAAAATTCTTCTTCGTTCTCTTTTAGCAACAGCTTTAGCAAGTGACTGATGTGTTTTTCTGACAGAGCAACCGCTGCTCTCGTATCTGGCGTTCTTCAAGACATGGGAATGATCAATGAAACACATACGTCACTTGTCATTGATCGAGGCTAACGAAAAAGGGTACTTTTCGGTTAGCCGGGCGCCAGTGAAATGTATATATCTATATATACATATATATGTATACATACACACATATATGTATGTGTATATATATGTATATATATATACATGCATATATAAATGTGTGTATGTATATATATATATGTATATATATGTATACATAGATATATACATTTCACTGGCGCCCGGCTAACCGAAAAGTACCCGAAAAAGAAAGGCTATCGCGGTCACTTACGCGTATCTTTTTTTACAGACCGCAGGAGTCACGTGATGCTCGAATGCACCAATGCAGGTGTACGAAAAGAGCATCACGTCACTCTAGCGATCTGTAAAAAAAGATAAGTGGAATGCACCGCGGTAGCCTGTCTTTTTCGTTAGCCTCGTTATTGATAAAAGTAAAATAAAAAGTAAAATAAAAGTAAAGTGAAATAAATAAAATTAGGTTATTTTACAAAACGATAATGTTCTTGCTGTTCGGGGTATATATTTCGAAAGCAGAAAAGACAATGCGTTATATCAAGAAAAAATCGGCGTAAAACGTTATCAAAGGTCAAAAAAGGAAGAGCACATTTCTTTAATTCAAAAGCCGGACTCAAAATATATTAGTCATATTACGCCTATGACAGGAACCGGAAGAAATATTTGTAAAAGTGTTGGTAGAAAAGGGTCGGCATTGTTTTCTGGTCCTATAGGCAAATAACTACCTGCTTGTGAAACACTACCTGATATCAAGTTTGAATTAATCAATTGCAATATCACAATAGTGACTATTGAAAACCCAAATGACCTCAGTAAAAATAAAAAGTATATTTTTGAAATATCAAACGCTGTGCAATCGGGCATCTGTTCTGAGGATCTTTCTGTCCGGGATTCAGGGACTATTTCTCATTCCTGATCGCTAACGACCGCCAAAAGAATTCTCAGACAGTATATACCCACAGAAAACACTACGACAGTATTGAAGCAGTTAGTTTTATTCACCATGAAAACATATATGCCTGTGTGGTTTGATATAAAAAAGAATCATTCTATTATTTACGGACCAAAGCATGTGTTCAAGACAATAACAACATCGCGTTACCCACCAAAAAGTTTACAGGAAGTGATAGACCCTTTTTATTGAGCGTAACGCCTTCTTTGCCCATCCACAAAACCTGCTATTGGTAATGATCACAGATGAATGGGAACATATAAGGGAGTTGGATTACGACGCATTTGGAAAAACAATGTAACCTGTAACAGAAAGCGTGACCTGTGCGAGATTTTATGATACCCAAGTTAAATTTTAGTGCTCCGATTATTCAATGCTCACAATTAGTGGACTATCTGCAAGGTTGCTTCGACACCTATATTACATGGAATCAGCATAGAAAGCATTTTGTCTCTTATTGATTCAAAAGCGATCTCAGAATTGGAACTGAAAACAATAAAGGCTTTCCGTGCCACACATAAGCAGTATGTGTGAAACTTGTGAGTGAGGCTTCTGAAAAAAGTATGTGGTGCTAATAATAGAGACGGGTATGTCAGATCAACTTTGGTTTTGCGATCACTAAATCTAAAGTTTGATAATAAATCTCAGTACAATGCCTTACCTGTAGTAAAAAAATTATGTTAAGAAAGAAAAATAACTATTCCCTAAAATTACTTCAATGCAGAATGTTTAAAATTGTTTCAGTAAAACTTGTTTAAAATTGATTCAACCCTTTCTGTTAAAAAATGTCTCATTAAAGAGTGTTATAATTTTTTTCAATCGCATTGTTTAAATTTAAATAAATAAAATAATTAAAAAATATATTTCTCTAACATTTTTCATAATTTGTAAACAATATACGACCAAAAAATATTAACATATTGTAAAATTGATTTTATGTTACGTTTCTATGCAAGTACAGCAATATTTTTATATTATTAGAAATAGATGAGGAAAAAATTAATTTTCATCTTTTATATGAAACATTGTCAATTAAAAATATAGATGGTTTTAATTAGTCTGCTTGTTTGTCATTCAACTGTATTCGATAAAAATCTTAGGTAACAAAGAGACCTAGCTTACGTATAAAATAGTACATTGAATTCAGTGAAAAATTGCAGGTTGCCTATGAATAAAATAAAAGACTTACTTTGTTATTTATAAAATCTAAATATTTTACAAATATTTTATCAAAATACTTTTTTTAATATTTTATTTTTATTTATCGAAATATGTGATGATTTCTGAATTGTTAATGAAAAAATGAGTTATTTGCTATATTTTATAATATTAATGTCTGTAGATACTTGCAGTGCTTAAAAGAGATAGAGAAGCGTTTGTTTTAGTGATTCTCTTCTGATGTAGCAGAAAAGAAAATATATCTGGAAATCTTTTGTGTATGCAAAGGATGTAAATTATCACTTTACTGTCAGCTCTACTGAAAATTTCATTAGATATATCTTTTGTGTATTTAAAAGTTTGTATAATGCAAACAAAAAAATAATAATACAAAATAAATAAAAAAAAGTATTTATTTTGTTCTTTGCATCAACAAATAATTTAAAGAATGGTGTCAAGAAAATAAAAATTCCACTTGTGACAATTGCTTCTTTTCATGACACAATTGCGCGAAAACATATAATAAAAAAAATATAAACAAAGCAATGCATTTGAAAGAGGAAATAACGAAATTGTTTAAAGGCTTTCATAATAAATTCAAAGTAGCTTGCTGTGAAAGAACTGTTTTGCATTAGAATATAAAAATACGTGATCTTTTGTCGAAGTTAATAAAATAGTTTGGAAATATATTTTCAAACAGTGAAATAAATATTGTATCGGTGTATAATATATATATATATATATATGTAAATAGTTTCTTAGGGTTATTAAAAAATATGTAATTGTGATAAAGTTATCAACATCATGAAATTTTATCGTTTATTGTAAAACAGTATTATTTTTATTCAGTTTGAATACAATAAAAATGAATTCAAATCACCGAACGTTTAGATAACAAATTTTTATAGATTTATTTATAAAAGAAGTATAAAACTGAAAATTAAGATCATTATAAAAAAAAAACCCTTATAATGTTTACAAACATAAAAAAAACTGTATTTTTCAATTACATTTTAAACATTAAGGTAAATATTGCACAAAATATCTTTAAGATATGTTTTAATTATTACATAAAACGAACATTTACAGATAGGTCGTTGGTTTTGCTGTATAGGTTTTTGGCTGCCATCTTCTTTGTCAGTTTTTTGGGATTTTTACAATCACATGTTCATTTTTAAGCTTTAGAAAATGTTCTTTAACCTGTTGAACACCCAATTTTCTGCAAGATGGTTTCCTTAGAATAAAAAGTCTCAAGCAGGAATCAAGCAGGCTCTGATTATCATCGCTGAATAATTGATTGAGCTCCCGTGAAGCAACTAATGGTGTTTGAAACACATTAACAAATAGAACAGGACAAGAATAATAATAATAAAAAATTAAGTCAATTCCTACTTAGGTCAAATTTTTTTCCAGCGATCTACGCGCTTCGCCACTAACGATAATTATTCCTAAATTTATATCCTGCTAAATATCTTATATAAGAGAAATTTATTTTCGAGTACGGGAGAATTTCCTTCCGTCCCAGGCGAAGCTCGATCCTGGGACCTTGTGGTTACGAGCTCAGAGCTTAACCGACTGCGCTATCAAGACTTCTGAGTGTGTGCTTTTGAATGGAACTAATGTCTGAAATACGTCTGCTGCGTGTTGATATTTTTTCTCCCATATTAAACTAAAATTAATTAATTTAATTTACAATTAATTTGTATATTTATTGCAAGCAATAAATATACAAAAAATTGAATTCCAGAGCTTTGAGTTCGTTGACGTCCACTTACAAACACTTATTTTTCTGCATGGAATGCTTTATATTGTTATAGAGGCGAAGGACTTTAAAAGTACTTCTACCTACAAAAATTTGTATCACACGCGTAATGTTGTATGGAAGGAAGTATTGAATACTACAACAATCAAACTTAGTATTTAGCGGCTGTAGATATATGTAAACAAGTTGGAAATTGTACGTCAAACGTGACAAATGAGGTGCGTTCGTACTATAACTAGTTACATAAATATTCAGATCTTTTCTGATTTTTAATTCTGTGAAATGAATTATATCGTCTGCAGATTAATTTCTGTAATAAAATAGGTATCTTGGTCGCTTGACGATTAAACTTCGGAAGCTCCTATAACAAAAAAGCACCGATTTAAAAAAAATCAAAATTCTTAATAAATATTTTTATTAATATCTCTATAAGTTTTGATTCGATTTTAATAAAATTTGAAATGTCTCGACAAAATTCTGCAAAGATAATATATCTTAAATTGCAAACCATTCGGTTGGGTAGTTTTTGCGTTGTTATATGCGGATGGACGGACAGACAGACGGACAGACAGACGGACGGACGGACCAAGCGACGACAATAGGTGCTACGTATTTATATAATTACGAACGCACCTAAAAATGGCATAACTGTTACCTGGACAGTACTAAGAAAATGTATATAAATGCTAGATAAATAAAAAGGTGAAAAAACGAATTATTAACATTTGTTATTATTACGTATTGCAACGACAAATGACATTTTTATGTAGAAATAGATACATTTAACCTATAAATAATTATTAACATTTTCTGAATACATTATGAATTTAGAAAGAAAATCACCGATATGTGCTCGGTCTACCAAGTACTATGTATATTTATATACAAAAACATATTTATATATACATATTATTATTGTTTTTTAGATACAATTTACTTCTGTTTGTAAAGAAAAATAGATAAATGGCTTAATTTATATTTAATAAATTGTATAAATATTGAAAAAGTTCATGTATATGAAACAGTGAAAATGTTGACAGAAAATATGCATGACAAATTTCCTTCTCTCGCTACGGCCGTTTTCTTTATCTCGCCAAGTCCCCTATAATAAAAAAGTACCAAAATAACTATTATTTGGATGGATTAAAAATTGTATGCACAATGTTTTAACAAATTCCGATTATTTAAGTAAATATAATAGTTTGAAAAGCTTTAAGGCAAAGTCCATTTTAAAATATTAAAAAAAAAACCCGAAATAATATCATTTTTATTTTATTTTTTATTTTAGTAAACTCAATTTTTCTGGGTAATTTTTAAAATACATGGTTTCGTGACTTTGGCTGGAACACTTTTTGAATAGTGTTCTGTTTGAATAACATACATAATGGAAAATAATTTTATTTTAACCTATCGTCTTTCTTTGGTCCTACCTGAAATACTAGTTTTACTCTATGTTCAAGAATTCACCCCAAGAATTTTCTTTCTTTCCAGTTTTGATATTATATTATTAATGACTATTTTAAACAATATTAAATTAGGCAATATTATATTGATAATAAAATACGTAGTCTAACATTTAGTGCAACAGTCACAGTTTTATGAAAACAGGCTTTCAAAATGCAGTTTGAAAAGTGTATTTAATTACCTTTTGTACTGTTAACCTTCCAGATTACTGGCTGTCACAAATTTTTGGACGAACGCGATTTTATTCGTACTTAGTTTATAACTTCTCTTATTTTTTAACACTTTCCAACATAGTTGAAAAGTGTTTATGAATTCGGTTAGTCTGTCTGTCTTTCCGTGCTCTAACTCGCATAAATATACTTGGATCGTCATGCAATTGATATATGTTATTGAGGCTTACTATGGCATGTTCGGTATTGAAAAGGACGTGTGTTGCACTTATAGTTTTTTTACAGGGACACTCAAAAGAATTTCTTTACATTGCGGTCTATGGGGGAAAATAATTTGCGGATTATTTTAATGATGTTACACAATTTCAAATGTATTGAAATTGATATATTTCACTGAGGTGCACTACAAGAGACTAATTGTAGAATGTGGTCTGCATAGCACTTATAGTTCCTTTACAGGGATACTCAAAAAATTTCGTTACATTGCGGTCTATGAAGATAAATCATTTGCAGTTTATTGTAATAATGTTTCACTATTTCAAACATTTTGAAATTGATATATATCACTAACGTGTATTACAAGAGTTTTACTATAGAATATTCTGTGTATAGCTTTCATCGTTCATTTACAGGGACACACAAATTAATTCTGTTAAATTACTGCGTATTAATAATAATTGCTGGGAATGCCTTTTCAGTTGCTGAATGCGTTTTTAAATTTAAGTCATGTTTTGTCTATTATTTGGTGTTGTTAAATTGTATAGATTGTATAAGGGCAGCACAAAAGTTCTCGAGTACATTTCAGTTTATTGTCGGATATTCCAGAAGGGAAATTCTAAACTGTGCTACGCGTTTCTTAACTGAACTAAAATTCAGCATTTTCTTTGTACATATACAAATCTATAGATCATATACAGGACTGCACAAAAGAGCTCGGATATTTTTCCGAATATTATTGATAATTCCTGAAATTGGATTTTAAAATATGTTATGCGTTTTCAAAATTGTTTAGTTAGATATCATCTTACACCTTACGGTATTTTGGAAGTGTTGGAAAGTGTTACATAATCTATGCTTGACGCAAGATTTTTCGTTCTTGTTTTCTGTAGCCTTGTGTAAGAACTACAGATAAGTTTAGTAAATACAGAGAAGACACACTACATAACAGTCTAAGGTTTTGCTCAACTGAGATTTGTAAACTACTAAACATCTGTTAAAACTTTAACTTCACGTGAACGGTAAGGTATTCAAACTTTTTTTGCAAAATATCTGTGTAAAAACCATACATACACACACTGTTACACACGCAATATTTTTCAGCAAGCAGAGTTTGAATGTAAATCGATTTCATAACGACTGACTTGGAAAAATAACATTTAAGTTTAATGCAAGTAATTTAGGCCCATAAATAGTATCATATCTACTCCTAAGAGTATTGCTGTGAAATGTCCAAGTTTGCTAGTTAGTAAAATATAAAAAATAAAGTTTTGACTCTTGTATTAAACAGAAACTGAAGAAAGACTCCCTTTTTAAGACTTATTATATACTTTAAAACATTACCGGAGTGTTTTTATAACCAAAACCAGGCGTTCACAATCATTTATATCAACACAATATCTCACGATCATTCATTACGCTAAGTACTTTTTGAGTTATGCTTAAAAAACACTCCGCATTGCAACGTGTTTAGAAACGACGAATTTAACATTGTGTATTTAGCAACGATGAATTTAACAATGAATTTAACATTATGAGTTTCAAATTTTAATCTTGCATAATTTTAAAACTTTTCGACCGAATGATTTCCACCTTGTAAAATGTGCCGAAAAATACACATATGATGTAAAAATTAGGTGTTAGTATAAAAAATGTTAAAATAGGTTACTATTTATGTATGTATTTGATTCCCTTAGCAAAATTTTAGTTTGGAATTAATTAATTGATCTTATCCCTAATCCATTGGTTCCACGCATATTTTTATACGATGATTTGCGGCAGAGTTATTACGAGATGACACTTTTTTTCCTAGAACTATACATAACTCTGCGATTTTATAACGAATTGCAAGCATTTTCACCTTTCTTTCACTTAATAATATGGTTTTCTTTCCTCTTCTTGATTTCTTCGCATTGTTGCTATTTTAAAAAATATTTCAATTGCCTGCGTATTAATATTTTTTAGAGAATTGAGGAAATAAATATAGTCTTAATTTTTTTAGTCTTTTTTATGGTTGCACAGATGCTATCTGTTTTCATATATATACAGTGTAAATAATATAAAGTAAACTGTCTTCTCATTGAATCGTTTTTGTAGATAACGATTTCTTTACCTTATTATGAAGCGTTCTCATTGGTCAGAAAAAAGATAACTTACGGTTATGTAACCGTTTTTGATAACAATGATTGAAAAACTGTAGAGTTTGATGCATATTTTTAACGGTGTCTGGTCTCCGTCCATGAATTTTTAGTCAGAAACATCCCACATACAAATAGTATTTATGCATTACGCAATGCATAGAAATCGTTTATTATAATTTTTCGCCACCGCATGTATCCGAATAGATTAACTAAATTTTTCATGGACGTTGTTGCATAGGCGACTATGCTTTAAAACTCTGAATATCACTATTTCAAAACTATAATCTTCCTGTCTTTTTAGTGTGATTGAACAATGAACAAGTGTGCACTAACGAAAACAATTATTTGTTGGGACATATTTTCCTTTATTGTATATTTTGTATTTACAAACTGAACTTGAATTTCTTATTGTGTTTATTCTTCCTTTCATAATGTTTAATGTCTTGACAAAATCTGAAATTCGTAATAAAATGGGCACAGCGTATCTGTGCTTTTATGTGTCAATATGAAATGTTTTATATGGCCTTGTATATACTCCATTTAAATTATGAAGGTTACGAATATAATTTGAATATAATTTAAAAAATAATTCAAGCTTCAATAAACTTTATATATTTCATAATTTTCCCCGCATATTCACGAAAATAAAAAATATGGATATGCAGAAAATGCAAAACTATAGGTATTTTTGAATTATGTTGTAATTCGGGAGCTACGATAACACTTCTGCCAAAAAGATGCGATAACAAACCTGGTCAAGGTACTAGAGAAGTAATAAGGAGTGGAGGAATGACTACCTTTAAAATGGCGACATGCGGACAATAAAATTTGATTTGTGAATTTACATACCATTATCTTGTACTTTGCAAGCAAACTATTACCGTAAATATGATGTTTGTTGAAGCGTCGTAATCGGTTTATAGATATCATTATAGCAAGTAGTGTTAATTTTAAAATGAGAGACAACACTTCAAAGATTAGCTGCAGCTTGTGCATATGTAACCACTGTATTATGTGTAACAGCACAAAGGACAAATTAACATTTCACCATTAACACATGAGAAGGCGCGCATACCAAGGGAATAAATAGTTTTTACTTTGTCACCAATAAATACATATAATAAACGCACCTTATGTAGTCGGAGACAATTTTTACAGATTATGCGATAAAGTAAGTGGAAGATTTCTTTCGAAAAAAAAACTGTTGACAGTTGTAAAGACCGTACGTACCCTCGGTTTGTCATACCAGCACGACTGCTCCCGGGATAATACTCGCATATGCATCTATGTTTAGATGCTCTTTGCTTGTATAAGCACCTATTATTAATATGTTGACATGTATCCACAAATGCATAATAATAATATTACGTAAACCACCCCACGTTAACGATACTTGTTGTGTAATAAATTTCAGAACAGAAAGTCCTGCTGTGCTACACATTCTTGAAAATAACAACAATCAAAAGCAGGAGGTTGGGGATAAATGAATGAAATCAATTCTTGAACTTCAGTTATGGTATATGTGTAGCGGTCATGTGAAATATATGCATAAAAACAGTAATGAGATATTCGAATGCTGTTTTGAATTTATCTGATATCTATACAATGGTATCTCTCATTGGTCTCTAAATCTTTGTCGCTATGTGTACACATAGTACGCGGTCAAGCAATGTAAAACATGCTTTGAAATAATACTGCTTTTGAATACTAATGTTTCACAAGCGTTTCGAGTAACACGTCCAAAATTTTGAAAAGTTTGATACTGTCTGTTTATGAAGCACTATCAACTCACAAGTACCACGTATCGCCCATTGCCGTTCATAGGCCTTTACACTTAATAAATATGCGGGAACTCCTTAGTAGCGTATCTTGTTTAAGATGATCCTGTGACACACTCACCAACAAACTTGCGATCTTCCCTTTAACACTTTAAATTCTCTTTCCCATATCATCTAGAGAAAATCATCTTGGCCTCATAGACGTATACAGTAAGTGTGAAAACGAAATTTCAAGGCATCTAGCATATAAATTGCTGTATAAAACCAAAATGAAAAAAAAAAAGAAATTGTTGAATAAATGATATTTTTTAAATACGTTCTTTATAAATATATATATTAATAATGTATTAGTATTGATGTTAATATTATTTATTATATTTATATATATTAATTATATATATGTTAATATTAATCTTAATCTGAATATAATGTATTAAATTAGGAATGTGCATTTTTATAACGGATAATCTCCAGATACTGAAAATTACATGTTTTTAAAAATAATGTAAAAAATAATATTTCATTTTAGCAAAAAGTTTTTTCTTCTACAAATAGCGTGTTTTATTTTTTAGACTTATTGTTTAACGTTTAAAGTACTCTGTGCGATATTTTGTTTTTTACAATGCAACTATACTTCCAATATTTCTCTAAAGCTAAATGTTTTACCGCAGAAGAGGAAACAAATAATTTTACCTAGAAGTCTGAAAAGCAATACTCAAAACTAAAATTTCAATGCATTCCTTAAGGTATGAACAACAACAACAAACTTTAAAATTTGAAAATAAAGCAAAAACTTATCGTGTATATATTTTTCAAAAGACAATTACATTTTTTATTCCACATCGAACAATGTAAACTATCCCTTAAAATTTTCAGAAATATACAAAAAAAATCGTGAGTATTTTGTGCGTTTTAACGATATTTTCCTGTTTTCTGGTGATGCATATATTATTAAAAATACAATATCTAAACATATTTTTTGTAATTGTTAATATTACAAAGGGACATTATTTTGATATAATAGTTGAATTCTACGAAATATTTTACGACTTTAATACAAGATTATATTTTATCTCGAATTACATCTGTAATTATTCTTTTCAAGTGTTTCTTGCTTCATGAGTGTTCATATTGTTTTCGTGTGTTATAAGCATACGTTTTATGTGTTAATGACTCATTCGTTTGGGTTGATTCTGTTTTTGTGAATGATGGTGCTGCATTATTGACACAATCGTAAAAAAAATATTTTAATTTATCAAAATTTAAGATTTTATATTAAACTGTGTCATGTGAACAAACGCAACAACTGTATTATTTCGCGATTTTGGCTCTGTAAGATATTAAAATTTTCTTATTCATAATGTTTGACCTTTTGAATCCCGGAATAGCCGAAATCATCCCAATGCTGTGAAACACACAATATCCCTGGATAGCTGAAAGGATTTTCATTTCCCTTAAATGGGTCGGGGTGCTGTCAAGGGGGTGGTCTATGTGTTGGCATTTCTGGACAGTACAGAAAGAAAAACGAGAATTTTTTTCAGTAACTGGAGCAATGATAAACAGATGTGTGTAACACCTGTTGGAATTTGAATAAAGAGAAAACGCAGTAGGGTCATTTCCACTACTTACCTAGTTCAAAAGGAGAGAACGATCAAAACCAGCATTTTGGGTTATTTTGTTGGAATTCTAAGGTCATTCAGTTTTTTAAAGTTTGGGATTTAAAGAGTTAAGAAATCAAAATATTATCTTTATTCGATACATGTAAATGAAACATTCTTTCGACTGACACATCTTTCATACATACAGACTGATTTTACAAGTACAGTGGTGTGAAAAATATGGGGATATATTATTAATTTGTAAATCGAAAGTACTGTAGTATTTCATAAACAGTTATATCTATTTAAATTTTCAGAAGTGCTGAAATAACCCTGTAAATTAATGGATAAAAAATGAATTTTCTCTTATTACGCAGCGCACAACCAACAGGGCAAAAAATGTTCAAATCGGGGATCGAACTCGGAACCATTGATATCTTGTGCTGCAAATGCGATATAAGAGTGAGAAAATGCTAAACTGTATGTCGTCCGAAGAGATAAAAAATGGTATAGCATTGTTGCGTAATACCAAGTTTTCCGGGGTTCGATCCCCGGTTTGGACATTTTTTCCAATCTGTTGGTCGTTCACTGTGCAATAAGTGAAAATTCACATCGTTTGTATTTATAGTGTTTTATGTTTTCACAAAAATAAATGCATTCGAAAATCTTCACTCTTTCAAAGTGTTGACAAAAACTGAGCTAGCTATTTCATATTGTCATTCATTTCTGTTGGATGGAAATTAAAAAAAATATATATGAAGAATGCAGAATTAAGTTAAAATAAAATTTTTGATGTTATTTTTATGCAATTCAGCCATTTAGAAATTTTGAGGAAATCTGAAGTTATTAAAAAAAAATTCTCGTGGGATGTTTCCGAGTTTTTTGGATACAATCATTTGTTTGTCTTTTATTGGGATTTTCCTTGCTTTTTTCATGTATATCTCTCACTGTTATACTTGAAAAGACTAAGGTGATGTTCAATTCATTTGCATCAAAAACGAAAATTGTGTACAACACCACTGAAATTGAAGAAGAGCAAAGTTATGTGACAGGAAATATCATCCGAAAACAGAACCATGAATGAAATCAATAGAAGAATAAGAAATGGATGGAATGCTTTAGGGAAGAACAATATTATTCTGAAGAGTAACGTGCCTCTTTGATTGAAAAGAAAGGTGTTCAACCAATGTGTTTTGTTTGCAATAACTTTTGGAGCAGAAACATGGACTCTAACAAAACGGATGGTACAAAGATTACAAACAACACAGCGAAGTATGAAAAGATTTATGATAGGCACAACTAGAAGAGGCAGAAAGAGAATAACCTGGATAAGAAGTCAGACGAAAGTTTTTGACATCATTGAGAGAATTAAACGGCTAAAATGTAAATGGGCTGGGTACATTCCAAGAATACAAGACCATAGATAGAGCACAAACACCCTACAGTGGCATCCCAGGGATGTAAAACGACCAATAACACGATCGCAAGTAAGATGGAGTGTCGAAATCATTAAAGTGGCCGGTGTTAATTGGATGTCTAAAACACTAGACAGGAAACAATAGAAAAATCTGGATTAGAACTACATCCAGCAGTGAATGGAAATAGTTGATGATGATGATTATAATAGGCCCATATAAATAGTAACTTTTTTCTACAGTTTGTTAATAAAAGACTATGCCAAAGCTTAAACATTTTCAAACACATGTTAAGTCGCAATCTTACACATTTCAGTGGCCTAATTCCTATCTGAATTAATCTGGAATAAGGAAGTCAGCTGTATACTTCTGAGAAATGATTAATAAACAAAATGTTGGTGGAAATCAGCAAACATAATAAAACAATAGTAAAAATAAATCACTTTATAAGTAAAATTCAGCAGTACCAAATTATCCCGCTTGTTGTTCTACGAGGTTCAATTTGGTGCTTGCACAAATATTATTTTATTTCTGAGTCGTTTTCAAAGATGCAGAAGGAAGAAATGCGTGTGCACTATGTACGATGTCAATACAATTTTTGTTTGTATAATGTCTTATTCATTCAGTCATTATCTCGCTTTTGCTGAGGCTTCATGTAAGTAGAGATATATTGAAAATTAAGAAGGTGATCATTTTGCACATTTTTTGACGGATTCAGAAAAATATTTTTTTCTTCCTGAAATTGTGTTACATACATAATAGAGATATATTTAACGCAAGATACACATGTGTTAGTAAAAAATTTTTAAAGATGCATAACATACAATATGATAATGATAATAGTAATTGAAAATGGGGCACCAAATTACTCAAGCACCAATTTACTCCGACTTACAATGCTGATATTTTAAATGATGAAATAAGTATACTGGAAGACAGTAAATAACAATGTATTTATGTAGAAATTTATTAAAAAATGTAGAAATTGCGCCCTCTGTTATTTTGCGATATACCGCACTGGTTTATTTGACATTAAAGAAAAATTTTAATAAGAATCATATATATAATAATCATATAAAAATGGCGAAATTAATTTTTTTTTTCGTTTTTATCGCAAACATATCGCTATTTTTCTTCATTTCAAAATTTCCGATCTTTTGAATAATAAGTTTTCTTGTATTTTATCTATCTATCTATCTATATATATATATATATGTTCTTTCCGTTAATTCTAAACTAAAGTCAATGAAAATATTCTCTACATTTTTCCTTTACATCGGTATTCTTGGAATTGATAATAATACACCGATATTAAAAAACAAACAAATAATGCAGGATTCTGTTTTCTCTGGAATCAGAAAAATTAAACACACACATGATTTCTTTTGAGTTACTGTTTAACTTTGTAAATGCCGGAAACAATAGAAACTCTGAATTTCATCTAATCAATATCAAAAATGAAATATGTAATCTTAATACGTCATGTGATGAGAAACTAAAAGTACAAAAATAATACATTTTCAGAACACACAAGCTATGCTTTAAACAAATTTAAATCAATTTCTTAAAAAGTAAATTCACAAAATATTTTCAATGAAAAATAAAATAATTTTTCGTTGTACAAACAGAACTCATAAGCATTAAAAATGACTACAAATGACAAAAATTGACAATGAATGAAATGACATAAAAAGAGACTAGCCAATTGCGATAATCGGGTAGCAAAAAAAATTAAAATAATAAATGCAACGTGTGAAAACGTGACATCTTAATGTTGGAAGCATTCATGACAAAGTGATTCATTTTCTTTTAGAAGGCGTGTCTAATTTAATTAACCGCCTTATCTAGCAAGATTATCAATAGAGAAAAACACTTTCGAAATCCTTTTTGCCGTTGCGATAACTTTTGACAAACCTGTATCAGTCATTTCGTGTGTAATTCTCTGTTTTCCCACTTGAGAAATCAGTACGCAAAATATCGAGTTGATATGTCTAAAACTTCGCTTCTAAAACTAATACAGGACTTCATTGGTTCAGAAGCAAAGGACGACAAAGTCTTTTCCAATTTTATTCTTTGCACGCGAATGAAGCGAATATTGTTCGTCATGGTTTTCTGAAAGGTAAAAATCTCAATCAGTTCAATTATTTTTGAAGCGATTTTTTTACGTTATGAATGACTGTTTTAATGTCGATAACTCCAAATATTTACATTTTATAAAATAGCCCACCTCTCTCTCTCAAAAAAAAAAAAAAAAAAAAAAAAAAAAAAAAAAAAGTTTAACTATCTTTCTAAAAATCTTTACTTTTATGCAGTTTTATTAAAAAAAATATTTTTTACCAAAAATGGACGACTGGCATATTAAACAGGAAACGTTCATGAAAATTGTGGTTTAAAACATATGAGATTTGCGAAGAACCAATACCGTTCGCGCATTATACAATATACAGAAAAATGAAAAACAAAACAGTAAAACATCTTTCAGGAAAGATACAAAGAGATATTTTTGCAAAATACAATCGTTTTGTCATTACAGCTCGCTGGCACATCCGTCGCCCCTCTTCTCCCCCTAGTGGTTGGCTTGATAATATTCTTTCCCGCCCAGCACTTTTAAATAAACTAAAAAACATCTTTAAGTTCTTGATGGATCTTTCTAACTTGACCCGCTCCTGAGAACATCATTCAATCTTAAACCATCTTCACTGCCCAGTGTCGCGTTGGAGGTATGTCTCTGGCAGTGAACTACCTGTAATGTACTATTTCCACCCCGCCCCCTGTCGCGTTTTCTGGCGGGTTCAACTCCAGCTAAAATATGTATTTTTTTTTTTTTTTTTTTTTTTTTAAGACCTTAATAAAGGGACCGGGAGGGACATCTATGCTCTACAGATCTGGTTCCCAGTCTGAGCAGTCCCTCTTAGGCATTCAAATCGTTTTGTCAAAACCTGCTATCAAAATGTCTTCTCAAAGGCATTTTAAAAATATCTCAAAATTTTTTAGAATGATAAAATTCATTCATAAGGATTCAAATGATTTTTTAATTTCCATTTTATTAGATTTATGTTGGTTGAATTCTACACTTTTCGAATCTTTTTTCTAGTTTTTATCTTATACAAATTAAAAAAATATATATTAACATAAATATGATCTCGAAAATATTTTGCCATTTGAATTTGAAGCAATAAAGCTTAATAGTTATTACAGTTATAGTAACATATTTCTGTTTTAAGAATGAGTATACAATCGTTATTTTGAAATATTGTATATTGATCTGTTAACGATAAATGGGCATTCAGTCTTTGTATGCTGACTTTATTTCGTTTCTAGTATAGTAAAGGATTTTTATACCAAAACACTCCTAAATGCGGGAAAACAGAATAAACAATATTTCGATTGTACCTCAAACAAAAGATTTTATTTAGTTTTTGCGTAGAAAAGGCAGCGTGAAAAAAATATATGGCCCTCTCAAATTATTTTAATGCATTTCTTTTCACTGAACATTAAAGTTAAAAAGAAATCAGGCAAGATTAAGATATTTTGAATATAGGATGATAAAGTTAAACTTCATTAAATTCACATACAAATTAAAGTAATCAGCCAGCCTGTAATTTATAAACTGAAGTTTCTGTTTTACAAGATGACCCCTTAGCCAAAAAATGGTTTAAGCTTAAGCTTTAGAATATCTGGAAAAGATCATTTGCCGAGAATACACTCATATAACTGAAGTTTTTGTTTTACAAGATGACCCATTAGCCAAAAAATGTTTAAGCTTAAGCTTTAGAATATCTGGAAAAGATCATTTGCCGAGAATACACTCATATAACTGAAGTTTTTGTTTTACAAGATGACACCTTAGCCAAAAAATGGTTTAAGCTTAAGCTTTAGAATATCTGAAAAAGATCATTTGCGGAGAATACACTCATTCAACTGAAGTTTCTGTTTTACAAGATGACACCTTAGCCAAAAAATGGTTTAAGCTTAAGCTTTAGAATATCTGGAAAAGATCATTTGCCGAGAATACACTCATATAACTGAAGTTTTTGTTTTACAAGATGACACCTTAGCCAAAAAATGGTTTAAGCTTAAGCTTTAGAATATCTGAAAAAGATCATTTGCGGAGAATACACTCATTCAACTGAAGTTTCTGTTTTACAAGATGACACCTTAGCCAAAAAATGGTTTAAGCTTAAGCTTTAGAATATCTGGAAAAGATCATTTGCCGAGAATACACTCATTTGAATCTTTGCACTCAGACACAAATGGTGTCATTATTTGGCAGCACATGTGTCATAAAGTGTTTAAAAGCATTTAAATTCGTTGGCACATATATTTTTGCCTTATGAATGATCACTTTGGCCTCTTACGATATAAAGATAGGCCCTCAAAACAGTGCCGATAGTGGGATCTTTACAACAAAAAAAGTCCTTCTGGCATGTACCGGGAGGAAAAGGTAGCTTTCATGTTTTTAAAAATTCAACTCATTTTACTTAACCATCCAAAGCTAAAATGTTTGGAATCCGATTATAGAAGATTCAATCCTCGCTTTCGTTAATACTGAATTTGAATGCGAATTTCAGCGCCATAGTTACTGCATAACAAAAATCAGATTGTTTCAAAATGTCAGACACCCTAGAATTTCAAACTGCCATATCTCAGCCTTTTTAACACTTTCTAACCTAGTTGAAAAGTGTTTATGACTTCGGTTTGTCTGGCCGTCTGCCGTCTGCCCGTCTGCCGTCTGTCCGTGCTCTAACTCCCGTAAATATGCTCGGATCGCCTTGCAATTATTATATGTTATTGTCGCTATCTATAGCACGTTCCCTATTTCAACTGAAGTGAGTAGCGCTTATAGTTTTTTTACAGGGACACTCAAAAGATTTCTGTTACATTACGGTCTATGGGGAAAAATCATTTGAGGTTTATTTTAATGATGTTACACAATTGCAAACACATTGTAATTGATATATATCACTAAGGTATATTACAAGAAGCTTAATATGGAATAGGGTGTGCATAGCACTTACAGTTAATGTACAGGGACAGTCAAAAGAATTCCGTTACATTACGTCTATGGAGAAAAATCGTCTGCAGTTTATTTAAATAATGTTTCCCTATTTTAAACGCATTGAAATTTATATATATCACTAAGGTGTATTGCAAGAAGCTTACTACAGAATATTGTGTGTATAGCAGTCATCGTTCATTTTTAGGGACACACAAAAGAATTCTCTACTTTCTACTGGAAGTGCGTTTTATGTTACTGAACGCGATTTTAAATTTAACTCACTTTTTGTTTATTACGTGGTGTGTATAAATTCTGTAGATCATATACAGGGAAGCACATAACTTCGCGAACACATTTCCGTTTATTGACAGAAACTCTAGAAGGGGAATTTTAAACTGTGCTATGCGTTTCTTAACTGAACTAAAATTTAGCATCCTATGTAGTATATATACAAATCTACAGATCATATACAGGGCTGAATAAAAGTATTCTTATATTTTTCCGAATATTGTATACCTTGGAAATTCTTGAAATTATGTTTTTAAATATGTTATGTGTTTTCCAAATTGTTTACTTAGATGTGATCTTTCAGCTTATTAAACGGTATGATTTGTAAAATAATTTTTTAAGCGTTGGAAAGTGTTACATAATCTATGCTTGGCGCATGATTTTTCGTTCTTGTTTTAAGATAAAGCCAAAACTAAAAATCTTCCGGAAACTTTGTATCACGATCTAACACTTAACAGAAACAGATTTTTCAATTTATATATTTTTTTTTGTACATCTTTTTGAATTAATATTTTTAAATTTTTAATTGGCCGCCATTTTGAAAGAATATGGCGGATGAATCTGGCCAATAAACTCGGTCGAGACCTTGTTATGTCCTATACACAGACTCAGTAACATCCGAATCGGTTCATAAATAAGAGAGTTACAGCATGACATATATCAGATATATATATACTATATATATATATAAATATATAGATAGATAGATAGATAGATAGATAGATAGATAGATAGATATCAACATTTGAATGGAGGGTGGTTTGGGGGTCTGTGGGTCATGACAGGTGAAAATATACCAAAAGTTTTTGGAATTGCTTTCCTGCGAACGGCTGCAGTATAGGTAGCTTTTTGTAATAATAGCTACCTAATAATTTTAAATAAACATTAAATTCAAGTTACGATTTTCCATTTATTTTAAACTTTGGTACCATGTTCCATACATGAATCTTTGAATAGTATAGTATGCACTTTGAATAGTACAAAATTAATTTTTTTCAAGGAATTATAGTTTCACATTATCTCTTGTTTTATCTCGTTCTGTGGTTCTTCTATATTTCATTTAGCTTTCAGTAATGTATTGTTTCAATGCTAAATATGCCGCTTCTAGAAAAATAGTAATAATAACAGTGATGTTTCTGAAATATTTCGTAATTTACAGACGGGGATGGATGAATGATTCAAGATTAATCCATATAAATGAATACTATTAAGAAATTAGAAATTTACAGAAATCCCATAGTTGAATTCCACTATTTTTGAATAAGAATATTTGTCTTATATAAATATAGAAATTCTACTAATAAATACGATAAAAAATAATTTTCGGAATACGAATTCAATTCAAGGATTTCGTGCAAATGATGACTTAATTGCATACCAACTCTAGTATATATAATGAGGTACGTTGTGTATACGATATACCAACTTTTGCTGGACCACTACGAGAGGGAACCATGACTACCTCTGTAGGTTTTCACACACCTCGAGTTGTGGTAAAGCAAGTACGGGTTGGAACATCCCGGCCTGGTTCCCTTTTGGGTTTCCAGCTCCGAAGCTGTTGGGGGATGCCGGCCCGTCTCCAAGTGTCTCGCGGTGACTCCCCGTGGTTTCACCGCGTTTCGCAACGTCGTGTCGTGTCGTCGTATAAATCGTCGACGTGTGGGTTCAAGGTTAGAGGGTCTGTAGGTGACGGTCCTCTGACCGGCCGAGGCGCCGCAGAGAAAAAAACCTGCTGGCGCGATATAAGTTCCTTAGGACTTCGGTTCGGTGGTCGTCTAACGCACAGGGCGCTCCCTCAGGGTGCCTGCGGCGCAGCTTACTTTATACCGACTTTTGCTTCCAAATACGCATGTTTTTTTATTTAAACGTATTCATTAAATAGGCAGCTTATCAGTTTTTTATTCAAAGTATGCATTCCTTTTTAAATATGCTTTAAACGCAATAAAATTTTTCATAAAATTTTTTTTTTCATAAAACATTATTCATAAAATTACTTTATACTTTTGATCTTTAATTGCATAATTTTTTTTGCGCGTTAAATGTACAAGATCATTACAATATGTTTCACAAAATTTTGTTTAACTGTTTTTGCTATTTATTGCCTGTAATGCTTTTATCTTAAGCGTTACGAAAAACTGTTCCTTCAAATACCCTTTTAGGTATGAGATTATTTATTTTTATCAAAATTGCATTAAATAGATAAAATATTTTTCAATATATGGTCATGTAATGTAGCTTCAAAGATAACTGATTTGAAGGAAAAAATTCTTCTTAGTTTTATATTTGCATTAACAATGCAATAAATTTTACCCTTTATAATTTACCTAGTTTATTTCAAGAAATGAATCTTTTAATTCTAAAATATGCATTTTTTCAACTATGCTTTGAATGTATTTATTAAATACGCAACTATATCCGGTTTTTAAAAGGAAAATATATGTTTCTTTTGAATAATATTTTGAATGTAATGGAAATTAGGTCTTTAAAACATTCTTAAAATCACATTCCATTTTTTATCTTTAAATACATAAATGTTTTGCCTGTTACATATGAATATATTTGTAATACTTCATAAAAATTCCTTTAAGCTTTTTAACTATTTACTGTTTGTTCATAACGCACACATCAGGAACATTCCAAAACTTGTCTCATTTAAAAATCTCATTTGAAATATTTCTTTTTATTTAATTCATATAGTTTGCATTGCATTTTCTGAAGATTTTTCAAGATATTGTATTTATTATATAGAATATAAAATATCCTCCATTTTTAAATCTATATTGATCATAAAATACAATTATTTTTCATTATATACCTATCGTATTTTAAGGAAAAAAAAACATTTTTACATTTTAAAGTGATCTTTTTAACATTTCATAAATATAATCAAAACAAAAGGATATATTTTTTTTGTTTTCAAACAACATATTCAAATTTATTATCATTTAAGTTGTTTTCGTCGTAATGTTCTTTTATTGTTCTGCAAACAAGTCTTATGTAAACATACCTTACTTCCTATTAAGAAACCTGAAAAGAAACCTGTTCAAGTCTTTTTAGGAAAATAAATGAAACTGGATGCATGTTAAAATTTTATATATCTAAAAGAATGTCAGAGGCATTTCTCGATTAATATTTCGTAACAAGTTGAAAAACAGCGTGCAATGAGAAAACGGTATCGATCTTAAAAATGAATTTGGAGAATATTCAAACGCTTTTCAATAACAACAGTATTTTTTTTTTTTCAAAATATAACAGAGATAATTCTTTTCTTTTTTAGGTAGCTTTCAATACAAAAAAGTAAAAAGCTACCTATTGCAGCCGTTCGGAGGAAAGCAGTTTCGGAAAATTTCGATATATTTTCACCGATCATGATTCCCGGACCCCAAAACCACCCTCCGTTCAAATGTTGATTTATATATATATATATATATATATATATATATATATATATATATATATATATATATATATATATATATATATATATATATATATATATATATATATATATATGACCTATGTCATACGATAACGCTCGTATTTATAAATCAATTTTGATGAAACTAACTGTGTGTATTAAGCTCACCCATGTCTCAACCGAGTTCGTTGGCCAGCTTGGTCTGCCATTTTGTTTCAAGATGGCGGCCACTTAAAAATTTAAAACTAAAATAAATATACAAAAAAGTTAAAAATTCAAATCCAAATAAGTGTTAGGCCTTAATACGAGGATTCCAGAGCATTTTTTGGTTTACCTCTATCTTAAAAAATGGCTGAGATAGAGCAGTTTGAAATTCTAGGGTGGCTGACGTTTTGAAACAAGACATCACATTACAAAAATTTTCATTGTTGTAATAATTTTCCCAATCATACGCATAAAACTATATATTCATATCCGTTAGCGTCTAATTCTCGCCGAATTTGGCGACATTTGGCGAAATATCGCCAAATTTGGCGACCAAAATAAGTGTTCTTAAATGAAGCCAATTTGGCTATTGCTCAATAATTTGGCGAATTTCTTATTCAAATTCATTATCAACGAATCTTTTGTAAACGTTTTCTTTGCATTTTAGGTTGCTGTTTTCGTGTAACATTAGCTAAAATTTTAAAACGAAGATATAGGAAAGCTACCTTTTCCTCCCGGTACAGGCCGGAAGGACTTTTTTCGATAAAGTAATACTTAAATACGGCATTTTAACTTCTATTTCATCTTTTAGTAATATATTGGAAAAATTAAGTGTTTAATAAAAACTGATTAATTTTAATTATATGCCTATTATGTACTCAGTTATTTTTCTCATTACCTTCAGATTAGTAAAAGTTTCAGATTTTATATTATAAGAAAACTAGTTAAAATGTGTTGACAGTTTTATTTCCATTCATTTTTGGCTGCATAAATGTACGTAAATGGAATCTGAATGCTCTATAGAGGCAATTTTAAATTAATGTATCTATGCTCAAAAACTACAGAAAATAAGTGCTTCAAATTTGTACTCAATTTTTTTATGTAAATTAAGGAAATAATTTTAATGAAACAAAATCAAGATCATACAGTTATTGTTAGTATGTTTTAAATATGAAATGGAAACCTGTATTAAATAGCAAAAAATGCAGTTTTTGGAAGATTTTTTATATAAATACATATATTATCCACAATAATTCACTTCAGTATATATATATATATATATATATATATATATATATATATATATATATATATATATATATATCTGGAGTGCTATGGCAAAATTACAAACGCCAATCTATTGTAGTATCTATAGAATGATAAATTGAAGATCAAAAATAACATTTTGAGAAAATTCATTTTAAAGTAGCATGGTCAAAAAGGATATGACAAATTGTAAACAAAAGCATCTGCTTCGAATTTTCAAGCATGTCGTTACTATAGAAACAAAAGTAATGTATCGTTAGAAATGATTGAAATAGAAGATTTCCAATATTTAAAAATGTCCCCAAATAGATATTTTTTCAAGTTTATGTTTCAAACTTTCCTTAATGAATGGAATTAGATAATGTTTCGAATTAAAGATTTGTAGGTATATTTTTACTGATATAAGTTTTAAGGTATTTATTTCATGTAATCGTTTTCATTAATTATTCAATAGTATTTGCTTTAATTGTACTATATTTTTCCGAAACTTAAACTAATTAGAGTGTGTAACTGCATTAATTTTTATTGAATTTAATTTCTTTACTTTTAGAATTCTAATTATTTCAAATAGAATATAACATTTTCAGATATAATTCCTTCGAAAGACAAGGAATACTTTTCACCATTAAAAAAATCTACTCAAAAATAATATACAGACATAATATACAGTAATATACAGTATATGATGATATTTTTGAGTAAATTGGTATTTATATGTCCAAATATAGATAATAAAAGAATGATGCTGGTTTCTTGAAGAAGTGTATAAGACAAAACGCATTCGATATTTAACTTCACACAGGAAAGTGCAGTTTAAAACAGCCACTGAGTCTAAATAACAACCTTTTACTTACCCATCATACGTAGTATAGGGTAAGTCTTGTAATCGTTTTGAAAATCGAAAACAAATTTTGACAGATTTACACGTTTCAGACACTGGAGATTCCAAAAAACATATTTTTAGAAAAAAAAATTGCCGTCCGTCTGTCTGTGTGACTGTAAGCGCTCTATCTCCCAACCAAATTGAGATAGAGACTTGAAATTTGGTATGTAATAATGGGAAGAAGCTTATTGAATTTCACTAACCTCAATTATCCGGAACCATTTTTTTCGGACTCTCGAAATATTCATTATGATAAAAGATGTATAAAAATTTTCGAAATTGTTTAGTTTAAGGAGTGAATATAAAAGACAATAAAAAAAGCATAAATACAGCATAAAGAATGAAGTCGACGTATAATGAGTTACCGAGATATTTTTAATCCTATTTTTAACACTCTTTGCATTTTCATGACACTGTATTTCATCCAAATTTCAATTCAAAGATATATTTTAATTAGAAATGAGACGCTTAATCCAACGCAATAAACTGTTAGTTAATATGATTAACATTTTTGGAGTTATAAGGATGGTTCTTTAAAGTAATTCAGTAATAGAACATTTAAAGTTTATGACGTCATCAAGTTACGATTTTTTTCGAATTGCAATGCATTTTATAAGTAGTTTACAAATATTTTATTAAACACTTTCCAACAATAACAGAATAATATTAAGAAATTTATTTTTTTTCCATACGATGAAATGATATATTTAAATAAGGAATTAAAAATATACGTTACTCAGTAAAAAACCATTTCAGCAATTGCTGCCTATATTCGAATTCTTTCGTCCAGCCCTGTATATGACGTACATAATTTATAATAATTTTAATAATATATAATTATTTTTAATAATAAACAACACATAGCACACTAAAAATTATATAAAATTGCATATCACAGCGGAAAGAAAACTTCTAGCAATTACTCATCATAGTCAGTCCTGTATCCTAATCATTCTGTACGTCTCTGTACATAAACGATAAATCCTACGCACTTCATAATATATAGGATGTAAGTTGTATTGAACCTTATACACTGTAAAAAATGACCGATGTTTCTTATTTTATGAAAATATGCTATAACCACGAACGAAAATGTAATATAATCTTCTGAGTTATCCGAAATTTCAAATAGCATGTTACATTGTCTTTTGAATCCCCAGAAACGAATACATCAAAATTTAAAGAATAATTTATAAAAACAAAGTATTTTTAGCTGCCCGAATTTTTCAGAAACGTTTCCGAAGGGTTTTTATAGTGTATTCATTAGTGTCCTCAGGCTGGAATACCTGTTTCTCGAATGTCACCCATTCTCAAGTACACGTTTTCAGCCGCATAAGTTAATTTATACATGAAAGAGTAAATAAATAATCTTAATTTTAACGTTATTGTTAACGCTGTTAATTTTGCATGTTTGCCTGTAAAACATTTTTTTTGAGCATGAAAATGTTTACTTCAGAATTGGTAGCATTCGAAAAACAGGTATTCCAGGCTAAGGACACTAATTAATACACTATAAAAACCCTTCGGAAACGTTTCTGAAAAATTCGGGGAGCTAAAAATAATTTGTTTTTATAAATTATTCTTTAAATTTTGAAGATGTATTCGTTTCTGGGGATTCAAAAGACAATGTAAGATGCTATTTGAAATTTCGGATAACTCAGAAGATTATATTATATTTTCGTTCGTGGTTATAGCATATTTTCATAAAATAAGAAACATCGGTCATTTTTTTACAGTGTTTTCATTAAATTGTCCTTTTAAATTTCATTAAATTTCAAGTACGTTCAAAGTTCACAGCAAAAGATTTCCCGCCATAGATCATAATGTAAAGGTATTATTTTAACGTCCTTGTAATTGAACTATGAATGCTACTAATTGCCGAAATGTCAGTGAAGACTCACTGTGGAAACGCGAAAAGTTTTTGGATTGCGTTTGTTTGTCTATCTGTTCCGCGATAATTGCCGTAAAAATCATACTATTAGGTTGATTTTTGGTACGTATGTTGGTGAGGTACCCGGAATTAAATGCATAGTTTTTAGTTACATTTGGTTCATTTGTTCGAAAAATATAGAACATTTCTTTTTAGGACATAATGCTTTCCTATAGAAATGCAGACGATTTTCAAATTTCATTTTTAACTGAAATGAAAATCACATATTTGAATAATGGATTTAAACATAAAATTATGGATGTTAAATTTTTGATATGGATGTTTTAAATATATCCAATAGCTTTGAAAATTTGTCGATACCTTTATTAGAATTTAAAAATAAATTGTTTAAATTATTGGAAAAATTTTGGTATCTGTCAGGGAAATATAATACATTTTCCTTTCATATTTGTTTAGAAATATTAAAATGCATTTATTCTTACTTTGCTCTCTAATTTATTTCTTGCTTAGCAACCCTATTTCAAAGATTAACAAAATAATAAAATTTAAGAAACTCGCACTATTTTGCTGCAATATTAATTTTGCAAAATAAATTATTTTTAAGTTATTTTAGTATTCTATTGACATAAATGTGAATTTATTTTGATACAAGTTACCATTTAACTACTATAGAATGATTGCCGAAATATTTTTTTCCAACCGAGAATTACATAATCATTGAGCGTGTCATTTTGGTTAAAGTGTCGTAGTATGTGTTTACATTTGTATATATTTCTTACATGAGATATCATTCATTTTCTGGAACAGATGTGGATGCTTCGTCGTTGAAGAGTTAACATAATTTAAAAAATAGGGTAAAATTAAGGTGGATAATCTAAAGAAATTAGATTAGGAAAACGATCCTGAAATATTACAATTAATGGAATTTGAGAACATGAAAATCTATAAAAAAATACTTTATAGCGCCAAATCACGATTGTTATTTAGTGACTTGGCAATGGACACGATTATGAATGATTACCCAATAGGTCTAAATATAATAAGCTTATTTTGGGAAGATTTTAGTATGCTATTGCCATCGAATTAGATCAGAATGTACTTAGATAACATAAATATTATATAATGACCATCAAAACTGTTTTTCCGAAAAAAAATAGTAATAACTCTAGATTTCTAAAATAGATATAAGTGAAAATAGTATATTCAGTTTAGATTTTATAAGTTGCTTTTGTACATGATATATTAATCAACTTATCTTTCAGATGCAGGTGTTTCGTGGTTGGCAGGTAAGTAAATATTGCTATTTGGAGTATTAGGATAACATGAAATTATTTTCGAGATTGTTGTTTATCCTAATAAAATGACTGTGTAAAACGAACTCCAAATTATACTAGAGTCATTCACACAATCAATAGGAAATCACGAATATAAATTTAATAAGATTACGAAGGGTTCAGGGGGGCTTTGCCCCCCCTCTGAAGAAATTTATTTTTTTATCTAAAAATTACAAGAATAAGAAGTTCAAAAGAATGTAAGAATATTATTGCATAAACCATGTTTAATTTAACGTTTCTAATTTCTGAAACCTTCGAATTATATTATGTGCCTATAAATATATATGTAATTTTAAAAATTTCATTTTCAGATTGTAAGATGTTAAATATTATGAAAAGTGAGATTAAAAAACCAATCACTGTCGGAGCTGAAGTTGAGGCTCCTGATCTGCAGATTTACTAGCTGTATAATCCAGTAACAGTATACTGTAATCCACCTCAGTAATGCAAATTAATTTCATTATGTTTGATATATCGTAACATCAATAAAATGCGCCGCAAACGATTTTTATCCATAGACCATAATGTAATGGAAA
The DNA here is from genome assembly GCA_963931845.1 of Maratus michaelseni. Lineage (NCBI taxonomy): Eukaryota > Metazoa > Arthropoda > Arachnida > Araneae > Salticidae > Maratus > Maratus michaelseni. The sequence continues at coordinate 286,619,255 of OZ007596.1, read as the reverse complement.
ACTATACATACTTCATTTTCAAAACCGAACATTCTATGGTAAATATCAATATTGTATTAAAATTTCATGACCATCCGAGTATATATACGAGAGTTAGAGCACGAACAGAGAGACAAACGGACAGACAGACAGACAAACCGAATTCATAAACACTTTTCAACTATTGGAATGTGTTAATAAAATGAAGACAGCGACACAAGATAATTCATTTTCCGTCCTGTAATTTGCAGAATGTAAGTTCATTGCTCAACTTCAACGTGAAAAAGTGTATGTTCTATTTATTCTCGATAATCTTCCAGATTTCTGAAATAGAATTTTGGTAGCCGTGCATTCAGTAACTGGGGATCAGTTATGCATTTTGTGGTCCGAAATTAGCTATTGTTTTAATGTATGTCGCACTGTAAAGGTTGTTCAAATTGAGTTAAGGGGGATTCGGTACCTTTTGAAAAAAAAAATCGTTATTTTAAAACACCTTTTTGACATATTATGGATTGGTTTGATCACTGAAAACGATTTAATCATGAATGCAATTTTTATGGAAATTTAAAAAAAAAGTTATAGTTATTATTATTTTTATTTAAGAAAAGGACATCAAAAACGTACATTACCTACAATTTTAAACTGTTTGAAACTCTAATTTGAATTTATTTTTTTACAAGTTTGCGATGATACCAGGGATAAAATTTTAAATATAATCAATTATTTTAAGAAAAAATAAATACAATATCAGTCATGCGTAATATTTACTTAATATATATTTTTTTATCTTTTATAAATAAACTCTTAAAACTAAAAACCCGATCCCTAACTTTATTAAATGCAACTTAAGGTCTTTCAAAAGAAATAGAGATAATTGAAAGCCCTATGTTGAAGTTTTAACATTTTGTTCATACTGGTACATTGAAAAAAAAAACTTAAATTTAGATAAATGCATTTTAATATTGCAACTCTGAATCATTTATATGAAATTAAAAACAGTAAAAGCATTTTTTCATATTCATAATCATCAGATGTTTACGTAACTTTGCCAGAATATACTAGAGATATCTAAATACATTTTAAGCAGAAAATTGGAAAATTAATATTTTCTTAATTTTCTGCAAAGGGAAGTGTACCGAATCTCCTTAATGCTACCTAATGGACCATAAACGAAAATGCAGTCTTTTCTGCAAAATGTGATGTACATAAAGTGTTTCCGTATGATATATTTCCTAGAAAATGAATTTTTGTGTTCTGCTCTTTGTTTTTTAAACATCCTGTATTAAAATGATACACATTAAAATAGGATACATAATTCGTAAATAGTTACATAATAACAGGATACTATTAAAATGAGTAACTAAATCGCAATAAGAGATCTTATAAAAAGTATCAATCAGAGTATTTTGCTAATTTACCATACAGTAGCCATTGTCGAAATTATTAATAGTTTGCAAGTACAGTTGAATGCATTTATAAAAAAACAAATTCTCTTGGTGAATTTGTTTTAAAATCTGCTACTGTGGTTCTATTGATCGTTAATTCTAAAACTGTGATTGAAGTGAGCACATCAGCTCTATTTCTGTTATAATATGGGAGGTGGTTTTACAAAAGTAGCTTTCTGACAACGCTTTCAGGGTTATCAATTAGAAGAAAATACATGACACTAGATTTCACGAATACAAAAATTTTATCTCAAACCCTAAGCAGGTAATACTTACACTGGATAGTGTAGGTTTAATTTAAACGAACAGTTATGAAAACTGTGACGGGGAAAATTCTTTTCCAAACCGTATAACTCTCTCAATATTATCTTCGCCGTTTTTTACTAGAATCTAAGAACTTAACGTCAGAAGATAAGATACACTACAAATGGAATCCCGTGGATCCCGATACTTCTTTATTCTAAATAGAAAATTCAATTTCTTTCCAAATAGACGAAAGCTCACAATCGTTGACTCTATGCAAATCCGCTAGTCAGGAACTTCAATTTTAATAAGCATACACATTGGAATCATACGTGGAATCTCACTAGAGAATTTCCATTAGGCGAGAACCGTTCAAAATACTCTGGATCCATCTATTACCACACAGTATATACCCAATATACAACCACAGTGAGATAATTAACATATTATTGCAACAATAGCCATGACAATCAGATTTCTGGTGATACGCACTTTGCGAAACTTAAGGAATAACAGAATGGATAGCTCATTTGTGCAGAAATATTAGTGACTCAGGACACTACGATCACAGGAAAAATTACAAAAACTCACTCATCGTCTAGAGTACCCTTGTAAGAGAGTATCTAGTCACACTGCTACAGATTTTAGTGCATTGATTTATTGGCGAGTTTATATCTTAAAATTTAATAATAATAAAAAAATAATTGAATACATATACGAGGGCAGTTTGATAAGTCCGTGACTTTGAAATGAGAAAACCAATATACATACCAAAATGCATTTTATTTTTCGACATAATCTCCTTTCATAATGATACACTTTTTCCAACGATATTCTAACTTTTTAAATCCTTCCAAAAATTAAGATATCTCAGACTCCTCAAAATGGGCATTTGTGGCATTAATGATCACAGAATTTGAAGAAAATCTCTTCCCACCCAGCCAATTGTTTAAATTTGGAAAAAAGAAAAAAGTCACTGCGTGCCAAGTCAGGAGAGTAGGGTGGATCAGGAAGCAATTCGTATCGTAATTCAATCTAGTCTATAGTCTTTCAATCTAGTCTTTGCTAATAGCAACGTGTAACAGACAATCAAAATAATTAATACAATTAATCTACCAGTTTAATTGTAGCCACATTGGGGAGGACTTGGAGCGCGATCTAATCGCGACTATGGAGCCAAATATTGTAGGATGATTAAACAAGATGGGGGACAAACTATTCCTTTAAAAATAAACAGCGATACATATCACCGGGAAATTTTGGAACTATTGTTTTAGCAGAATCTTTTGTCCCCCATTTTGTTTAATCATCCAACAAAATTTGGTTCCATTCTCGCAGCTAGAACAAGATGCGCACTGTCCGTTTTATTATGGCCACCTTGTATGTATGTTTGTCTAGTTTCTTGAACGCCGGCTACAAGAAACGCGATGTTAGATTTGAATCCGATTCCAGGCTTCGATTCTCATAATGGGCCGGATTCCATTTTAAACAAATGTCCTTGTTAAAGTAGACTTTGACTAGTTCATTGACAGTTATAATAATACTCAACACTTTATCAGGTCTTCTTTCAATATTTTGAAAGTTCTTGGTTCTACATACACGTGTTACTACCTACATCTACACCACTCAAACAGAGCGACAAATGTTAGAACAAGCTTTCTTTGCCCTACGATGACATCATTGTGCAGTTATATTTTGGTTAAATATTGAACCAAAATTTCAACATTTCGGCTGGAACAATGATACAGGTACTCAGAAAAGGATCTATCAGTCCAGACAGGAAATTTGTGCGCTGGTGAGTGTCTTATCTAATCTGTATTAAAAAACGACAGATACTTCATTATAGCATTGTTAGCCGTATACCACTTGATGAACATGAAGACATATACCGTGCTGCGTAGTATGACACTGGTATAATATTGTACGTTGTAAAATGTTGATTTGAATTTATAATTGATTGAAATAATGAAAACATTTTTTTCTTTCAAACTGTATTCTTTTAACAATTATCTATCAAGTAGTAAGAATTACTTCCTTAAATAAAAATATTGTTTAAATAAAATTAGCACCCTATTTTATTGGTAATATTGTTTATAATGTACCATATTTACTGGTCCTATGCCATTCCGATGTAACCGGTTTCTACTTTATATATAATAGTAATTTTCCATTTCTTCTTCAACAACTCTTATTATGAAAAAATACATAAACTAGTTTAAATATGTGTACGTTCTAGGTTTGTTTTCCATATACTGTCAGTGATACGTTTCCATTGAAGAATGTGGTTTACCTAATATCTTTTTTTTTTAACTTTTGGGGAAATCTGCAGTGTGCGAATATTTAAATTTCATTTGAAAAATGTGTCAGGTCCCTGGCAGCTGCAAGACTTAAAAGCTATTGTTAGGGGATTATCTTATTGTATGTGTTTCTGCTGTGTACTGTCAAAGCTTTTTATTAACGGAAATCTTAATCCGAGCAGGTGGGTGACGTTATCGGAGCTGAAAGAATGTTTAATATAATGGAAGAAGTATGTCCTTTGTGATGGTAAGTTCATAGATAAGAGAGATCTCCCCCATTCTATAAGAGGACAGATCCATCAAAAGGATATTATCTTCGGTCAAGGAAAGAAAAACACCTGGCCGAGAAAGGGGAGGAACCCGGTTGAAGAGGGTGCCCTGCAGTTTACGAGAGTGAGTTTTTAGTTGTTAACGTAGGAGTGAAGCGGGAAAGTCGTTCAGAGAAGGAGCTCTGGGACCCGTTTTTAGTTTGAACGTAGGAATGGAGCGTGTAGGTTGTTGTGAGGGAGATGTGTTGAACACACTCTGGGACACGTGCATCGAGAGAGATCTTTTTGGAGCGAAGAGAGAAAGTGTGAATGAGATTAAGAGAAATCTCGGATCTGAGTTAACTAACATAGCTTAGCGGTACACAGAAAGTAGTTTCTGTATTTTTTTTATTTAATGTTGAACCGGATAAGTTACATCCGAGTTTTAAGTGTAAATATTGTAAATAAAGTGTTAGTTTAAGTTTAATTGAAAGAGTTAGGTTCTTTTTTCAATATACATCACGTAACGTGTCCGATATCACGTAGTCATATCGGTGGTGGCAGCATATCAAAATACCGGATTATACTTCAAAGTTGTGTGGACGCAGAAGGGGAATCCGACAAAATGCATAAAATATTTGACTGTGAAAAGTTTTTATTGCCACGGAAATAAAAGAAATTAAGAATATGTTATACAAAAGAGCATTTATTAACTATGATGTCAGACTGCTTATAAGATTCTGAAAAGTTAAATTACATCAATAGTATACTTGTAACATTAATGATAATTTTACTTAGAAGTTTATTTGCAGCGTTTTTTAACTTAATCTAATATATTTAAAATACAAGTTGGTTGTTTTCGTCGTCTGATCTGGTCTTTTTACTAAACCAATTTTACTATTTTTTTAATTATAAGCTGTTTATTTTTAAATGACCCAGAAATAGCTATTTTTTATATTTCTATTTATATATATATATATATATATATATATATATATTTAATTTTGAACATTTGTAATGAATATTCTTTTAAATCCGGTCATTTCCAAGTAAAAATGAGGATTATTACATCTTTATTTGTGTAATTTTCTTCTTCTTCTATTTTTTCTTTTGCATTTTCTTGTTATTATGAATAATAATAATAAAAAGGTGTTTATGTGCAAGTCTAAAACGTAGTTTTTTTTTCTTTTTTTTATTCTCAATCAAATGTCAATAAAACGAGACTGTGTGTTTCCCCACTAAACAAGCATATTTTTACAAATACTATAATCAAATCACTTGTTAACTTTAAATTAAAGTACAATTATTGCTTAAAGGTATAAAAAACGTAACACAAAAGGTTTAAAAACACCTTTTAATATAGATGACATATGTTGCCTTCGCTCAAACGGAGGCATCTTCAGATCAAAATGATAAAAAAAAATTTTTGTTTATATTAACTATGTTTTTGTGCTTTTTTCGTGGAGCGTGCACGATTTTTAAGACATTTGAGCCTCGATATACTTTAAATACAAAACTATAGCTTGTAACTAATATTAAAAACTTTACTTACATTTGTAACTGAATGATATAAATTAGTTTCACAACATAAAACAAAAATCAAATTATTATTATAAAAGTAAAACATTTATACAAGTATGAAAGCAGATAAAATATGCATGTTTTATACAAATGCATATTAATACATTTTTAAACTCCATAATGTTTATAAAAAAGCTATAAATATAATTTGGATAATAGAAAAAAAATAACAGAGAAAATATGTAAAATGCATGCATAGCTACAAAGTTATTACTGCTTTCATTTATTTTATTTATCATGAGATGAGTTAATTTATATTTATAAAAACGGAAATATTAGGTATGTTTGCGAAAACTTTTATTTTCCTGCAAAAACTAGTTTGTGTAAATGTTAAATATATACATTATTTATATAAGTCGTGTTTTTTTTTTTTTTAAACAAGAGATATATTGTTTGTACGGAGTTTGCTCAAAACAATTTTTATATATGAATTATGCATAAACAACTGAATAATAATATTTTTTCGTGAAAACTGAATAATTTAATTAGTTCGGAAATAATCTTAAAAAAGTAGTTATTTATTTATTTATTTATTTGCAAAATATCAATTTAGAATATTTAATATTTTAAATATGATTTTTTGTTTTGCGAAAAAAAAATCAAAAAAAGAAACTGTCAAATATTACACATAGTAAAAGCTGCTAAATATAACCGAAAGGACCTGTAAAATATTCTGTTTTATTCAGGTTTCTATTTTAGAAGGTCCATTATCTATTGTAAATGTATTTTATTTTTTGACTGGATCATAATCCACTTAGGGTCACTTCGGTTCCATTATAGACTGGTTCTACTTTAATGTAATAAACTACTCCGTGCATAAATAATTCACATGAATTTATACATTTCATGAGCTCAGACTACAAAATGTCGCATGTATATAGAGGCGAACACAGTGTCATCATGTGTCATTTTTTTTCGTATTTAGAAAAATTTACTTTCTTGTATTTTATTTATTATTCTTCCTTTTGTGTGTGCGTGTGAATCCAGACTCCAAAATGTCACAGATATATAGAGGCGAACACAGTGCCATCATGTGTAATTTTTTTCGTATTTAGTAAAGTTTACTTTCTTGTATTCTGTTTATTATTCTTCCTTTTTTTGTGTGTGTAAACTCAGACTCCAAAATGTCGCACGTATATAGTGGTGAACATAATGTCATCATGTGTCACTTTTGTCCGTATTTAGTAAAATTTATTTTCTTGTATTCTATTTATTCTTTTTCCTTTTGTGTGTGTGTGTGTGTGTGTGTCTGTGTGTGAACCCAGACTCCAAAATGTCACAGGTATATAGAGGCGAACACAGTGTCATCATGTGTCATTTTTTACGTATTTAGTAAAGTTTACTTTCTAATATTCTGTTTATTATTCTTCCTTTTGTGTGTGTGTGTGTGTGTGAACTCAGACTTCAAAATGTCACACGATATAGAGGTGAACACAGTGGCATCATGTGTCACTTTTTTCCGTATTTAGTAAAATTTATTTTCTTGTATTCTATTTATTATTTTTCCTTTGTGTGTGTGTTTGTGAGCGGGGTAACTCTTCACCCAAATGTTTGTAATCTTTATTATTATGTAAGATAAAGAAAAAGTAATAAAGATGTAATGAAGATGAAGATGTGAGAAAACCATTCGTAGAATGCGGGTTTTTTTGTGCAAGTTCGACGGGTTTTCCTCTTAAATTAACATTTTGTGGCGATATAGAAATATGTCCAATAAATGTACTATCATGTTCCGGTATTGATTTCGCTTTAAAGAATATTCTTTTCAAATACAAAAAAGTATATGTAAATGCAGACTGGTAGGTGGTTGGCCTAATATTTGTTTAAGGATAGATTTTTTGGTTTTAACAAAGAGATGCCTGTGCTCTAATCTGTGGTCATCTGCTGCTGGGTGTATTGACATTTGGTAAGATAATTTATTAGAATATGTGAAATATTTTGAATGTCATTTCTGAAAACACATATTTTATTTTTAGTAAAGATAAGAGTTGTATTATTGTTAAGATTGTCCTGTATAATTTCAAGATTTGATCACACAGACACTAGAGTGAATTAAGATTAAGAAGAAACAGACATCTGTAAAATCTGCCATTAAAACATAACTGCATGTTCTTCGTAGTCAAATTGTTATACATTTTAAAAAATCATTTATTAACGATTTAAAAAATTATGTTTTTTCTTTTTTTTTATTATATGCAGGCATAATGTGTTTTCAGATATTTTAAGCAGATGTGTATCTGTCGAAATGTATACAAACTATTAGAGTGACTAGACTTAGATTAAGTTGATGATTAAATTTAAAATAAAGATGTTATGTGGAATCAATTGTGATTAAAATCTTCAGAAATTATTTTGTAATGCATAATGTTTATAGATCACTTTAGTCTCCTTAAGAAGATCACACAACTTTAATAACTAGTATGGTGTGGCCCTCCCAAACTTTTTTATATCATTGATATGTAAAGATAAGTGTTGTATTATTGTTATGATTGTCCTATATAATTTCAAGATTTGATTACACAGACTGGTTCACACAGACACTAGAGTGAATTAAGATTGAGAAGAAACAGACATCTGTAAAATCTGCCATTAAAACATAACTGCATGTTCTTCGTAGTCAAATTGTTATGCATTTTAAAAAATCATTTATTAACGATTTAAAAAATTATGTTTTTTCTTTTTTTTATTATATGCAGGCATAATGTGTTTTCAGATATTTTAAGCAGATGTGTATCTGTCGAAATGTATACAAACTATTAGAGTGACTAGACTTAGATTAAGTTGATGATTAAATTTAAAATAAAGATGTTATGTGGAATCAATTGTGATTAAAATCTTCAGAAATTATTTTGTAATTCATAATGTTTATAGATCACTTTAGTCTCCTTAAGAAGATCACACAACTTTAATAACTAGTATGGTGTGGCCCTCCCAAACTTTTTTATATAATTGATATATAAAGATAAGAGTTGTATTATTGTTATGATTGTCCTATACAATTTCAAGATTTGATTACACAGACTGGTTCACACAGACACTAGAGTGAATTAAGATTGAAAAGAAACAGACATCTGTAAAATCTGCCATTAAAACATAACTACATGTTCTTCGTAGTCAAATTTTTATACATTTTAAAAAATCATTTATTAACTATTTAAAAAATTATTATTTTTCTTTTTTTTATTATATGCAGGCATAATGTGTTTTCAGATACTTTTAAGCAGATGTGTATCTGTCGAAATGTATACAAACTATTAGAGTGACTACACTTAGATTAAGTTGATGATTAAATTTAAAATAAAGATGTTATGTGGAATCAATTGTGATTAAAATCTTCAGAAATTATTTTGTAATTCATAATGTTTATAGATCACTTTAGTCTCCTTAAGAAGATCACACAACTTTAATAACTAGTATGGTGTGGCCCTCCCAAACTTTTTTATATAATTGATATATAAAGATAAGAGTTGTATTATTGTTATGATTGTCCTATACAATTTCAAGATTTGATTACACAGACTGGTTCACACAGACACTAGAGTGAATTAAGATTGAAAAGAAACAGACATCTGTAAAATCTGCCATTAAAACATAACTACATGTTCTTCGTAGTCAAATTTTTATACATTTTAAAAAATCATTTATTAACTATTTAAAAAATTATTATTTTTCTTTTTTTTATTATATGCAGGCATAATGTGTTTTCAGATACTTTTAAGCAGATGTGTATCTGTCGAAATGTATACAAACTATTAGAGTGACTACACTTAGATTAAGTTGATGATTAAATTTAAAATAAAGATGTTATGTGGAATCAATTGTGATTAAAATCTTCAGAAATTATTTTGTAATTCATAATGTTTATAGATCACTTTAGTCTCCTTAAGAAGATCACACATTTTTAATAACTAGTATGGTGTGGCCCTCCCAAACTTTTTTATATAATTGATATATAAAGATAAGAGTTGTATTATTGTTATGATTGTCCTATACAATTTCAAGATTTGATTACACAGACTGGTTCACACAGACACTAGAGTGAATTAAGATTGAAAAGAAACAGACATCTGTAAAATCTGCCATTAAAACATAACTACATGTTCTTCGTAGTCAAATTTTTATACATTTTAAAAAATCATTTATTAACTATTTAAAAAATTATTATTTTTCTTTTTTTTATTATATGCAGGCATAATGTGTTTTCAGATACTTTTAAGCAGATGTGTATCTGTCGAAATGTATACAAACTATTAGAGTGACTACACTTAGATTAAGTTGATGATTAAATTTAAAATAAAGATGTTATGTGGAATCAATTGTGATTAAAATCTTCAGAAATTATTTTGTAATTCATAATGTTTATAGATCACTTTAGTCTCCTTAAGAAGATCACACAACTTTAATAACTAGTATGGTGTGGCCCTCCCAAACTTTTTTATATAATTGATATATAAAGATAAGAGTTGTATTATTGTTATGATTGTCCTATACAATTTCAAGATTTGATTACACAGACTGGTTCACACAGACACTAGAGTGAATTAAGATTGAAAAGAAACAGACATCTGTAAAATCTGCCATTAAAACATAACTACATGTTCTTCGTAGTCAAATTGTTATACATTTTAAAAAATCATTTATTAACGATTTAAAAAATTATGTTTTTTCTTTTTTTTATTATATGCAGGCATAATGTGTTTTCAGATATTTTAAGCAGATGTGTATCTGTCGAAATGTATACAAACTATTAGAGTGACTAGACTTAGATTAAGTTGATGATTAAATTTAAAATAAAGATGTTATGTGGAATCAATTGTGATTAAAATCTTCAGAAATTATTTTGTAATTCATAATGTTTATAGATCACTTTAGTCTCCTTAAGAAGATCACACAACTTTAATAACTAGTATGATGTGGCCCTCCCAAACTTTTTTATATAATTGATATATAAAGATAAGAGTTGTATTATTGTTATGATTGTCCTATACAATTTCAAGATTTGATTACACAGACTGGTTCACACAGACACTAGAGTGAATTAAGATTGAAAAGAAACAGGCATCTGTAAAATCTGCCATTAAAACATAACTACATGTTCTTCGTAGTCAAATTTTTATACATTTTAAAAAATCATTTATTAACTATTTAAAAAATACTGTTTTTTTCTTTTTTTTTATTATATGCAGGCATAATGTGTTTTCAGATATTTTAAGCAGATGTGTATCTGTCGAAATGTATACAAACTATTAGAGTGACTAGACTTAGATTAAGTTGATGATTAAATTTAAAATAAAGATGTTATGTGGAATCAATTGTGATTAAAATCTTCAGAAATTATTTTGTAATTCATAATGTTTATAGATCACTTTAGTCTCCTTAAGAAGATCACACAACTTTAATAACTAGTATGGTGTGGCCCTCCCAAACTTTTTTATATAATTGATATATAAAGATAAGAGTTGTATTATTGTTATGATTGTCCTATACAATTTCAAGATTTGATTACACAGACTGGTTCACACAGACACTAGAGTGAATTAAGATTGAAAAGAAACAGGCATCTGTAAAATCTGCCATTAAAACATAACTACATGTTCTTCGTAGTCAAATTTTTATACATTTTAAAAAATCATTTATTAACTATTTAAAAAATTATGTTTTTTCTTTTTTTTTATTATATGCAGGCATAATGTGTTTTCAGATATTTTAAGCAGATGTGTATCTGTCGAAATGTATACAAACTATTAGAGTGACTAGACTTAGATTAAGTTGATGTTTAAATTTAAAATAAAGATGTTATGTGGAATCAATTGTGATTAAAATCTTCAGAAATTATTTTGTAATTCATAATGTTTATAGATCACTTTAGTCTCCTTAAGAAGATCACACAACTTTAATAACTAGTATGGTGTGGCCCTCCCAAACTTTTTTATATCATTGATATGTAAAGATAAGTGTTGTATTATTGTTATGATTGTCCTATATAATTTCAAGATTTGATTACACAGACTGGTTCACACAGACACTAGAGTGAATTAAGATTGAGAAGAAACAGACATCTGTAAAATCTGCCATTAAAACATAACTACATGTTCTTCGTAGTCAAATTGTTATACATTTTAAAAAATCATTTATTAACGATTTAAAAAATTATGTTTTTTCTTTTTTTTATTATATGCAGGCATAATGTGTTTTCAGATATTTTAAGCAGATGTGTATCTGTCGAAATGTATACAAACTATTAGAGTGACTAGACTTAGATTAAGTTGATGATTAAATTTAAAATAAAGATGTTATGTGGAATCAATTGTGATTAAAATCTTCAGAAATTATTTTGTAATTCATAATGTTTATAGATCACTTTAGTCTCCTTAAGAAGATCACACAACTTTAATAACTAGTATGGTGTGGCCCTCCCAAACTTTTTTATATAATTGATATATAAAGATAAGAGTTGTATTATTGTTATGATTGTCCTATACAATTTCAAGATTTGATTACACAGACTGGTTCACACAGACACTAGAGTGAATTAAGATTCAAAAGAAACAGGCATCTGTAAAATCTGCCATTAAAACATAACTACATGTTCTTCGTAGTCAAATTTTTATACATTTTAAAAAATCATTTATTAACTATTTAAAAAATTATGTTTTTTCTTTTTTTTTATTATATGCAGGCATAATGTGTTTTCAGATATTTTAAGCAGATGTGTATCTGTCGAAATGTATACAAACTATTAGAGTGACTAGACTTAGATTAAGTTGATGATTAAATTTAAAATAAAGATGTTATGTGGAATCAATTGTGATTAAAATCTTCAGAAATTATTTTGTAATTCATAATGTTTATAGATCACTTTAGTCTCCTTAAGAAGATCACACAACTTTAATAACTAGTATGGTGTGGCCCTCCCAAACTTTTTTATATAATTGATATATAAAGATAAGAGTTGTATTATTGTTATGATTGTCCTATACAATTTCAAGATTTGATTACACAGACTGGTTCACACAGACACTAGAGTGAATTAAGATTGAAAAGAAACAGGCATCTGTAAAATCTGCCATTAAAACATAACTACATGTTCTTCGTAGTCAAATTTTTATACATTTTAAAAAATCATTTATTAACTATTTAAAAAATTATGTTTTTTCTTTTTTTTTATTATATGCAGGCATAATGTGTTTTCAGATATTTTAAGCAGATGTGTATCTGTCGAAATGTATACAAACTATTAGAGTGACTAGACTTAGATTAAGTTGATGATTAAATTTAAAATAAAGATGTTATGTGGAATCAATTGTGATTAAAATCTTCAGAAATTATTTTGTAATTCATAATGTTTATAGATCACTTTAGTCTCCTTAAGAAGATCACACAACTTTAATAACTAGTATGGTGTGGCCCTCCCAAACTTTTTTATATAATTGATATATAAAGATAAGTGTTGTATTATTGTTATGATTGTCCTATATAATTTCAAGATTTGATTACACAGACTGGTTCACACAGACACTAGAGTGAATTAAGATTGAAAAGAAACAGGCATCTGTAAAATCTGCCATTAAAACATAACTACATGTTCTTCGTAGTCAAATTTTTATACATTTTAAAAAATCATTTATTAACTATTTAAAAAATTATGTTTTTTCTTTTTTTTTATTATATGCAGGCATAATGTGTTTTCAGATATTTTAAGCAGATGTGTATCTGTCGAAATGTATACAAACTATTAGAGTGACTAGACTTAGATTAAGTTGATGATTAAATTTAAAATAAAGATGTTATGTGGAATCAATTGTGATTAAAATCTTCAGAAATTATTTTGTAATTCATAATGTTTATAGATCACTTTAGTCTCCTTAAGAAGATCACACAACTTTAATAACTAGTATGGTGTGGCCCTCCCAAACTTTTTTATATCATTGATATATAAAGATAAGAGTTGTATTATTGTTATGATTGTCCTATACAATTTCAAGATTTGATTACACAGACTGGTTCACACAGACACTAGAGTGAATTAAGATTGAAAAGAAACAGGCATCTGTAAAATCTGCCATTAAAACATAACTACATGTTCTTCGTAGTCAAATTTTTATACATTTTAAAAAATCATTTATTAACTATTTAAAAAATTATGTTTTTTCTTTTTTTTTATTATATGCAGGCATAATGTGTTTTCAGATATTTTAAGCAGATGTGTATCTGTCGAAATGTATACAAACTATTAGAGTGACTAGACTTAGATTAAGTTGATGATTAAATTTAAAATAAAGATGTTATGTGGAATCAATTGTGATTAAAATCTTCAGAAATTATTTTGTAATTCATAATGTTTATAGATCACTTTAGTCTCCTTAAGAAGATCACACAACTTTAATAACTAGTATGGTGTGTCCCTCCCAAACTTTTTTATATAATTGATATATAAAGATAAGTGTTGTATTATTGTTATGATTGTCCTATATAATTTCAAGATTTGATTACACAGACTGGTTCACACAGACACTAGAGTGAATTAAGATTGAAAAGAAACAGGCATCTGTAAAATCTGCCATTAAAAACATAACTACATGTTCTTCGTAGTCAAATTTTTATACATTTTAAAAAATCATTTATTAACTATTTAAAAAATTATGTTTTTTCTTTTTTTTTATTATATGCAGGCATAATGTGTTTTCAGATATTTTAAGCAGATGTGTATCTGTCGAAATGTATACAAACTATTAGAGTGACTAGACTTAGATTAAGTTGATGATTAAATTTAAAATAAAGATGTTATGTGGAATCAATTGTGATTAAAATCTTCAGAAATTATTTTGTAATGCATAATGTTTATAGATCACTTTAGTCTCCTTAAGAAGATCACACAACTTTAATAACTAGTATGGTGTGGCCCTCCCAAACTTTTTTATATCATTGATATGTAAAGATAAGTGTTGTATTATTGTTATGATTGTCCTATATAATTTCAAGATTTAATTACACAGACTGGTTCACACAGACACTAGAGTGAATTAAGATTGAGAAGAAACAGACATCTGTAAAATCTGCCATTAAAACATAACTGCATGTTCTTCGTAGTCAAATTGTTATGCATTTTAAAAAATCATTTATTAACGATTTAAAAAATTATGTTTTTTCTTTTTTTTATTATATGCAGGCATAATGTGTTTTCAGATATTTTAAGCAGATGTGTATCTGTCGAAATGTATACAAACTATTAGAGTGACTAGACTTAGATTAAGTTGATGATTAAATTTAAAATAAAGATGTTATGTGGAATCAATTGTGATTAAAATCTTCAGAAATTATTTTGTAATTCATAATGTTTATAGATCACTTTAGTCTCCTTAAGAAGATCACACAACTTTAATAACTAGTATGGTGTGGCCCTCCCAAACTTTTTTATATAATTGATATATAAAGATAAGAGTTGTATTATTGTTATGATTGTCCTATACAATTTCAAGATTTGATTACACAGACTGGTTCACACAGACACTAGAGTGAATTAAGATTGAAAAGAAACAGACATCTGTAAAATCTGCCATTAAAACATAACTACATGTTCTTCGTAGTCAAATTTTTATACATTTTAAAAAATCATTTATTAACTATTTAAAAAATTATTATTTTTCTTTTTTTTATTATATGCAGGCATAATGTGTTTTCAGATACTTTTAAGCAGATGTGTATCTGTCGAAATGTATACAAACTATTAGAGTGACTACACTTAGATTAAGTTGATGATTAAATTTAAAATAAAGATGTTATGTGGAATCAATTGTGATTAAAATCTTCAGAAATTATTTTGTAATTCATAATGTTTATAGATCACTTTAGTCTCCTTAAGAAGATCACACAACTTTAATAACTAGTATGGTGTGGCCCTCCCAAACTTTTTTATATAATTGATATATAAAGATAAGAGTTGTATTATTGTTATGATTGTCCTATACAATTTCAAGATTTGATTACACAGACTGGTTCACACAGACACTAGAGTGAATTAAGATTGAAAAGAAACAGACATCTGTAAAATCTGCCATTAAAACATAACTACATGTTCTTCGTAGTCAAATTTTTATACATTTTAAAAAATCATTTATTAACTATTTAAAAAATTATTATTTTTCTTTTTTTTATTATATGCAGGCATAATGTGTTTTCAGATACTTTTAAGCAGATGTGTATCTGTCGAAATGTATACAAACTATTAGAGTGACTACACTTAGATTAAGTTGATGATTAAATTTAAAATAAAGATGTTATGTGGAATCAATTGTGATTAAAATCTTCAGAAATTATTTTGTAATTCATAATGTTTATAGATCACTTTAGTCTCCTTAAGAAGATCACACAACTTTAATAACTAGTATGGTGTGGCCCTCCCAAACTTTTTTATATAATTGATATATAAAGATAAGAGTTGTATTATTGTTATGATTGTCCTATACAATTTCAAGATTTGATTACACAGACTGGTTCACACAGACACTAGAGTGAATTAAGATTGAAAAGAAACAGACATCTGTAAAATCTGCCATTAAAACATAACTACATGTTCTTCGTAGTCAAATTTTTATACATTTTAAAAAATCATTTATTAACTATTTAAAAAATTATTATTTTTCTTTTTTTTATTATATGCAGACATAATGTGTTTTCAGATACTTTTAAGCAGATGTGTATCTGTCGAAATGTATACAAACTATTAGAGTGACTACACTTAGATTAAGTTGATGATTAAATTTAAAATAAAGATGTTATGTGGAATCAATTGTGATTAAAATCTTCAGAAATTATTTTGTAATTCATAATGTTTATAGATCACTTTAGTCTCCTTAAGAAGATCACACAACTTTAATAACTAGTATGGTGTGGCCCTCCCAAACTTTTTTATATAATTGATATATAAAGATAAGAGTTGTATTATTGTTATGATTGTCCTATACAATTTCAAGATTTGATTACACAGACTGGTTCACACAGACACTAGAGTGAATTAAGATTGAAAAGAAACAGACATCTGTAAAATCTGCCATTAAAACATAACTACATGTTCTTCGTAGTCAAATTGTTATACATTTTAAAAAATCATTTATTAACGATTTAAAAAATTATGTTTTTTCTTTTTTTTATTATATGCAGGCATAATGTGTTTTCAGATATTTTAAGCAGATGTGTATCTGTCGAAATGTATACAAACTATTAGAGTGACTAGACTTAGATTAAGTTGATGATTAAATTTAAAATAAAGATGTTATGTGGAATCAATTGTGATTAAAATCTTCAGAAATTATTTTGTAATTCATAATGTTTATAGATCACTTTAGTCTCCTTAAGAAGATCACACAACTTTAATAACTAGTATGATGTGGCCCTCCCAAACTTTTTTATATAATTGATATATAAAGATAAGAGTTGTATTATTGTTATGATTGTCCTATACAATTTCAAGATTTGATTACACAGACTGGTTCACACAGACACTAGAGTGAATTAAGATTGAAAAGAAACAGGCATCTGTAAAATCTGCCATTAAAACATAACTACATGTTCTTCGTAGTCAAATTTTTATACATTTTAAAAAATCATTTATTAACTATTTAAAAAATACTGTTTTTTTCTTTTTTTTATTATATGCAGGCATAATGTGTTTTCAGATATTTTAAGCAGATGTGTATCTGTCGAAATGTATACAAACTATTAGAGTGACTAGACTTAGATTAAGTTGATGATTAAATTTAAAATAAAGATGTTATGTGGAATCAATTGTGATTAAAATCTTCAGAAATTATTTTGTAATTCATAATGTTTATAGATCACTTTAGTCTCCTTAAGAAGATCACACAACTTTAATAACTAGTATGGTGTGGCCCTCCCAAACTTTTTTATATAATTGATATATAAAGATAAGAGTTGTATTATTGTTATGATTGTCCTATACAATTTCAAGATTTGATTACACAGACTGGTTCACACAGACACTAGAGTGAATTAAGATTGAAAAGAAACAGGCATCTGTAAAATCTGCCATTAAAACATAACTACATGTTCTTCGTAGTCAAATTTTTATACATTTTAAAAAATCATTTATTAACTATTTAAAAAATTATGTTTTTTCTTTTTTTTTATTATATGCAGGCATAATGTGTTTTCAGATATTTTAAGCAGATGTGTATCTGTCGAAATGTATACAAACTATTAGAGTGACTAGACTTAGATTAAGTTGATGTTTAAATTTAAAATAAAGATGTTATGTGGAATCAATTGTGATTAAAATCTTCAGAAATTATTTTGTAATTCATAATGTTTATAGATCACTTTAGTCTCCTTAAGAAGATCACACAACTTTAATAACTAGTATGGTGTGGCCCTCCCAAACTTTTTTATATCATTGATATGTAAAGATAAGTGTTGTATTATTGTTATGATTGTCCTATATAATTTCAAGATTTGATTACACAGACTGGTTCACACAGACACTAGAGTGAATTAAGATTGAGAAGAAACAGACATCTGTAAAATCTGCCATTAAAACATAACTACATGTTCTTCGTAGTCAAATTGTTATACATTTTAAAAAATCATTTATTAACGATTTAAAAAATTATGTTTTTTCTTTTTTTTATTATATGCAGGCATAATGTGTTTTCAGATATTTTAAGCAGATGTGTATCTGTCGAAATGTATACAAACTATTAGAGTGACTAGACTTAGATTAAGTTGATGATTAAATTTAAAATAAAGATGTTATGTGGAATCAATTGTGATTAAAATCTTCAGAAATTATTTTGTAATTCATAATGTTTATAGATCACTTTAGTCTCCTTAAGAAGATCACACAACTTTAATAACTAGTATGGTGTGGCCCTCCCAAACTTTTTTATATAATTGATATATAAAGATAAGAGTTGTATTATTGTTATGATTGTCCTATACAATTTCAAGATTTGATTACACAGACTGGTTCACACAGACACTAGAGTGAATTAAGATTGAAAAGAAACAGGCATCTGTAAAATCTGCCATTAAAACATAACTACATGCTCTTCGTAGTCAAATTTTTATACATTTTAAAAAATCATTTATTAACTATTTAAAAAATTATGTTTTTTCTTTTTTTTTATTATATGCAGGCATAATGTGTTTTCAGATATTTTAAGCAGATGTGTATCTGTCGAAATGTATACAAACTATTAGAGTGACTAGACTTAGATTAAGTTGATGATTAAATTTAAAATAAAGATGTTATGTGGAATCAATTGTGATTAAAATCTTCAGAAATTATTTTGTAATTCATAATGTTTATAGATCACTTTAGTCTCCTTAAGAAGATCACACAACTTTAATAACTAGTATGGTGTGGCCCTCCCAAACTTTTTTATATAATTGATATATAAAGATAAGAGTTGTATTATTGTTATGATTGTCCTATACAATTTCAAGATTTGATTACACAGACTGGTTCACACAGACACTAGAGTGAATTAAGATTGAAAAGAAACAGGCATCTGTAAAATCTGCCATTAAAACATAACTACATGTTCTTCGTAGTCAAATTTTTATACATTTTAAAAAATCATTTATTAACTATTTAAAAAATTATGTTTTTTCTTTTTTTTTATTATATGCAGGCATAATGTGTTTTCAGATATTTTAAGCAGATGTGTATCTGTCGAAATGTATACAAACTATTAGAGTGACTAGACTTAGATTAAGTTGATGATTAAATTTAAAATAAAGATGTTATGTGGAATCAATTGTGATTAAAATCTTCAGAAATTATTTTGTAATTCATAATGTTTATAGATCACTTTAGTCTCCTTAAGAAGATCACACAACTTTAATAACTAGTATGGTGTGGCCCTCCCAAACTTTTTTATATAATTGATATATAAAGATAAGTGTTGTATTATTGTTATGATTGTCCTATATAATTTCAAGATTTGATTACACAGACTGGTTCACACAGACACTAGAGTGAATTAAGATTGAAAAGAAACAGGCATCTGTAAAATCTGCCATTAAAACATAACTACATGTTCTTCGTAGTCAAATTTTTATACATTTTAAAAAATCATTTATTAACTATTTAAAAAATTATGTTTTTTCTTTTTTTTTATTATATGCAGGCATAATGTGTTTTCAGATATTTTAAGCAGATGTGTATCTGTCGAAATGTATACAAACTATTAGAGTGACTAGACTTAGATTAAGTTGATGATTAAATTTAAAATAAAGATGTTATGTGGAATCAATTGTGATTAAAATCTTCAGAAATTATTTTGTAATTCATAATGTTTATAGATCACTTTAGTCTCCTTAAGAAGATCACACAACTTTAATAACTAGTATGGTGTGGCCCTCCCAAACTTTTTTATATCATTGATATATAAAGATAAGAGTTGTATTATTGTTATGATTGTCCTATACAATTTCAAGATTTGATTACACAGACTGGTTCACACAGACACTAGAGTGAATTAAGATTGAAAAGAAACAGGCATCTGTAAAATCTGCCATTAAAACATAACTACATGTTCTTCGTAGTCAAATTTTTATACATTTTAAAAAATCATTTATTAACTATTTAAAAAATTATGTTTTTTCTTTTTTTTTATTATATGCAGGCATAATGTGTTTTCAGATATTTTAAGCAGATGTGTATCTGTCGAAATGTATACAAACTATTAGAGTGACTAGACTTAGATTAAGTTGATGATTAAATTTAAAATAAAGATGTTATGTGGAATCAATTGTGATTAAAATCTTCAGAAATTATTTTGTAATTCATAATGTTTATAGATCACTTTAGTCTCCTTAAGAAGATCACACAACTTTAATAACTAGTATGGTGTGTCCCTCCCAAACTTTTTTATATAATTGATATATAAAGATAAGTGTTGTATTATTGTTATGATTGTCCTATATAATTTCAAGATTTGATTACACAGACTGGTTCACACAGACACTAGAGTGAATTAAGATTGAAAAGAAACAGGCATCTGTAAAATCTGCCATTAAAAACATAACTACATGTTCTTCGTAGTCAAATTTTTATACATTTTAAAAAATCATTTATTAACTATTTAAAAAATTATGTTTTTTCTTTTTTTTTATTATATGCAGGCATAATGTGTTTTCAGATATTTTAAGCAGATGTGTATCTGTCGAAATGTATACAAACTATTAGAGTGACTAGACTTAGATTAAGTTGATGATTAAATTTAAAATAAAGATGTTATGTGGAATCAATTGTGATTAAAATCTTCAGAAATTATTTTGTAATTCATAATGTTTATAGATCACTTTAGTCTCCTTAAGAAGATCACACAACTTTAATAACTAGTATGGTGTGGCCCTCCCAAACTTTTTTATATAATTGATATATAAAGATAAGTGTTGTATTATTGTTATGATTGTCCTATATAATTTCAAGATTTGATTACACAGACTGGTTCACACAGACACTAGAGTGAATTAAGATTGAAAAGAAACAGGCATCTGTAAAATCTGCCATTAAAACATAACTACATGTTCTTCGTAGTCAAATTTTTATACATTTTAAAAAATCATTTATTAACTATTTAAAAAATTATGTTTTTTCTTTTTTTTTATTATATGCAGGCATAATGTGTTTTCAGATATTTTAAGCAGATGTGTATCTGTCGAAATGTATACAAACTATTAGAGTGACTAGACTTAGATTAAGTTGATGTTTAAATTTAAAATAAAGATGTTATGTGGAATCAATTGTGATTAAAATCTTCAGAAATTATTTTGTAATTCATAATGTTTATAGATCACTTTAGTCTCCTTAAGAAGATCACACAACTTTAATAACTAGTATGGTGTGGCCCTCCCAAACTTTTTTATATCATTGATATGTAAAGATAAGTGTTGTATTATTGTTATGATTGTCCTATATAATTTCAAGATTTGATTACACAGACTGGTTCACACAGACACTAGAGTGAATTAAGATTGAGAAGAAACAGACATCTGTAAAATCTGCCATTAAAACATAACTACATGTTCTTCGTAGTCAAATTGTTATACATTTTAAAAAATCATTTATTAACGATTTAAAAAATTATGTTTTTTCTTTTTTTTATTATATGCAGGCATAATGTGTTTTCAGATATTTTAAGGAGATGTGTATCTGTCGAAATGTATACAAACTATTAGAGTGACTAGACTTAGATTAAGTTGATGATTAAATTTAAAATAAAGATGTTATGTGGAATCAATTGTGATTAAAATCTTCAGAAATTATTTTGTAATTCATAATGTTTATAGATCACTTTAGTCTCCTTAAGAAGATCACACAACTTTAATAACTAGTATGGTGTGGCCCTCCCAAACTTTTTTATATAATTGATATATAAAGATAAGAGTTGTATTATTGTTATGATTGTCCTATACAATTTCAAGATTTGATTACACAGACTGGTTCACACAGACACTAGAGTGAATTAAGATTGAGAAGAAACAGACATCTGTAAAATCTGCCATTAAAACATAACTACATGTTCTTCGTAGTCAAATTGTTATACATTTTAAAAAATCATTTATTAACGATTTAAAAAATTATGTTTTTTCTTTTTTTTATTATATGCAGGCATAATGTGTTTTCAGATATTTTAAGCAGATGTGTATCTGTCGAAATGTATACAAACTATTAGAGTGACTAGACTTAGATTAAGTTGATGATTAAATTTAAAATAAAGATGTTATGTGGAATCAATTGTGATTAAAATCTTCAGAAATTATTTTGTAATTCATAATGTTTATAGATCACTTTAGTCTCCTTAAGAAGATCACACAACTTTAATAACTAGTATGGTGTGGCCCTCCCAAACTTTTTTATATAATTGATATATAAAGATAAGAGTTGTATTATTGTTATGATTGTCCTATACAATTTCAAGATTTGATTACACAGACTGGTTCACACAGACACTAGAGTGAATTAAGATTGAAAAGAAACAGACATCTGTAAAATCTGCCATTAAAACATAACTACATGTTCTTCGTAGTCAAATTTTTATACATTTTAAAAAATCATTTATTAACTATTTAAAAAATTATTATTTTTCTTTTTTTTATTATATGCAGGCATAATGTGTTTTCAGATACTTTTAAGCAGATGTGTATCTGTCGAAATGTATACAAACTATTAGAGTGACTAGACTTAGATTAAGTTGATGATTAAATTTAAAATAAAGATGTTATGTGGAATCAATTGTGATTAAAATCTTCAGAAATTATTTTGTAATTCATAATGTTTATAGATCACTTTAGTCTCCTTAAGAAGATCACACAACTTTAATAACTAGTATGGTGTGGCCCTCCCAAACTTTTTTATATAATTGATATATAAAGATAAGAGTTGTATTATTGTTATGATTGTCCTATACAATTTCAAGATTTGATTACACAGACTGGTTCACACAGACACTAGAGTGAATTAAGATTGAAAAGAAACAGACATCTGTAAAATCTGCCATTAAAACATAACTACATGTTCTTCGTAGTCAAATTGTTATACATTTTAAAAAATCATTTATTAACGATTTAAAAAATTATGTTTTTTTATTTTTTTTTATTATATGCAGGCATAATGTGTTTTCAGATACTCTTATGCAGATGTGTATCTTTCGAAATGTATACAAACTATTAGAGTGACTACACTTAGATTAAGTCGATGATTAAATTTAAAATAAAGATGTTATGTGGAATCAATTTTGATTAAAATCTTCAGAAATTATTTTGTAATGCATAATGTTTATAGATCCCTTTAGTCTCCTTAAGAAGATCACACAACTTTAATAACTAGTATGGTGTGGCCATCTCAAACTTTTTTATATCATTCATATATATAAATTTACAATAGCATCAACAATTATGAATATAAAGCAAAAAAAATTTTTTGTATTTAAGACGGACTGACAGTCATAAGTAAAAAACAGAAGAATTGTGTCTAATTACAAAATAAAAAATCTCTCAGGTTTAGTAGGACCTGTCCTCGTCTCTCCAGAACGAAATTCTCAGACTTCTACGTGCGGTAGATTTCCCTAGCCATCGCGAACAAACAAACAAAACAAAAATATTTCTTCTATTAATATAGATATTTATTTTATTTTGAAACGTTAAAATCTTTAAATATATTACAAAACTACATTTTATAAAGGAGAATTACAATTAATTTATGAATTGATCTGTGATTTTGTAATTTGTAGCTTTTTATCTCAAAATGTCTGTTGACATTTACTACCAAGTATAAAAAAAAATTTGTTTCTTGAAGCTTTATTAATTGTTATTCGGATGAACGAACTTTCCCTTGTAGAAAATCTATTTTGAAATATTTTGGAATGTGAAGAAAGAAATAGATACTGTGACTAGCCAAGCATGATGAAAATGATTCAATCATGATGAAATAAAATTATATATGGAATAAAAGTATGTTCTACAATTTTAACTAGCATGTGAAATATATTTAATTAAATTATCGAATATGTTAAAATCATTCCATTTATTTGACTGTTGTTATATGCAGATTTTGAAAACAAAATCTCGTTTTAACTAAAATTACAATAGAAAATTCAACAAAAGGTTTATTTATGTTATTCAAATGAATATAAAATGTTGGATTGTTTTATTCATTTTAATTACTGTTTTCAGTGAAATAATTTTTAATATATCAATTGAATGTCAATTTTAACATATGATTATTTTCCTATTTAAACAAACATGTTTCAGAAAAAAAATATTTTTCTAACCATTCTTTGAAAAATGGCTTAATTAGAAAAAACGTTTCCAGTAAGTAGATGAATGATATATAATAATTATCTAGTAGATATTTGTTTCACGTATTCACTCAATTTATGATTAAATATAACGAAATGAGACATACAAATTAAAATTAAAAGTTCTTCTTCAAACTTTTGCAATCCGCATTTTATTTTCATATAATAAATTAAGATTTATGTGCAAACCTATCTTGTTTCTCTAGAAATTTTTGTGTATAAACACTACAATAACGCTAAGAGCTTTAAAAGTTTAAAAGTGTATAAGAATCTTTATAATTTCATTAATGACAGTGTTTGAATTAAAAACAACGAAAGTACCTAAACTATGAGAAAATGTTTTCTCTCAAGCTTTTTTAAAAAAATTATTATTTTACTTATAATGCACGAAAATGGAATAGAATATAGACAAAATGCTACAGAAATGAGGAAAAATATAACACATATAAATTTTAAGCTGCGGTGCGATGGAAATTGAGCACTGTGCTAAAACAAATTCTTGGAAACGTGAAAAGAGTGCATAAATATGTTTTACTGCTACATATAATACTTATATCTAAATCCTTTCAATATAAATTTAGAAACGTAATACAATGCATCAGTATTATTGTATTTTTTAAGAAATTTAAATCACAGTATCGTTTACTTCTAACAAAATTTGTAGTAACCAAATTATGGTTTACTTAAAAAAATTCATTTTGTGAACTAACATAATGTGTTTCATCTTTTTAAGTTTTTATTTAATGCTGACAAGCTTATGAAGCTTATGAAGCTTATGAAAAGCTTATAACTAAATTACTTTTAGTTAGCTTGCTTACAAAAAAAAAAAAAAAAAGAATCTCAACCATCAGAATAAACGACTTTTTCCTTTATTTTATTTCTATCACAACCATATTTTAATCTATTTTTTGGTTTGTAATACCATTCCAGACATCTTTATGGGTGCGCATATTTAAATGCACTCATTTCTATTAGTGTCTAAATAGTTTTCTAAATCGCCAAATTGATGGAATGATTAATAGACTACAAAGCTCAATGTGATTTTCAACAGAGCATGTAGGACTTGATGTTTCAGGTTTCGATACTGTATATCCCGTTTTCTAACATACTACTACAAAGATTTATATCGAAATTTTCAGTACGTGATTATATACGATTCATTGGATTTGAAAACAATGTTCTTATAAAACCCCAAGCACACGGAAGAAAGTATAATACACGAAATAGTTCTAAACAAAGCATCGAAGTTTCATGTCACGATTAAAATTCGCGTTTGTGCTAGATGCCAATACATTTCACCTGCTTTCAAAATGGCGTCTGCAACAAAAAATATTGTGTTTCTTCCGTAGGTGACAAAAATTTGTCCGTTCATCTGCCAATAGCACCTGGGTCCACATGATTATTGTATTGCCATTGCATGACTATTTCAACAAGAAACTCCAAGGCTACATTTTAAAAGACCATGAACTTTTAAATTCATAAAATATAAATATGTTAGTACAAAGTACTTCGGTAGTGTCGGTTAATACCGCATGAAATTTCGTTAGTACCAAAAGCGCTATCGAGTACCAGACAAAGCAGTTGAAATGCTATCCGGAGCACTTTTCAAATATGAAGTTCAACTATGCCATTCAAAAATACTCCGTTAGTACCCGTAAGTACAGTCAGCTGTACCGAATACAACTTCTTCTAATTCTCTGGGTATAATTTAAAAATTTCCGCTCATTCGAACTAAAGACTTTCAAATATGGCGTTCGAAAGTACTTCGTTAGTACCAGTTAGTACTATAAAATATTTATCTAGTACAGGCTCTCCGAATTAATCAAATATTAAAGATTTTGGCTGGTGAAACAGTTTTCAAATATAAAATTTCAAGTATGCGGTTTGAAAGTACTTTATTAGTACAGATTAGTACTGATAAAAAAGTCGTTATTATCGGCACCGAGTATTGGCGCTTTGAATTCTCAGAGTACCATTTTACATGGCTGCGTATTCTCGAACTAGACACTTTCAAATATGTAGTTCGAAAGAACTTGCTTATTACTGGTTAGTACCGCAAAAAAGTTTCTTTCGTAATGGCCCTTCGAAGAGTTTAATAATAAAAGATTCCGGCTAGTGAAATGGTTCTCAATATAAAATTTCAAGTCTGGAGTTAAAAAAAAAAACGTCGGTAGTAAAAGTAAGTGCCCCAAAAAATTAGTTAGTACTGGCATAGGTACCGATTAGTGGCTCTTTGAATTATCCGGTACAATTTTACATACCTACGATCTTTCGAACTGAAGGCATTCAAGTATGGAGTTCGAAAAGACTTTGTTAGCAAGGTTAGTATCACAAATTTGTGTTTAGTACCGTCTGTGAAACTGTCTTTAGCTACTCAAGTTTTTTTTAATTTACTAGAGTAAAGATTTTTCCCCTTCTCTACATATAATATTTACGATAATTTTTATCTGTGTTCATTTCTTTTGTACTTTTCGTAATAAATATATTTCGAACATATTTATTTGCTTTTTTAGTAAATTACAGATAAGCTTTGTAATGCAAAAATCGCAAATGTTCATATTGATTTGTGCAATCTTTCTTGAAATTTTTTAAATATCTATTGTTGTTTTTAATAATAAATGTTAAAATAGGATTTGTATAGCTAAAACATATCAAGAGAATCTCAAAAATTATACAGAGTATTAATGCCAAAGTGTTAATTTTTTTAATGCTTTATAATGTCTATCGATGTGTGTTTTTCAAAAGAATATATATAATTTGTCTATTATGTTTGCCTAACTTTGGTAGCAACTTTTCCATCGCTCTGAAACTGTAAGTATGCATAATATAACGTGATACAAAACTTAATACACACAGGCCATGATTAATATAGCCAATATCTCCATTTCCGGTTAATACATACAAGCAAGAAAAACAATTAACTAATTTCACTGTTATATTCTCACAAATAAAATTGTTCAAAATTAGAATTGTATAATACAGACTATCGTTCGTACTTTATGGAAACGATTTTTACAATTAATTTCTTAATATACACTATATGGCCAATGATGACCGCTCACCTGCGATTTTAGAAGCTTTGTTAAATATCTGGAAAGATACATGAAGAATTATCCTGAAACTTCAGGAGTGTAAATAACATAATAAATGTCATATATTTCCGCGAAGATTATTTCACGAAACCCCAGAAAAAGGCCGTGAACAAAGTGAAGAAAAACAAAAATATTTTGGAAAACCCTGTAAAAACTAATATTGCAAAAGCATTGAAACGCTAGCACATGTTTAGGAGGATTCTTTTAATAAACTATGTTCGCTTTTATGAGGATAGCACGTATACTCGAGGAGAAATTAAGGTTTTTATAAAAACAATCCCAAATTTCACCAAGTGTTTTGCTTATAATTTTCAGAGTTCTTAATATAAAAGAATGTTCTTTTCAAGAACGATGACACACAATATTATATACAATACCCAGCAATCAGAATTGAAAAATAATAAATATTGGATGAAAAATGAGCAGGTTCACTAAATATTGTTTCACTACGCATGCGCGAATTCAATCAAAATATACTGTGCATAATATATTAGATAAATGTATATTCCAACTTTTGTGAAAGTCTCAAAAATATAGCTTGAAAAGTCTGATAGTAATCGTCGATAGAATAAGCTCGAAATTCGCTGTTACCAAAAGGAAGCAAAAATATGAGGGGTTGTATCCAAATATACTAGCTTATGAAAGTTGACATAATAAAAATGAAGAGTCTCTGACAGAATATTTGGAAACCTCCTCTCATCTTTTTGCTTCCTTTTCGGAACAGCGAATTTCAAGCTTATTCTATAGACTATCACTATCAGAATTTTCAAGCTATGTTTTTGAAACGTTCACAAAAGTTGCTCTATACATCTTTAACTCTTGAGGCAGATGGTGATAGATTTGTGATGTGGAGAATGTTTTCCTGGATACACTGGATCCCTTGATATCTGTGGACACAACTCTGAACAGCACAGCTTACCTCAACATCGTTGTCGATCACGTACACTCGTTTATGGCTATAATGTTCCCTTATGGAGAAGGTCGCATTCAGCAGGACAATGCACCTTGCCACCATGCTCGATAGGTCGTAAATTGGCTTGGAGAACATTAATCAGAGTTTAATCTGCTTCCCTGGCTAGCTCAGTGCCCTGACCTCAAACCTATTGAGCATTTGTGGGACGAAGTCGAAAGAGCACTTCAAAGCTTGGAAACGCCACCATCCAATCTGACCCGACTTACAACAGCCATTATGTCCAACTACCATTCCTCAGCAACGGTATCAGCAACTTGTTGAGTTCATGAAAAGAAGAATATCAGCTGTGATCAGAGCTAAAGGCTGACCAACTCGTTATTAGAGTCTGTCTCTAATTTTTGACAACTCAGTGTATATTTGTATGTTTCCTCTGAATAGCGGACAGATTGTACGGTAACGAGATGTACACTATTCAAGGGGTTTAATGTAGATTTACGTGAATATTTAAGTTCAAGATAAAGAAGAATATTCAAATAAAAGCGTTTTTGTTTTCATTATATTTATACTAAACAGCCGAAATTGTTTGAACAAAAAATTCTTTCATGCAGAACAGAAATAAATTTCTCAAAGATAAATTTCTGTATTAAAAGAATATGTTCATTCATCTATTGTTGCACTGCACAAGCATTATTCAACTTTATATAACATTTATTTTTAACAAAGGAGTAACAATAAAATATGCATATTATCTGTTTTTATATTACAGTACAACTTCATTTACAATATAATAGCATTTTAGATACTTTGAGTTTTATAAAATTTCAACATTTGACGGCACTTTAAATATAAACAAGTAATATTTAAAAAAAAAAAAGTCAATTCCTACTTAGGTCAAAAAGAAATTTTTTTTTCAGTGATCTACACGCTTCGCCACTGACGGTATTTATTCCTAAATTTATACCCTGTTAAATATCTTATATAAAAGAAATTTATTTTCGAGTACGGGAGAATTTCCTTCCGTCCCAGTCAAGGCTCGATTCCGGGACCTTGTGATTACGAGCTGAGAGCTTAACCGACTGCGTTATCAAGACTTGTGAGTGAGTGTTTTTAAATGGAACTAATGTCTGAAATAAGTTGGCTGCGTGTTGATATTTTTTCTCCCATATAAAACTAAAATTAATGAATTAAATTTAATTAGTGAATTAATATTTAAAAAAACTGTATTCACATCAAGTGTCATCCACTACAAGTTTAAAAAAATGTATTTGAACATGAGTGGATGAATAAAAAGTAAAATATTACCGATTGAATATTTGAACAAGATATATAAATATATATAGGGAGATTGTGAACTAATAGTAGAAATTGAAAAAAAAACGCCTTTTTAGTGATAAAAGTGCTCAAAAAATGCATTAAAAATCAACATACGGATAATTAACATATAGGTTTTAGGGTAACTAATGTTTTTTCTAAAATAATTACATGATTTGACAACATTTGTAATCGGAAATATGTTTCTATAATTCCCTCGTTAAGAGATCTTCGCCATAACCTGAGTCTGAAACTACTTGGTGTATTTATAAATTTATATTTCAAGTATTATCATTTGCACACTCTATCAAGTATTATTATTTCCCATTAACACTTATTTTCCTAATGCATACTTCAGGGATCGAAGCGATTTTGCCCCATAATTCTTGAAAACAAAAATTATTATCTACAAAACCAGGCCCATATATTGCGCTCTTTGGGAACTTATAAAGTTTTTTTTAATCTAATCAACACGTGTTGTTATAATCGGGTGTTTTTTTATAACTTTACAAACCTTCCCGTATATTTTGACTTTCGAAACGTCAACGTTTTCTCTTTACCACGAATGGTAAAATGTGAATAGTGACATTTTTTGATAATTTATCGTTAGTATGTTACATAAATCTTGTGTAAGAAAATTTCCCAGAAGCTCTTACTCCAGTGTCCATTCTAAAAAGCAGTGTGCAGTATTATAACACCGAAATAAAAATAGGAAATATTAAAATAACATGTGTCTTATTTAAAGGTTAAATAACTATAAGCAACTTAAAAAATACAAATTGTTCAATTAGATTATATTCTATATGGGAACAGAAAGGTTAAGATAAACGGAATTTATGTGTATTATTGATGTACAACACAACATGTTTCAAGATATACATTTGTCTCTTTATCACACAGGTTCACACAGATACAAAACCAGGCTACATACGACAGTGCCAACTTATCACAACACACTAAGATGGTAAAAATCCACTTTATAACCAAAATTAATACTTTTTTGTTAACACAGATCTTCTATAACAGAACTCTTTTAGACAAGGAAAGTGAATTTGGTAATTATCAAAAATGTAGGGCAAGACTTATTGGAAAATTAAAAATCTGCAACATTGTCTCTCTTTCAAGGACTGCGTGTCTAAGGAAATGAAATCCGATGCAGGGGTGCCATTTTAAAACGTGCTTGGGGGATGTGATGAGTGTTTTCTTTTTAGGAGGGAGATACAAATTTTTTTAATCTTTTAGTACACAGCCGATAAAAAATTGATACAGTATTGTTCACAAGTATATTTTAAAAATTAGCCAAACTACACAGTAATGATAAATGTGTCTCACTTTGAGAATGTTTTAATAGCAAGGCACAAGTAAACATCATTCGTAATTTTTAATTTATGTTCTTAAAGAGTTTATTTAATGCTAATCTTTTTATTTTAATCAAATCTGACAATTGTTTGTGATGTTTCTGATTTTGTTTTATTTTTTAGTCTGACTTGTGATGATAGTTTCATGCTGATAATTAAAATTTATTTAGGGGGAGGCAATTGTACTAATCACACATTTATTAAATAAAATAATAAAGCTGTAAAATTAACACTCAAAACAAGAATGCACTGGAATATAAATAACACTTCTTTTGTTTTTCTATAAGACTGATCCACTGTACACGTTTCACCAGACGTAAAAAGCCTTGGACGGAATTGTATATCAAATATTTTATTGAGGAAGAAATTAAGTTTAACTAAATGGAGGCAATGTTTGGCCAATATCATCACGTTGAGTTTTAAATTGCTTTATCAGATGTAGCCAACAGAGACTTCCAACTTACTGTTAAGCAATGGTGCCAAATTATTAAAGAGTTTGATACTGGAAAGTCCCTGGGCACGACCTTTTAATATTTCATCTAAATTTTCCAATATCTTCTCAATTAACTAAGTCTATATCATTTTAGTATAAAGTAATCTAAACTAAATCATTTTTTTTTCTCTCAGGAAAATTTGGCAGTGCTTTATTAAAAAATAAAAAATGAAAATATTGAATATATCTAATTCTAAATTTACCAATTTAACGAAATATCTTTTAATTTTTAAACAGAAGAATCTGCTTCATATATATTACTTAATCTAATAAAAATAACCCAACGTAATAACGAAATACTAAGCTGAGGTATAATTAACACAAATTTAATTGAATATAAAACATATGATATGTTTTTTCTATTCCTAATTTAGCATTATGTTAATAAGTTGATTGTATATATTTTGATTTTTTTGTATTTTTTTTTATTTACTCATTTATTAGCGTTTGATAAACTTGAATATTTGTAAGGTTTATTAACCTACAGTTTGAATAATCCTATCAAAATCTGCAGTAAAATAGAAAGAACAACGTCGATATTTTTTGCTTATTATATGAAAAGTAAATTTTATTGATGAAATAAAAAAATATTTCGTCAGATAACTAATAATATCAAGGAAAATAAATAAAATTAATAACCTGATTCCCAGCAAAAATATTCCTCCTCACGTTTAATAACAGTTACACAAGAACATATGTTACGTATTTATTTTTTTTTTTCATTTCTGTAAATGAATATTATGAGAAATTACTTTTGTATATAGTTTGATTTTTTGTATTTATCCGTATATTGTATGATTGTTTGTTATATTTAAATATTTTGTAGGATTGAATAATTTGTAATTTCACTATTTCTTACAGAATCTGTAGATGCATAAGAAGCTAAAGTCACTTTGTTTATATTTCAAAAAAACATTTTTGAAGTAAAACAAATAATATTTCCTTATATAGCTAATGCAGCCATTAATCTTATTCCCTTCGAAAATATTGTTTTTTGAATTTAATAACAAATACAACAGAACGTAAAATGTACTTCAAATTTCACAGGTAAAATTTCTCTCATGCTCGAAATTTCGTCTTATTAGTGTCTTCGAATTTCATAAATTTCGCAAGGCACATACAATAAACTCAGTTTTACTGTTTTATACTTTTATATTTGTACATAAAAACAACACAGAGCTCGAATCATATTTTGCAATGTGCTTCGTCTTTAAAAATTTCCTTTTTATCGTTCATGTTTTAAAACTTTCTACATTTTCAAAAGAAAAAAGAAATATTGAAATTTCGGTTATGTTTTTTTTGTATTTTTATATGCCATATGTTATTTAATAAAATATTTTCTAACATATTAATATTAAAGTTTGTACAACTAGAATATTTGTGAAAGTACTTGTAGGTGAATTCAGGTTTTTTTACCAGTTCGTGTATTTCATTGTTTAAATAACTTTAATTTTCATCAGGTTATTACTTTTTTTTCATAAAATGTAATTGCTTTAAAAAAATCAGTCTATACAGGATGTCTCAAAGTAATGATTAAAAGTTTAGGAGGTGGTAGAGCACATTACAATAAACACTTTTTGCATAGTAAAAAAAGCTCTTTATCAATTTACTTATTCGAAAACACTAGAAGTGTTCGGACATTTCAAAACTCACATTTTGTAAGATAAGTTTGACAATAATGAACTATTTTTCAGAAAATTTACATAGACTAACCTTGCTTTATGTAATATGTAATGACATCACGAGGACTGGTGGAAGTGAAGATCTCATCCGAAACAAACAACGTCTAAGTAGGTCATCCCTGTATTTCCGAATTTAGTTGGTATCACATAAGGTGTCACTAAACAAATTTTGGTATGATTCCAGCGCTTTTTAGTGATGATATCATATTTCGCACACATGAAGATAACCTGTTAAAATGTATCTATTATATTTACAGTTATGATTAAATATCCGTCTTCAAATTGGAATGAGGTACATTATCGCACACAAATTGAAGGGGTGGTAAGGTCCACTCCACCACTATTTTCGAATAGAAATTTTCACTATATTTAATCGCATACTTTTGCAATTAAATTACTAAAAAACTGCTATTCGAATATAGCGGTAGAGTAGTCTCCTTCCCACCCCCCCCCCTTTATGTGCACCCCTAAAAAGGCCTGTAGTTTTGGTCGGATAAATGGAATATACCTAGGATATAGACTTAAATACGACGTAGATTTCCAATGCAATTTTTTTTTTGTAGTGTACTCAACTATCGCTAAAATATTGTAAAACTATTATTTGGACATCCTATATAATAAATATATACGTATCAATTATTTAGTTTTTTTAAAAATATCAATAATTGGAGTCTTAATTCATTGGTGTATATATAAAAGCTTTTTGTAATTAAAAAAATTAAGAACCATTTAAATATGCTTTTTATCAATAAAAATGAATAGACTGAACTGACATTATTTCTCACAGCCGAGAAAATGTATTTTATTAAAATGTGGGGGAATTAACTTCAATAAAGATGAAATAAGAATACTAAATAAATAAATATATAAATAAATAAAATAAATAACTATCGAATGAATTCGTCTGGAAGTAAAAATTATCTTTAAATAAAAGTAAAAATAAACGAAAAAATAAGCGACATTTTGTGTCTTTTATTACAGTAGTTTTATTTATCAAGAGTCATTAAAATTTCTAGTGATAAAAGTGGAAACAAACGAATAATGTTTATAGAAGCAAAGCAGTAAATTATTGTCATATTTTTCAGTTTGTCATGTCTCTTGATATAAACGTTGAGAGAAGAAAATAGAAAAGAATTTTTAATCAGGAGATTTGTTTCGCCCTTCTTTGTTTAAATATATTCACTAATTTCACATATGAGATTTCAACATATGTGATTTTCTCAACTCTAGATTCTTCGTTGGTGGAAGTCAAAGTGAAACAAATTTTCCCAGAAGAGTAAAAGAAGCATAAAGGCCAGGATTACAACCTGGGACCTTGGCTAAACGTGCCAATGCTCTACCACTGCGTTACCCAACACTGTGACATCCAACCTGCTACAATTCGATCACTTGTTGATATCTGTTAGAATGATTTGCATAAGTTTTAAAGAAATAGTAACGTAATCAGAAAACCACCCAAAACATTCTAGCCAACGTCATGGCCATTGGTCTTAGAGATATACAGTAAATAAGTAAGGTAAACACTAAAAGAGTGATCGTACAGTTCTAGTGATGATTCATGGGGATGTCCAATAAAACTTAAAATTTCCAATTAATTTAATAAAAGTACATAAAAAAACATGCGTTGTGTGAATTTCAAAGAATCTCTACTTATGAACTATAGGCAATATCAGAAGCATGTGCACTATATTTGTATTAACTAGAATTACTGCACTCAAACTCCTATTAATTAATGTACACAGGATGCATAAAAGAAAAGCCAAAATTTATTACAAAAAAAAATTATTTACAAGAATTATTTACAAAAAATTGACGAAATATAAAACTGATGTTTTTTTACAAGTGTAGCATTTGAGAGGGATGATCGATCCAAACAATAAATTTTTACGATAATTTTGATCAAAATGATTTTTATCGTGATAAATTAATCAAATTAACTTTTGCAATAATAAATTGATTAAATTTAATAACTGCAAATTATTTCTACTCTGGAATAAATCATTTATTTTTATACATTAAATTTTAAAAAAGGTGTCATGCCCTACTGTATAAAAAACGTAAATATTGACAAGGACATATAATAATAATAATAGCAATACCTTGAATAATATATAACGGCTTGACATGACAACTAAGGTGTTGTAGCTGGAATCATGATTAACGGATCTTTCTAATAGGCATGCACGAAAGAAATGTTTATTCGTCAGCATGTCTGGTTAAACTTTATTGAAAATAAATTAACTCCACTATTTGGAATCAAGATTTAACTTTTAGTAAATTGGCCATAAGCAATTACAAAACAATTGTATCTACAGAGTAAAAAATAGCATTTAGAGAGACTCCCAAGTATTTTTCGAATTCAAAGAAATGAGCGTTCATGCAGCGATAATCTAGCTCAAACGCAAAAACAAATAACTCAATAGCTACAATAGATTAAAAACTGTAAATAACTATATAAATTTATGAAAAAGTGTAAAAACAGAAATCTGTATAATCTCTGCCTAATACGCTTTTGACTTTGCATGCAGTGTAATTTAACACATTTTATTGAATTGACTACACTGTCATCCATGAATTTTACTTTATCAGTCTAGAACACATATTATTGGTAATGAGAACTGCTGATCTGAAATTCACCATGACCGCGCTTCTGCAATATAGGGCTGGATCTCAGCTCATGGGGTTTGCCTATCTGACCCGTTTACCTGTCGTAAATTCTGTCTTTTGTTCTACTGTACTTGTTACGTCAAGATTATCCCCTGGCTTGCAACGAGCACAGAGATTAGCAGAACAATACTTGTTATTTAACATTCTACGCAAATTGGAAGACTTGTTAAAATATGAATCATACAGAACATATCAATTGATGTGTATACATTTTATATAATATAGGGTGAAACCCCCAGAAACTGACACTTAAAGGATTCTTTCTTTTTCAAATCACTATTACAAAAATTTTAATCTATTTTATACTAATCATTGTTTTTCAAATGATTGTACAGATATATTAAAAAATATTGTTGGCAGAGTTTTGAAAAATTATACATTTTATTATTAAATTAATTTTATTTATAAATATGGTGAAAAACTCTAGTAACTGACACCATGCCTATTTTGAAACACCAGTAACTACCATAAAGTGAATCAGCGACTGGCATTTTATTTTAAAAGATTAAATTAAAAAAATATATTTATTATAAAAACAAAATACATTAATATTTATTGTAAAAGTGGGATTCAGTCAGCTATACTGCATATTTAGTAACTCAGAGTATATAGTAAGAGCACAGAACTAAGTATACAGCAGTAATACTTAGTACTACATTATTAGTAATGCAGATATCCAACAACTAACATTTATGAACCAATAATTGACATATGGTGTTAGACATAAGTAAGACAACTTAAATTTTAATGGTGTTTACTACAAGATAAATTTAATTTATTATTATGCATTTTTAAACAGTTCAAATAATAAATTTCAGCTTTCTTTAATATAACCAATAACTAACAGTTCTGTTAGAAACTGGTGAAATGACATTCTAGGAACCAATAGCTGGCAACCCCCCCCCCTCCCCATTAAGCTAAATTAAATAACTATAAACCCTAAATAATGGCCCTAATATATCATATGTATCTTTAAACTAATTTCTACAAGTATAACTTTAAGAAAAAAGTTTAAGATGGTTGCATTACAAATTGATTAGAAAAATACTTCCTTAATTTTAGAAATAAGATGGTTGCTTCAAAATGGCACTTTTTGTATTCTCAAAAGTTTCTTCCTCATTCAATATAATCTTGGCCCTCTAGTGGTGATTAAATTGACTCTAAAATTAAAATAAGCGTCTTGTTTACCACTAGGTGATATTACTTTGTAGAATGTTACAACAAAATGCTTTTTTGAGATTTTTTTTTCAAGTGTCAATTACTGTTTAGGTGTCAATAACTTGGTGTTTCACCCTAAGTGTTGTATCTGAGCTTAAATATGTGTTGTCTTTTATGTTTTTTGTTTTTTCTCCCGATGAGTAGATAAAAAGATAAAATGTGTTCAAAGTTGAATTTATTTCCTTTTGCGCTGATCCTCTAAAAAGATCCGCAAGATGAAGGTATGCTAATTCATATTAGCAATATCATCAGAAACCCGAACACTGCAGCTTACTGATGAAAACACTATATTCAAGGAATCTTCATTACTCCGTAGAAATTATTTAGATATTTGAGATTTCAAATTGTAATACTACATTCTTTACAGGTTGAGGTCCACGTACATTGATTTTAAAGATCTGTAAATCTCATTTAATGTTTCAGTTTGAATTTTTTGATAAAAGTTCCAAATTATTGATAAACAAATTGATTGCAGAGAAAGAAATTTACATCGATAATTAAAACACCTTACTTAAATAACTCAATATTATTTGTGGAGGTATGCATTTATTTGTTTAGCTACAGCTAGATGTATTAAATATATGCATGAGTTACTTTATCCATTTATATTTTAAATCCTTGTATTGCTTTGTACGTTTAATATGTAATATATATTCAGTATACTTCACAAAAAGTGTTTTACTATGGCTGGTATTTGGTTCGAGTATCTTCATATAGAACCTTTTATAATACTATTTTCTTCTAAATTTCCATTTATAATATCCTTATATTTTGTTTAAAAAAATTTGATTTACTTTCTTATTATTTTCCAAGATATATAATTTATTATTGAACACAATATAACTGATTTGGAAAATTATCATTTATATTTTTATATCTGAATTGGTAGTAAACAAAATACCGGAACAAGTTATTGTACTTACTATAGCAATAAAAATATAACGCTATAAATTCATCCATTTTTAAGTTGAATGAATCATGCGAAATGAAAGCAAATATTTTATTATTTTCAAAAGTTTGTTTCAATTTTATCATTTTTAATTTGTATAGCGCAAAAATATACATCAACAAGTAGTTCTGTAGAAGCTGTTTAAGAACTGTAAAACAAAAACATACATACGTAAAAAAATATTCCAGGGCTAAAAGCGAATTTAAGACATTTTTGGTAAAGTTACAAAACAGATATAACGATATAAAGCAGTAAAAAAGACTATAAAAATCTTTAAAATAAATATGCAAAATAAACAGAAAATATTCATTGACTAATGTACTCTTTTCGAAAAGTAAATGATGTGAGTGGGTTTTCAAGAATAAGTTATGTAAATACTGCATTTTAAAGACAGCATTTTCATATAATTTTATAGCAGAATTTATTGTATCTATTAATAATCTCCATTGAAAACAATTTGATAAATAATAAACTGATTACGTAATATGCTTTTATTCTACTTTTATGTATGTTTTCTTATTCCTATTGTCGAACTATTTTTTTTCGATACAGCTATATAATAATAACAATTACAAAAAGTTTTTTTCGTATACTAATTTTTTTTTTCCTGCAGAGTTTTTTTTCGTTCAAATTCATTTAGTTTCCAAACTATGTTCATGAAATATATTTCAAATGAAAAATAATTTATGAATTAAAAGTTGATAGGCGTATTTTTTTTTTTTTTTTTTTTGCAAAATTTCGTATAATTTCAAATCTTTGTTTGCTTGACTTGGATTGTATTATTGTACAAAGACTTTTACTTTGTGCATAATGTATCGTTACAATAGTGAAAAAAGGCAGATATGCATCATTTTTTGTTTAATTTTAATTTAATTTATATTTTAATTAAAATTATTTAAAGTAGAAGACATTCATTACATTTTCCTTTATTCAAGAATTCTTGTTTTAATTGTGAAAAACCCATAAATGTATTTTATACATTATAAAACATTCCAAAGAGATTTTGTATTCTTATAAATTAATTCTGGTTAAGACATGATTATGCAATAATAATAAAGCGATTTATTCATCGTCAAATTAATGTCAGATGGTTGCCATCCGTTGGAAGAATATTAGCTACTACGGAAGGAAGACATCTCGTAATCCAGAAGTGAGTGTAAGAACACTTAGTACATTTTTCTCTTAAATGCATTTGGAATACGGGTCTTTCCATGCTAAATGAGCAAATCAGCTGTGGCTGACATGTCATAGATTTTAATGAAAATCAGCATATAAGTAGATCATATTTATTTATGAGTAAATGTAAAATAATAGATTTCAGGATTGTTTATTTAAGTATTAAAACTTACATTAAAAGTTGATATAAGATCTAGGGTTTGTCTACATGCTTGAAATTTCAATTTTCATTATTAGCCGTAGGAGTGGAAAGACTTTATGAAAAATTATTTATAATTAAGAATGAATAATAAGTAACAGATTGGAGTGATTTAGTAACTGTCCTTTTATTCCATAATGTAAAAAAAATAAAGAGTGAAAAATTTTGAGAGGAAAATGCAATATTTCTGTTGCTTGTTTGAACATGAAGGAAAGGTCTTAAGATTTTAAAATTGTTTGACGTTACAGATAAAAGTGTATATTTTAAATATAGAAACTTTCATTCTTGCCTTTTTATTGCTTAATGAGAAAAAAATAAATAATGAAAAATTTTGAGGGAAAAATGCAATATTTCTATTACTTGTTTAAACTTGAAAGAAACATCTTAAAAATTTTAAATTATTTGACGTTATAGATAAAAGTGCATATTTTAAATATAGAAACTTTCATTCTTGCCTTCAGTTTATTTTTCCTCAACAATATTTTAAATTAGAGTAGAATAAATTATTGATTGAAACGGGGCAAATAAATTTATAGTAATCAAATCTCCATACAGATGGCAGCACTACATTTTTTTGCAAGATGGCAGAGAAGGCGCTCACATTTGAAGTGAAATATCCCATTGAGCGTAACAAATATTACCTTTCTGAACTTATTTCCGTTATTTTAGGAATCAAAAGGCAATTTAATTTTTTTTTCAGCATATCATGGGCTTTTTTAACTTTATGCTTCTGCAATATTGTTAATGTCAGGTTTTTCCTTCATTTGATTTTTTAAGTATACATAAGACGAAAAATTGTGATTTTGTAATTTTTTTTAAGTTTCTAAGCTATTTTGAAGATGAAGAAAATAAACGGTGACTTCCAAATTTGAGAAATTTGGTTTTCATATGTAGCATTACATCATACATCAATTTCACATATGTTTTTAAAATCCTTTGATTTTTATTACGCTTTTAATTTTCTCAAAATTGTCAATTTTTCAATTTTTACAACCAATTTAAGGTCAACCATGGTGTTACGAAATTATTATTACTAAATAAATATGATAATAACTGTCCACGGGTTACAATATTATGAAAATTTTTTATTTATGTTAAATAGTTTACAAGATATGGAACTTTAAACTTGCAACTTTGAACGATTACATACAAGCCATTCTATGTCACAAGTTTTTTAAATGTCCAGAACTTCCAAAATATTTTATTTTTTGTCAAGATATTTTGAATAGCTCTATTTAAATATAAATTGAATCTGTGTACCAAATTTTATTAAAATCGGTTACTACGTGGCTACGACTTTCTTTTTTTTTTAATTTTTGCTCATTTTGCATGGAATGACCCATATCTAATGTTGACCATGTAAAATTAATGTACCTTTTCTTATAATCTATCTAAGATCATGTTGAAGTCGCCATTTTGCACATTTATGTTTCTCTTACTTTAAAAACAAACTGAAAAAAAAAAAAAAAAAAAAAAAAACTTTTGTAAACCAAAAAACATGCTTTTTTTTTCAAGTTATTATTATTTTTTAAGCATGCATATATCAGCTACAAATATTCAGTTCAGGTTAGTCAGACAATCTGTCGAATATTCAGGCAGAATAAAAAACACTAATTAATAGACATAGTTGTTTTTATAACTGTATACATCGAAGTTCGAAAAGCAATGTTCTTAGAAAACTGAAATTAAACTTGCGTGGTCGAAGATAAGTATGATAAGATCTAACCAAACAAAATACTTTAGAATTTCAAACATCTAGTTGCCAAAGAAACAAAGGTAATATATCGTTAGAAATATGAAAAATAAAAGATTCAGAATATTAAAATTTCAGAAAATTGATAGTTCCTACATTTTTGCCTTCTGACTGCACTTAACTTAAAAAGGAGAACGAAAAAAGAATCTATCATGTTTATCATTCCCCTCAGATTTCATAACATTGGTGATCTGTATGTTTTACATTTGAGTGTAGGTTTAATATGGTGAATGGTATAGGCCGTGCCAGATCTGGAATGAGCAAGGGGCAAGGTAGTAGAAATTACGCGTTATTGAAGGATACATTCAATGAATAGAGCTGGGTGCAAAATAATAGGCACCTTACAAAAACAAGGAAATAGCGTTTTTTATGCAAATGCTCAAATTTTTGTATTAAAATTAAATACCGATTTTCCAGTTAATACAAAACAATCATTTACAAAAATTTTACATATTTTAATCTATTTTAAAATATGTGTTTTGCAACATTTACTCT
Source organism: Maratus michaelseni (assembly GCA_963931845.1). Lineage (NCBI taxonomy): Eukaryota > Metazoa > Arthropoda > Arachnida > Araneae > Salticidae > Maratus > Maratus michaelseni. The sequence goes on along the minus strand of OZ007596.1, from coordinate 286,577,335 downwards.
GGAGCAAAACGATAAGAGGGCCGTAAATATTTCAAAACCACAGCTCGTGATTGGGGGATATTTTCCCATATATTTTAACAAAGCATTTAATTGAGATCATAAGAGCATTCGTTTACTTCGCAAAACTGTTTGACAATGATGAGAGGAAAAATGCTTTTTGACTTCGAAAGAAGCCAAATTCTAGACTGCAACAACATAGGAATATCACTTCAAAGAATCGTTAATAAACTTAAACTTTCAAAGTCTTTTTAATTTGTTACGGAATCCAACTAATTATGGTACTGCAAAACCTACATGAAGGCCAAAAATTCTTTCAAAATGAACCGAAAGTTTGATTGTTCACACGGTCGCAAGCAAAATAATAACAGCAAAGTAAATTGGAAATCAGATAAAGACCACATCATGAGTATGATCTATAAGAACAACAATAAAAAAGTCTGGAGTTAATAAATATGTTAAACCACGTCCGTGTACGCATTTAGCATCAGGCCATAAGAAATACCTCATTCAATTTGAATAAATAAATCTGGAGCAAAAAACGAATTGGTCAAAAATTATTTTCGGTGCTGAAAAAAAGTTTTCGATGGATAGTGTGGCTTTAATTTAGGAATGTTTCAATTTCTTTTTATACAAAAGTAAAAGATATATTTCAATGTAAAACATGCATTATTATCAAAGAAAATAAAACCTCCTTTTTTTCAGTTAAATATGTTAAAAGCTTAGTTACAGTTTTCATAATTTTTACCTATAATAATTTCTAGGAAAATAATTTAGAATTTACGACAACACAAAGAAGATTGATGAAAACTTTTAGAATCTAAATTGTACTTGAGATTAAAATAACTTTTAAAATAAGATCTCTGAATTCCTTTTAGACATTTGAGTAAATAAAATATTTAAAACTGGAATTAGATGAAAATATAAAAACAAACGCGGCTTGAATCATAAACTTCTTAAAAATTTAGATGCAGGAGTTTCGTTTCCCTGTTTAAAATTTAGTTCACGAAATGTTCAGAGTATATTTGGTTTCGGCTGCCAGAAACATCTGTTCGGAAAATATTTGTTTAATTTTGTAACATTTTATGCATAAAACTTATCTTTTGATGTCTGTAAACTGTCATAATCATTATAGTGCTGTTTATAGTATATGCAGAATTAATTAAAAGTAATTAATAAAATTAAGTTAAATATATGTAATATTCTACATTAATTTTTAATTTAAAATAGAGCTTAAATTTGTTTTAATTTCGGAATATGTATAAAAAAGACAAACGCATTATATGCATCAACATACAGGGTATTCATAAAATTTTTTCAAGAAGATTATGGTACGTATGAAGATTAATATTTTACGTAAAGGAAAAGGTGACTCGCAATCCGTTTATTCATTTAAAAATACAGGCTGTCTTACTCCAAGCTTCAGCTGGAATTTCAATATTAACGTTAAAAATAAGGACGATAGTTTACTTAAATTTTCAACAGAACAAATTGGCCTTGTATTGAATAATTCTGTGACAAACATAGTATGTTCTGTTAGGTATTCGGAATTTTGGAGCTAATTACTTCCTGTTGTTTGATGCAAGAGGTGCTCAATTACAGCACTTCATGTTACGGCATCGCATTTCACAGGGAGCAAAAAAAAAGTATGTTGAAACTACCGTTAAAGTATGTTCCGTATTTTACGTAGCTTCCATTACAAAAAGTAAAACGCTACCTATTGCAGCCGTCCGGAGGAAAGCAATTCCGGAAAATTTCAATATATTTTCACCGATCAACCGCCCCACTCCGCTCAGATATATATATATATATATAATTATATATGAACTGATTTAGATGTGACTCAGCATACAGGACATACCAAGATCTTATCCTAATTCGTTCGCCAGCTTCATCCACATCTTCTTTCAAAATGGCGGTTACTTAAAAATGTCAAATTCATAAAGATGTATAAATAAATTAGATATTGAAAAAGAAGTTTCTTTCAAGTATTTGGCCTTGATACAAGGATTCCGGAGAATTTTTTGTTTTGCCTCTATCCTAAAAAAATGGCTGAGATATAGCAGTTTGAAATTTTATATTGACTGACATTTTGAAACAATCTTATTTTCGCCATGCGATAGTGCATGTATTTATCAACCATGTCTAAATGTGATTCAGTGCGTGTATTGAACATACCGAGGTCTCGAACGAGTTTGTTGGCCATCTTCATCAGCCATCTTGTTTCCGAATGGAGGCCACCTAATAATTTCCAATAAAAAATATACAAAAAATTTTGAAATTCAAAAAAAAATTTCCTTTAAGTGTTCTTCTATGATACAAGGATTCCGGAGTGTTTCTTGTTTTGCCTCTATCCCGAAAAATAGCTGAGCTATAGCAGAATGAAACTCTAGGGTGGCTGATATTTTGAAACAATATGATTTTTGTCATGCAATAGTAGTCGTATTTATTAACCAATTTTATTGTGACTGAGCATGTGTACAGGAAATAGCAAGGTCTCGACAGAGTTTGTTGGTCAGCTTCATCAGTTACCTTGTTTCAAAGTGGAAGTTTGAAATTCTAGGGTCGCATATTGTCCAGAATCAAGTTTCATTTATGAGTTTTAGAAAACGTGCTTTCCTACAAATTTACTTGAATTGTTGTAACCAGTGCTTTACTAACTTGATAAAATCTGGTAACCAGCCAAAATGTTCTAACCCCAGTAAAACATATTTACCCCGCCCACCTTCTTCCCCGTCACTGATTTTCAAAAGTCACAAAAGTTTTTTCTGAAATAATTGAGAAAAAATAAATAGCAGGCTCAGTTTATGATTATTAGTTACATAGTTTAGAATAATTAGATAATTTAGAAAGATAACATAAACAAAATTTTCTAATTAAATTTATCAAATTATTCATCTATAAAAAATAAAGTGAGAAATTCTGTAAAGGCTAGATTAACCGGCATGTTCAGGAAATGCTGATTACGGAAGACTTCAAATGTCCGGATAGTTGAATGCTACAAAATCGATATCTGATGAGGGAGGCATCGATGAAATACTGAAGCAGGAAAACAATTTTTGCCTATTTTTCTGTCGATGTCAGTCAAGAAATTCTATTTTTATCATTTTAAAATAGGCATTTGTTGAACTTAGTTTATGACAAAGACAAAAACAAAAAAGACAGAAAAATCCAAAAAAATATCTGTAAATAATAATAAAAATAATGATAATAATAATAGTGTCAGATTAAATAACTGGGTGTCAAGATAAAACAAAAAACTTGGTTGCCAGTGACGAACTTTAGATAGCATTTGTCAAGCCCTGGATGTAACGATTGTTGTTACTCTCATACTCTTAAAACCACAACACGTCAGCATGAAATTCTCACCAAGGTCGGCGATACTTCTCGAAGTATTCCCAAATTTGGTGACCAAAAATAATTCGCCATAAATGAAGCCAACTTGGAAAAAGCTGACTGATTTGACAAAACTCTCATTCAAATATTCAGTATTGACGAAAACTGGGCTTGAATCTTCTATAATTGACTTCAATGCATTGTGTGTTTAGGTAACAGTAGCTGACAAGGGACAGAGAAGTTACCTTTTCCTCTCGGTACAAGCTGGAAGACCTTTTAAATATTATGAACGAAAATTGAGTTAGGATTTGAGTAACTGTATTTTATAACCATTTCTTTTAACAGAATAGGGCCATTGCGAGCCTGGGTTCCCATACATAAATGTTTCATATTGATGGGTGCTGTCGTATTTTGTAAAAACAGTTTATCAACACTTGTTGGTTACATTTTGTTTTCTATCTTCGAAAAATGTCAACCTCTGAAAGCTCTTTTAATAATAAGATCCATGCTTTTAAAAAATTGCTGAAGAACGTACCAGTAATATTGTTAGTAATGTAACACTCTCAGAGTACCTTTTACAGACAGTAAAATGTACCTAATTTTGTAGGAAAGAAACCTTGACAGTTACAGAAAATACGCAACCATTAAATGTCTGCTTTTAATAATTTATTTTTCCAAACATATATGTGTATTTTCTTTTAGGCCCTTTCCAAGATTTAAAAAGAAGTTACACAGAGATTCTTCAGTTTAATCGGTGATACCAGCTTGTTACGGATATGAAACATGGAATGTTGGCCAGTTAATTTAACAATATATTTGAAAATACTGTTACAGTTTTAACAATAAGCGTATTCAATACATAAAAAACATTTTAATAAATGTTGTTTTTGCATAACTTTTCAATTAATCTAAATTATTTCTTTAATTATCAAGAAGTAACATAACAATATTTTTCGAAGTTAGTAATCTATCCAAATCTATCTTCGATAAAAAATGAATTTAACATATACTTTTTTAAGTATAGACACTACAATTCATTGTGCAATAACCAAATGTTTATGCAAAATACTAAAACTTGAAGTATACTAAACTTAATGTAAAAATGTTAAAATGTGAGAATTTCTACTATATATTATGAAACACATTTAATAAATCTAAGCTATTTATCTTAAAATTTGTTCAAAAATCGAGAAACAATTTTAAAATGTGTTGAAATACATGATACATATTAGACATTTTTGTGAGTCTTGTTACTTGTAATATATATATATATATATATATATATATATATATATAAACTATAGACTATTCCAGTAGATTTAAGTGAGGTAAAATAAAATAAATCATTCTAGTTTAAAATTATTTATATAACTCCTAATGCCTAATATTCTTAAATGACATCTTTATACCTTTTATCGTAAATTTTCTAACTTGAGAAATATAAAGGAATATATTATATAACTTAACATGCGTGACTTATTTTCTACTTTGAGCTGCATTTTCTTTTAAGATAGATCAGTTGAACTACCATTCTCAAGCATTTTTCAGTAAAAAAAGAAATGGAATTTATCCTACTTATAAAAGTTTTTATGCAGGAAAATCACATTAAGTTTAATTCACGGATTTTGTAATAGCATATTGAAAAGTTTATTTTACATTCAGAAAGTGTTTTTATACGAAATGCATTACTTTAAGTGACTTCTTCTATATATTTCAGCAATTCAATATTAATTTTAAATGTTTTCGTTATTTTCTTCTTTCAATTTGTGAATTCTGTTTAATTTTTTCGCTGAAAACTGGAATATACTTAATAAAATACTTCAATAATTTAAAAATTTAACAAAGTTTAAATAAAATATATGCACGATTTTATAAATTTATAGAGAAATGTAACTGATAAAATATATCTTGTATAGTGTGTGCAGTGCCATTTGAAAATAGAATGAGATTTATAATGTATTGCATATGAATTGCTACATCTAAAACAGTTTAAAAAGTATTTGTTAAAATAAAAATAGCAAATAAAACCTTTGTACAAGAATATTAAAAGGCGGAAAACCAACGTTAAAAATGCGCAAATAATACATACAAAAAAGCAAACAGATGTTTAGAATCCACAAACGAGATTCTTCTTCAGTTGGACAAAGAGCAAAGCACAGCTTGCTAGAAAAAGCAAGACTAGGCCCAATGAAAGAAAAGAAAGACTGGGCCCAATGAAAGAAAAGAAAGACTGGGCCCATAAAAAATGCAAAAGAATTTTAAACTGAGGTAGTAGTAGCAATGTTTGAAAATGTTGTTTAAAATAGCGTCTAAAAACTGCATAAAATATACCTTATAAAAAAAATTCAGAGAGAAAGAATATTTTATGAATATAATTAACAATTTAACGTACAATTAGATAAAACAAAATATTACTTTATAATACATAATACATTTTTTTTGGTAGGGGGTGGTATCTAAAAACGTATTATGGGATCTGTGAGATCCAGTTCCTGTATATTATTAATAAATAATACGACATAATCATACAGTAAAATCACTAATTATCATTAAAATAATCTGAATATAAATATATAAATCATAAATACCATTAAAACTCTTTGAAATATTGAAATATAAACTTAACATATTCAATATATGCCTTATCGCAAAACCATCCATAAAATTAAAAATTGTAGTGTGTAAGTAAATAGGCCCCGATAGAGCCATATTAACTATCAAGTGTTTATGAAATTTCGTTCACCAAAGCAGATGGAACATTACAATATTATATAGGAATGGCAACTAGAAAGTTTAAAACAATATTAAGAGAGTATATGGCAGATATCACACATGACAGAAAAACTACAGCCTTGTCAAGATTACATAGGTCCGAGACTTTAAAAATTGATTTTTTTTTAAGAATAGTAAAATAATTTATCCATCAAAACTTTATTTCCCATCTATTATCCGGGAATCAATAGGAATCTAGTATATGCTTAACGAGAACATACACAATGAACCAGACTCTTTTGAATTACCTAAATTCTGGCAAGAGGTCTTGTTCAATTTTAAACAAGAACGAAAAATCATGCGTCAAGCATAGATTATGTAGCACTTTTCAATGCTTTCAAAATAATTTTACAAATCATTACCGTTTAATAAGCAGAAATATAACATCTAAGTAAACAATTTGGAAAACGCATAACATATTTAAAAACATAATTTCAGGAATTTCCAACAGATACAATATACTGAAAAATATCCGAATACTTTTATTCAGCCCTGTATATGATCTATAGATTTGTATATATACTATATAGGATGCTAAATTTTAGTTTAGTTAAGAAACGCGTAACACAGTTTAAAATTATCCTTCTGGAGTTTCTGTCAATAAACGGAAATGTGTTCTCGAACTTTTGTGCTGCTCTGTATAGGATCTACAGAATTTATAAACACCACGTAATAGACAAAAAGCGAGTTAAAATTAAAATCGCGTTCAGTAACTTAAAACGCACTTCCAGGAATTATTGTTAACATACAGTAGAGAATTCTTTTGTGTGTCCCTGTAAATGAACGATGACTGCTATACACACATATTCTGTAGTAAGCCGCTTGTAATGCACCTTAGTAATATATATAAATTTCAATGCGTTTAAAATAGTGAAACATTATTTAAATAAACCGCAGACGATTATTCTCCATAGACGTAATGTAACGGAATTCTTTTGACTGTCCCTGTAAAGTAACTATAAGTGCTATAAACACCCTATTCCATATTAAGCTTCTTCTAATGCACCTTAGTGATATATATAAAATTCAATGCGTTTAAAATAGTGAAACATTATTTAAATAAACCGCAAATGATTTTTCCCCATAGACCGCAATGTAACGGAATTCTTTTGAGTGTCACTGTAAAAAAACTATAAGTGCTACACACTTCCATTCAAATAGGGAACATGCTATAGATAACGACAATAACATATAAAAAATGCAGAGAAATCCGAGCATATTTACGGGAGTTAGAGCATGGACAGACGGCAGACGGCCATACGGCAGACAGCAGACGGCCATACGGCCAGACAAACCGAAGTCATAAGCACTTTTCAACTAGGTTGGAAAGTGCTAAAAAGGAATAAGAAAATATTAATTCTCACGTTTACAGTTGACTATTTTTAAGAAACTGCTTTTATTACACATATGATCTCGTGAGCTTTGTTTTTCAAGTTTATTTTGAAATATTTTTTCGAGAATAGTCTGTTTATCATATAGATCTTGATAATGGCGCCGTTTATGCGTTCAAAACATGTCGATCCTTATATTAAAGGGTTTTTATATGCCTTTTTGTGTTCTACTTTTATCACTTAAGCATTTAAATCTGTATTTCAAAATAATACGACATTAAAAATCACTGTACATAAAGTATATGACTAGGTAACATAGTATAATACGCAAGAAAAAAAAAGTAGACAGCTAGATATCCTACAGACACACCATCCTGTTTTTACGAAACATGTGCACATGGCCACGGTCATCATACTACTGTGACAGGATACCTCACGAGTCATGTAAGACTCCTATAAGGGAAGCTCACGCATATCCATCTTGTTGTCCAAAATAACCGCCACCTAGCTCAGCATTAGTTTGCTGCCAGAGCAGGTGTTTGTTGTCTATCTCTGCGGTAAGCTAACCTGTTTTAATTTGGTGTTTGGTTCGTTGGGTTATTAAATGGCGGTATGATTCAGCCTGTACTATAGGAGCTCTAGAGTCATGAAGCTATGGAGACGAAACACTTTTTTTTCCAAAGCGGTGGAGAAATACAACAACAACAAAAAAAAGTGTATCTTTGAGTCAGTCGAGACATATCGAGTGTTAAATATAGATCTTAGAACATAGGGTTTTTTTCTTCTTTTTTATCTACGGCAATGTACGGCTCCTTGTATAAATTAAAAAATACATTTTTGTTTACTATAAATTTTTTGTTTTAAAACAATACCCATTATTCTTTGACTATACATCTTGGGCAATTATTGATAGCGATCTCTGATAGAGAAAGTTGGAACCATGCCTTTTACGAAATCGATATTTTTTATTTGAAAACTGGCTGCAACATTTTGATATATTTAATCTTTTTTTTTTTTTTTTTTTCTGTACATCCAAAGAGGCCAAATTTAATTATCGCCACCTTATATACAGTGTGACCGCTAAAGTCCGTTGTCACCCCAATAATTTCTGAACGGCAAAAGCTGTAGTCATGAAAGTGGGGGATCTTGGTATAGTAAAGTTACTATGCGCTACGCAAGGAAACCACTTACAGCGCCACCTGGTGGCAAAATTTGGAGTTAGAGATTGAACGAGTATCACGGAATGAAAACATTTTATTGTTAAAGCTGTTCTCAAATCCAAAGCAGCTAATTTCTGACAAATTTCTAAATTCATTTTCGTTCGGAAACGTATGAAATTGACATGTGCTCTTATTCAGAAACTATGTAATCGAATTGTGCTTTCCATTTTTTGGTAAATACAGAAAATATTTCAGAAAATACTGTCAAAGTTGGCGGACGCACCAGCGTAGAAATAGAGAGACACCTGTCGTCACATGACAACAATCACTTAAAACTTGATAATATTACTCGATTTTACATTTAACAAAACGGTAAACACCGTTTTGTTACCGTTTGTGTGCTTTGTCCATAAGCTTTTAGAGTCCTTTTCTATTGATGTGAAGTGAGTGTTTTTCCAGAAATCGTAAAATCTTCAAACATGAGAAAATGTATATTTTATTCCGATTCCGAATCACATCAATAGTGAGGCTTGTAACCGTCATGCCTTTGCGTTTAAAAATTAGTCCTTACATGCGTCAGAAAGTTTCGTGTTATTAAGCGAGATTATTTTTTTTTTTTTTACCATTGGGAAAATAATTGTTATTTTCGGTCGAGAATGGACCTCTTGACGCCGTCACTTTATTTTTTTAAGCGTTTTTAAGCGTTTTTAACGAAATTCTGTAACTTTAGAAGAATTTTTCTTTGAATAGGCAATAGAAATGCATAAAACCGCTACTAAAATGTGAAAGTTACAAAAAGGACCGATGGAAATTATCAGATATGAAAAATACAGTAGAAATTTGGTACTTTCGTGTTATAGCGGCCCTAAAGGATGAAATATTTTTGTTTCTGTTTTCATTAATATATTGTAAATTTGGTACTTTCTTGTTATATTTTGTTTCTGTTTTCATTAATATATTGTAAATTTGGTAATGTCGTGTTATAGCGGTCCCCAAGGAGGAATCGCCAAGCAACCAAGATTTATAGCCAAATTATAAAGTATGTATGATATTATAATAATATATGATATATATATATAAAAATTTTTGACGTATGTGACCAAGTTATAGTCATGTATGATGCATATGATGCATATATGATGTATATATATGATATGTATATACGTATATATGACATAATACGTAAATAAAATGTGTATAATTATGTATATGGCACGTATAGGAGTGTTTGGAATATATATATATGCGTACATAGGATGCATATATAAGCTTTGCGATGATCTTGGCGAAATCATAACTGCAATCTTTTCATAATCATAATTGTGGGGGCGCTATAACACGAAAATACGTCTTTTTTTTTTTAAAGAAGCTTTTGGAACATTTTCCCAATGGTTATTTTAATATGTTAAATTATAATTTTTTTTTCTTGTAGAACCGCCTTTATTAATATTCCTTTGCCCCATTGCTTTTAGAGTCCATTTTTATTGGTGTGAAGAGAGTGTATTTCCAGAAATCATAAAATCTTCAAACATGATAAAATGCATATTTTATTACCTAGGGTTTCTTGATCAAAATAAAGTAATCTTTTTTACATTAATTTTTTTCAAACTAAAGTTATGTTTATTTATATGTTTGTCATATAAATAATAATAAAATAATAATAAAATGTACATTTTATTAACTAGGGTTTCTTGATCAAAATAAAGTAATCTTTTTTACATTAATTTTTTTCAAACTAAAGTTATGTTTATTTATATCTTTGTCATTTTCCCCTTCCTACTAAAAGTGAAAAAGATTGTTTTATTTAATAAATATTTAATGTTTAAAATTATATGGAGTTCAAAAATCAAATGATATTTTGAATAAAAAAATTATGTTTTAAATAAAAAGTGAAAAACAAGATAAGTACAAATAATTAAAAAAAATAAAATAAACATTTTTATCGTGCGAACACGTATCTACATTCTGAAATGTCACTTTAATTTTTAAATCTTTTATTTTGATTGTAGTTTTTGTTTTCTTCGTAAAATTAATAAATTATTTTCTTCCAGCGAACTAGAAATAACATTTGTATATATGGCAATATATATTTTTAACATATTATAATTTTTGAAAATGTAATCTGTACATTGTTTTATAATTATGTTATGTAATTATTGAAACATTTTTCATCGCGTACCATAAATTTACTAAAACAATGTCTAAAATACCTTATTGTGGGAATTCTTTTTATGATTGTCATTTTCATTTTAATTAATATATTCTAGGGAGTTTTTAAGGTATCACAAAATCAACATTATAAATTAATAATTATTCAATTAAAAATAGAAAATAATTATTTTAAAGAATACTACAGTATAATATATTTCAGTGAGATTTTTAATAGCATACACTTGTTCTTTTTAGTATGTGATTTCTATATTGCCATACTTTTTCTAAATAAAATTTTTAACGACGTAAAAATAACAGATGTTTCTAATACTCTTTCACTTCTAATTTATTGCATAATGCAATATTGGATTTTATTAACAATTTCCATTATTGTTTATTATAGTTTATTATTTTTATTCAGGTTTTGTAATACTCTTTAAATTTCTGATAATAAATATTTTTTTTTCTTAATTCGTCCACATAAATACCATTGTCAAAATACTGCATATTTATTCTTAATTCTGTTTTTAATAGTAATTAAGTGGGAAGACATTGTTAGGTGCGGTTGAAGTAAATTTATTCGGATGATATAGTTCATATTTTAGCGTCAAAAATTTCTTTTACTGCATGGTTATGTCCCTCATTTTACCATCAATTTGTTGAGAATATATTTACGATATATTCTGACGCACTTTTGAAACAAAAGAATTTAACGAAATTTACAGATGCGCGTTATACGTCGGATATAAAAATTATTACGAATTAAAATGAAGAACTGAGATTTCTATAATAATGGACAAGATTTGATTATGACTGTTTTAATGAATGTTTCCAATAAATTTGGAGAGATGTAATAAGATAGGTTTGTTAGTATCGTGGACTGTTAAACATTTGCAGCAAACTGTTCAGTCACTCAATCGTTTTTTTTTTTTTTCGTTTTTTTAATGTTACATAATCATAATGTAACTCTATTCTGACCATAATATGCGCCATAATATGATCAGATTAAAAAAGATAGGTTTGTCAATAGCGTTCACTGCTAAAAATTTGCTGCAAACTGTCCAGTCAATTGACCGTTTTCTTTTTCTTTTTTTCTTTTTTTTTTTTTTTTTTTTTTTTTTTTTTTTTTTTTTTATCGGTTACATAATCATAAATTAACTCTATTCTGCCCATAATATGGACAATAATATGGTCAGAATAAAGTTAAATGACGGTTATGTAACCGCTTTTTATAGAAACGGTCAAATGACTGAACAGTTTGCTGCAAATTTTTAACAGCGTATGTCCGGACTCCTGACTTACAAAAAAGTGCATCTGCTTATTTTTTTTTTTTTTGATAATGCGTTATTGTACGTTTAAATTCTCTGTATTGTATTTTCACATATCCTATATCCATTTTCACATATTCTACGTCTATTTTCACATAACTAATGTCTAGTTTTACATATCATATGTCTATTTTCACATATATGTGTGTTGTATTTTCACATATCTTTTCGTATCTCATGAAGTATTTTTTAAAAAGTGCACGAAATACAGCAAATATACACAAAATCGAAAAATACAGGCTCTAAATCACACGCCGGAACGCGTGATTTGAGATATTAACTTACCAAATATTCCAGGATATTGGGTAAGCTAATATGTACTGCAAGAATATTTATTTAGAAGCTTACTTATGGAATGAAGTGTGAAGTACATTTTTTTTAACATTAAGGAAGCTCTTTATCCTTTAAAAATTTTTATTTTTTACTTTGTAATACCATTTTGACGTATAGTTAAATGGTTTGGAAAAGCAAAATAATTTAATCCAGAAACAATGCATTTCTTACAGTTTAATTCGAAACAAAAAAAAAAAAATCAGTAAATTTAAGAAAATGTAAAACAACACCTCTCTCAATTCTGAACATTCTTCACAAACAATTTCAGATAAATTTTAACAAGCGTTCTCGATAACTGTAAGGATCAGATTTCCAAAAAGTTAATACGTTTAGAAAATATAAGTATAATCTCATGATATACGTAAAAATGGAATGAAAATGCCTATTTACTGTACATTTAAATTTTTTTAAATAAGCTTTTTATATTATTACAAATCTGTTCTCAATTTCCTAAAACACACCATAAGAAACGCCTACAAAAGTATTAAATAGATAAGGAATATATGTTGAAGTTTCGGCATTTTTGTTACACTGGTATATTGAAAAGAAACTGAGAAAACTAATTTAACAATTGTAATTGAAAAAATTAATAATGTAAAATAAAATCGTTACAGAAAGAAGCCTTTTTGAAATATTTATAATTAACTGATCTGTATATAACATCCATAGAATATATTAGGGAATTCTAAATACAATTTAAGTAGAAGTTCGGAAAAATGATATTTTCTTCATTTTTCGCCAAATAAAGTGCAGCGAGTCACTATAATGGTTAATTAAAATTTTTAAACACTATATAAAAAATGTGTTTGAGAAAAAAAACAATGTTGATGACTTTCATGAAAACATTTTTATTTACCAAAGACTTTTGTTTATTACAGGTTTTTTTTTTTTTTTTTTTTTTTTTTTTAGACTTATTAAACACCAGTTTGCAAAATTTGATAAAAATATTTTTAGTGTTTTTTTATGAGATAATCAAAATTTATTTTTCTAAAATCCTGAATAATAAGCATTCTTCAAAATGGTCCATATGCATACATTTTTACATACAGGCTCACAATTCTTTCCAGATATAATTTTATACCAAGAAAAAATATATTTTTTTTATTGCACAGAAAAAGCGATTAAAACTGAACCTAAATTGAATTTTATAGATTTTAATTAAAAAATTATCGAAATTTTCATTTAAATTTATTATTTAATTTTTAAATTTAATAACTTTTAAATGACAGAATTTTAATAGCATATGTTTATACATATATAAGAAGCATCTGTAAAAAAATTCAATAAAATTGGTAAAAAATGAAGTGCACATCTTAAAATTAAGGAAACAATGAAAATCTTCATTCTGTAAAAAACAGATTTTAATGAATTAATGAGGTATAAATGCTCAATATATATATTTTTAAAAACATTTTCAATATGAGTAAATATGTTAATATTACATATGACTCATTTCTAAGATTATTATTCATTTATGATAAATATAGCAAGTTTACAGGTTTATTAAAAAATTTTTGTAATACTTTAAATATCGTGATTTTGACATGTAACATATACCCAACATTAACAAAAATTACTCAAAAATATATTTTTAATATATACAAATAAACCAATTTTGTTTCTTTTAATATTAAATTATATACATATATATGTATATTATAATAAAATGTAATTAAATGGAGTAACTAGAAGTTAGAAGATATATTATAGGGAATAAAATTTGGAATTTAAAAATCTTCTAAAACCTTATTTTCTATTATTATTCAGTGGCTAAAGATATTTCTAATGACATAATAAACTTTTTACAATACATGATAGTTTCCTGTGCTTTTTTTTTGTTAACACTTTCCAACCTAGTTGAAAACTGTTTATGACTTCGGTTTGTTTGCCGTCTGCCGTCTGCAGTCTGCCAGTCTGTCCGTCTGCCACCTGTCCGTCTGTCCGTGCTCTAACTCCCGTAAATATGCATCGATTGTCTTGAAATATTTGTATGTTATTGTCGTTTACTATAGCATGTTCCCTATTTCAACAGAAATGTGTAACACTTATACTTTTTTACAAGGTGAGTCAAAAGTATTCCGTTACACTATAGTCAAAGGGGAATAATCGGTTCAAGCGCATTTTGATGATGCTACGTCATTTAACACATATTGAAATTGATATATAATTATGAAACGCATTAAAACATGCTTTTGGTAGAGTATGGGGGTGCAAAGCATTTATAATTCATTTACAGGGTTAAACAAAAGAATTTTTTTACACATCCTTATATGCGGAAAATCGTCTGCAGTGTAATTTAGTGATATTTCACTATTTCAAACATAATGAAAATTATATGTATTACTGAGGTGCACTATAAATTGCTCTTTTGTGCGCATTACGTTTATTTACAGGGACACACAAAATATATTGGTTACAGTGCATGTGCGATATTTACAGACTATGTGTGATAAGTGCGTTTTCAATTTTGTTTGCATTTTTAACTTTTTTTTCATAATACGTGTGTGTTTATAAACTCGGTTGACCATTTACAGGGCTACATAAGAAAATTCGTAAGTACTACAGACTATGGGAGTGAATTGTTTAAGGGTAGTTTTTAATTGTGTTTACGCCTTTTTTCTGCTGAACTATATTTAGTAGACAAATAGAAGTTTGTGGAATATAAATACATTCATATACAGGGCTACGAAAAAAAGATACATTGTCGTTTACGTTTGGTAATTGCTGCAAGCGAGTTTTAAGTTGCCTTTTAGATTAATGGGTGGTGTATACAAAAGTCTTCAGATAATATACAGGGCTGTATAAAAGATTTCGAGTATATTTCCATAGATTGGCGAAAATTGCTAAATGTGAACTAAATTTTCTCATACTATATATCCACATCTATTGATCATATACAGGACTGCACAAAATAATTCGACTGCTTTTTTGACACTGGAAAGTAATTTCAAAAAATGTATTTTTCAATGTGTTATGTGTTTCCTAAACTGTTTACGTACATATATTCTTTCATCTTATTTAACGATGACGTTACAGTTTTCTGGCTGTGTTGGAAGGTGTTTCATAATCTATGTTTGACGCATGATTTTCGTTCTTTTTTTGATTTTTCGGTTGTTTTTTTGTAGAGGTAAAATTTGCGAGTAATATTGCGATAATATTTTCTGTACCGCTGGAAAACTAGAAAGACAAACTCATCTTTATAAGTTTAGTATATAGTTGCATTACTAAAATAAATAAAGTTTTGATGATCATCTTGTATATATTTTTAATAATAATATTCTCTGTGGCATAAAAAATATTCATGTTAAAAAAAGGCCATTGTTTTTCAAAGGCCAAGGTATTTTTGAGAATGGGAAAGTCCACTGTACCCTTAAAAATGGATTGGATTAGTTATCAAATTATTTGAAGAAGAAAGAAAATGTTCTAAAACTATTGTCACTGAGAAAATATACTTATTTTTTATGATAGAATATATTTATACTTTTAATAATATTAGATTTTTTTTAATTAAATTTTCTAAGCATTTCTGTAAACTTAGATTTCTGTAAACTTCTAAGTTTACAGAAATCTAAGCCAATATTGTAATATAATAATATAATATAATATAATATAATATAATAATGAAATATAATAATAATAATACAATATAATAATAAAAATCCAATATAATACAGCTAGATTATATTGGATTAAATTTTATAAGCACACAAATTTCCCTCTTAACCTATACAAAAATGTATTTCGTTTATCATTATCATTAATCGAAAATTGTAAACTTCACTATTTTCTGATAAACTCCTTCATACCCATGCATACGTTACTAGCATGCTGTTTAGATGAAGGTAGATAAATGCGTTTTTATGTTACGATAGATGAAAAAACTGGAGGTGCCAAGTAAACTATTAAAATAGAATTATTTTAAAATTCAAATTATTTAAATAGTTGATTTTTATTGTTCTGAGTAAACTTTACAAATATATTACTCAAAGCACTTTTGATAGGATTTTTAAAAGGTTGTCTTCAAATCCTAACTGGCCTATTTCGGACACATTTCACTATTTATTTTTTATTGCAAACTTATCAACTTGGCAGATGTACGTTTTCAGAAAGCATATAATCGAACTGGTTTTTTGTTTCTCAGTAAAAGCAGAAGATTTTTTAGAAAATGCTTTGAAATTGGACATTTTGAACCGAATTTACGGACACGACAGTGCGGAAAAAATAAAAAACTGCTGTTCTGAGACAATAATCGCTTATAACTCAAAAGATGTAACTTTTATGTATGACATTCTATATAATATACACTGCTCAAAACAATTAAAGGATATTTGAAGTTTTATATAAAATAAAGATATAAACGAAATTTTTTTTTGCCGAAAATAGAAGAAGAGAATCACAAATGCAAATTTTTCTGGTTTTCAAACTGTGGAGTATGCAAATTTTGAGTTCGACGTCAAAAACGTCGCTTCAGTGGCAGCGAATGAAATTTGACTTTCAACTGGATAAAAGAGAATGAAGACAAGGATGATCGGCATTCCGTGATTGCTTTGTTTCGATGAGTACGATGTCTCAGCGAAGTCATTTGACAGATTCAGAAGCTTGGAGAATTGTTGGTAGGTTAGAAGGGGGCCAAACTCAAGCCGAAGCAGCGCAACCCATTGGAGTGTCACAAAGTGTCATTTCCAGGATCTGGAACCGTTTTTTGGAGAGTGGATGTTCAGGCCGAAGACCAGGGCAAGGTCGTAGACGGGCAACAACGCCCAATGAAAATCGGTATTTAGCGTTAACAGCTCGGAGACATGGAAACATGAACGCTACTCTTCTCCAACAACACCTTCGCTCGGCTACAGGCACCACGATTTCAACTCAGACTGTCCGAAACCGGCTCCATGCTGTAGGTCTGTATGCTCGCCGACCGATGGTATGTGTTAGATTAACATCAAGGCATCGTCCCGACCGCAGGGAGTGGGCAACCGAGCATGTCAACTGGAGGAGAAATGAATGGAGTAATATTCTGTTTTCTGACGAGTCCCGTTTTTCTGTGCATCCGGATAATAGGCGTATTTTCATCTGGAGGGACCGTGGCAGTAGGAATAATCCTGCGTTCGTGCACGAAAGTGTCAGATTTGGCGGTGGAAGAGTGTTGGTGTATGGTGGCATCTCCATTGACGGGCGCACTGACCTCTACATCATTCGAGATGGAGCTCTGACTGGTCGCCGATATAGGGATGAGATCCTCAGACCTATTGTAGTCCCTTACGCTGCAGCAATCGGAGATAACTTCATTTTAATGGACGATAACTGCAGGCCACATCGTGCAAACCTGGTGGAGGATTTCCTTTTCGAGGAAGGAATCGTTCGAATGAAATGGCCAGCGTGTTCTCCAGACATGAATCCAATCGAGCACGTTTGGGACGCTCTAGGAAGACGAGTTTCTGGCCGCCAACAACCCCCACAAACTCTCCAAGAACTGGAAAGAGCTCTTCTGGAAGAGTGGGGCAGAATACCCCAACTCGTCATTAATAGCCTCATTGAGTCCATGCCTCAAAGGTGTTCAACGTTGCTGGCCGCCCGTGGAAACCATACCCCCTACTGAAAATGATTTTCTTTGAAGAAAACACCTTTTCTTATTCTTTTTTTCTCATATGCACAAATTGTGTTTTTTTCCTTTTGTACACAAATGCGCAATAAAATGCATTTTTTTCTGCCAAACATGTGTAATTTATTCTCATATAACCTACTATGTCTGTCGACCATGTATCAACCAGCTAAAAAGTTTCCCAGATACAAAATCCACCTAAAACTGCAATATCCTTTAATTGTTTTGAGCAGTGTATATGTTAAGATAACAAACATGCATTATTCAAAGAAAAAAAAGTTTTTAATGATGCGATACGATCTATTTTTATTATATATCTTTTTTAAACTGAAAATTCAACATTGAAATGTATTCAAGAGCATTAAAAAACTTTTCGTCATTTTTTTTTATTATAAAATAGTATTTATCATACATAAAATATTAAAATATTCTTTAAAAATGTAAGATATATTTACTAAATATTTAAAGACAATGCAGAATAAAATTTTTACTTGATGGCTTTAAATCATGAGAGACGGTAGTTTCTCGAGTGACGCAGCGAAAAACCGAAAACCGTAAGCCCAAAACCGAAGATTCCGTCACTCTCATATATACAGCTAGCAGGACATCAAAGGAAAATCGAAACGCCGACATGTAATATCTCAGTTAATATGAGGCATACCGTTTCGATTTTTTCACATTAGTCTTATATCTATGGCCTAACTCTATCCTGAAATTTATAGATTTCTACATGCAGTAGATTTTGAGATCTGGAAACCAATTTTTAAGCGAAAATGGGAAATGTAATGGTTGTAATGGGCACATAGTTGTTATCTCGAAAATGGATCGAACGATTTTTTTAAAATTAATATATTATATTAATGAGTTTTAGATGAAGCGAATAAGATATTGCGTTAACGTAGGAAAACTCTTGTTTTCAATATAATCCACTTTTAAAATCAGACTATTTTCTTACGCGTTTTCTCATAGGAATACATGGAGCCGAATCACCTCTTTTGACTGCTCAAACATAAGGTTAAAAATTGGTTCTCAGTATACAGTTAAGCTCGGAATAAATTTTAGCATGTAGCTGATGAATTATTTTGACTCATTTTTTTATACGAAAATATATTTTTAATTCGTAATATATATTGTATTAAATTAAATTGTCGCTTATATATTTTTCTTTTTTGTTCAAAATACATTTCGCATTTTATATATCTGTATTTCGTTGTAAAACTACTTAGATTCATTTTTTAAATAGGGGAAATGTTTTTTAATTATATGCATTCAACTTTACTGTTATTTATAACAAGGTTTTCATTTTTTAAGGATAATATATTTTTCGTTGGTTGGATAATATATTTCCCGTTCCTAAACGGAAGTCTGTCTGACAACCAACCAACTGTTCTTTGGGCTTGTTTATGTTTTCATATATTCATACGCGTGCCGTGCATTCCCAGTACGTTGAATTGACACAGACTAACTTTTAAAAGATTTCATTCATGAAATCAACAGAAAAAATAACTCCAGTTCAACATGAATTGCATAAGATCATCAGTAAGTAGCATACATTTAAAAGAAATAGTCTAATCTATATCTAATCTGCATAAAACATTTTGTAAACAAAATAGGAAAAGCATTACTATGTCTATGTAGTTTTAACCATTGTAATATGAAAAAGAAGCAAAAATAGTTAATAATGTCTGATTTTAAAACTTTTTTGTCTGTTTATTTATTTATTTTTAAAAGAATTTTATTTGTATTATACATTAAGTGAAATTAGCAGCCAGATGAGTATTAAAATAAAAATACTAAGGTGACCATTTTCGCTTTCGAAGTTTGTATTTGATTATTGATAAATGAAAAAAAAAAGAATGTAATATCACAGAATGTCTTAAATGTATTTTAAAATTAGTTTAATGTGAAAGCATGAAGTTAAAATAAATAGCTATGAATATTATTTTAAAATTATAATAAATAATAATAGTTACTTTTATTTAACTTCATCTAGATTGATATTTATATTTAAATGAAGAAAATCTTGACTCGCTGGCTCATTCTGCTGTCACATATTAGATTATAATCTATAAATCTAACCTCATATGAATTTTTCATACCATAAAAAGGGGGGGAAAACATAATGACTATTATTAAACATATTTCTATGACTGATAGAACTTTAATGGCATTTATTTTCCTCTCAAATTTGTTTTAATAAATTGAAAAGGGAGCAACTAAATTTAGTCTAAATATTTTTTAATTTAACATATTTTTCGCAAAAAAAAAAAAAAAAAAAAAATATATATATATATATATATATATATATATATATATATATATATATAATTAAAAATGTGATTCTTTTTGTATTACAATAATTAAAAACTAAACATACCTAAAAAAATTAAGATCATGGAGCACTGAAAAGCATTTATAAAATTTGCCCTTGAACAGAATTTCCTTTCCTATTTTGTTTGCAAGTATCGATAGATTTAAAACAGACTTCGGGTTTTTCATTTCTTTACAAAAAATTATCCTACTCACTGATGGTCTCGTGTAATACATTTCATATAATTTAAAAGGGGTGGGTGTAAACAATAAAAACTACAATTTCAAAGTGTTAATCCAGTGTATCAAAAATAAAGTTTTTAACAACTTACATTTTATACAGTATACCAAAAAACGATTTTCTTACTTAACCTTAAAACTTCAAAAAGTGATGTTTGTTGTAAATTAAGGAGGACAACATAGCTGTGGCTAGAAGTGAATAATAAGGGGGGGGGGGGGAGGCTCATACTTTTTCAATCTCTGACACATGCATGCACAAACAAACACACACACACACAAATATATATGATCAAAGTATTATACAGAAAGATAAATTAGTGAATACAGTAGACTCTCTCAAATCCGCAACCCTAAAATCCGCAATTTTCTAAAATCTGCACATTGTTTCAGATGTAAACAGTGAAACTTACCCGCCTTAGGATACTTAAGATATAGGAATGAAAATTAAGCTGTTTTATTTTTATATCATTCTGTACTGATTTTAATATCTAATTCTGGTTAATATCATTTAACTTTTACTTTTTCATAAAGGAAGTATAAATTTATCTCTGAAATTTTTCAAGATAACACTGATATTAGTGGTGATTGATCTTTTTATCAAATACATTTATGTATTAATCAAGCTTTTTTGTTTATTAAATCTGGTCAAACATCAAATAAAATTTTGTAATTTTATGGTTTTGATGTAAATTACTAGTGTACCTTTATGTGGCGAGTTTCATTGAATAATACAAGAAAAATTTATCTCATCATTATTACGCATATTTAATCATGTATTATTAATTAATTATGAAACCTTTACATTATTTCCCATAGTTATTTTAATATTTTACTTTATTGTAAGCATTCATGATAATTTTGAGTGCATTATTACATTCAAATTACTGTTTAAAAAATGTAAACAAAGCAGTGACCAGAAATCCGCAAAATTCTAAAATCCGCATAACCTCTGGTCCCAAGCTGTGCGGATTTGAGAGAGTCTACTGTATTCGTATTGTTGGCACTATGTTTCTTATTAAACTGTTTATAATAACTATTTATACTAAGAAAAGAAAAGGCCGCAGAATTTTCCTGTGTATAACTAGCGCAAAATTATACTTGTGAAATAAGTGATGATGTCAACAAGTAAATGAAAACCTTACAGGGTTAAATCATAGAACAAGCGAGACAGTTGGTGGGGTCAAATTTGGCGAAGCGATAAATTAATTTTTCTTGCTATTGGTTTGTTTACAAAATTCTCTGTGTTTTATAGTAAAACACGGGGTATTTTTCTTGTGTAGTAGTATTTCTAGTGTACTAGTGCATAATTATACTTGTAAAATAAGTGATGATGTCAACAAGTAAATGAAAAGCTTACAGGGTTAAATCATAGAACAAGCGAGATACTTGGTGGCGTCAAATTTGGCGAAGCGATGAATGAATTTTTCTTGCTACAAGTTTGTTTGCAAAATTCCTTGTGTTTTTTGCATGCTCATTCATATTGTTGGCACAATGTTTCTTATTAAACTGTTTATAATAACTTTGTTTATTGTAAGAAAAGAAAAGGTCACAGAAAAAAGTTTCTGTATCCAGTTATGTTTTGTTGTTGTTGTTTTCAAGAGGATGAAATGTGCATACATATGTTAATGATAGCTCATAGCTGCTGTAACAAGTTTCATATATTTTTGAGGTTGCTGTATTCTGTGATTTTTTTTAATTAATTATTATTTTTTTTTTTTATTATGGGCGAGAAACATTTGTACATGTATCAGTGACTGAGACTTTAATGAATTAAGCACTCGGCGAAAAAACTGGCAATTAAAAATGTGGAAAAAACCGGCCTAATGCAGGATTTTCAGATTTTATTTTTTCCCTTCGCGTTTTTTTCCTTGTCCGTTTGACAAAATTCTTGATTTTCTTTCACCCAATCGCTGAAATTAATGATTTTTCCACACCTGATCTATGAAATTAATGATATTTCTGCATCCGATGGATGAAATTTATGATTTTTATGTGCCCGATTGAAGAAATTTGTTTTTTCTGCGCATGATCGATGAAATTAATAATTTTTATGTTAAATTATGTTACCCGTTTACTGAAATTAGTGATTTTTACGCGTCCACTCGACGAATACGTGATTTTTACGCACCCATTCTACAAAATTCATGATTTTTACGCACCTGATCGACAAAATTCATACTTTGCTGCATTGACGAAATTTTTTTTATCACCCGATCGACGAAATCCTTCATTTTTGTACACTCATTTGATGAAATTTGTGATTTTATGTGCAACCTTGATGAAATTAATGATTTTTTCATGCCCGATCAACGAATTTTTTGATTTTCATGCGACCGTTTGATGAAATTTGCGATTTTAATGCGCTGATAAATGAAATTCATGATTTTTACCTGCCTGTTCGACGAAATTTATGATCTTTTCTCCCCTTATTAACAAAATACATGTTTTTTCTGTGTACGATCGATGAAATTCATGATTTTTGCACATTGATCAACGACATTCTTGATTTTTATGCTGCCAAATGATGAAATTTGCAATTTTTTCAGAGACTAATTAGTATGTAATGTAGTTTAATTCACTCGACTCGAAAATTTTTACGCACCTCATCGACAAAATTCGTACTTTTTACGTGCCAGATTGACGAATTTTTTTTTTTTTTATCATCCGATCGACGAAATTCTTGATTCTTATGCACCCTTTTGACGAAATTTGTGAATTTTATGAGCAAACTTGACGAAATGAATGTTTTTTCATGCCCGATGAACGAATTTTTTTATTTTTATGCGAGTGTTTGATGAAATTTGCGTTTTTCATGTGTTCATAAATGAAATTCATGATTTTTACCCGCCTGTTTGACGAAATTTATGATCTTTTCCCCCCTATCGACAAAATTCATGTTTTTTTTATACCGATGCCGATCGGTGAAATTCATGATTTTTACGCTGCCAAATGACGAAATTTGCAATTTTTTCCGAGACTAATTGGTATCTAATGCAGTTATTCATTCGACTCGACATCGACAGGATATATCGATTTTAGTTCCTATCTTGTGTTCTAAGGGCCCAATCACAACGAGGTATGGCTCATTCGACTCAAAATCGACAGCCTCAAAGATTTCAGCTATGTTCGTATAGAACAGAGTGCGCCCTCTAGTGGTGGAAGATGGAACTAACGGATTTTGTAGCTAACTCGAGTTCTATGGGTCCGATCACAATGCAGTTTAATTCATTCGACTCGACATCGACAGGATATATCGATTTTAGTTCCAAGTTTCACCACCAGGGGGCGCTTTCCTATAGGGCTCTATGGGACCGATCACGACGAGGTATGGCTCATTTGACTCGGAATCGACAGCCTGAAAAATTTCAGCTATGTTTGTATAGAAAAGATTGCGCCCTCTGGCGGAGGAAGGTGGAACAAACGGGTTTTGCCATGCATTTTCATCCTTCTAATTGTGTTACTCTCTCGCTGTATAACTTTAAAGTTGAGTCTTGGACTCTTCTCCTCGGGCCACCACCCTCATATTTTTATTGGGGTCCTAGGGGTCTTTTTTAGCATTTCTTTAAAATTTTATTCTAATGATTAATTTATACCCTATGCTTAATTTCGACTAATTGACATTTTCATCAATAACCGCAAAAAAGTAATGATATCAGTACAAAAACCCTTAACGGGTTAAAAGTTGTGACGCAGCACTTTCTTTTGGCTCTAAGAATTTTAAATATGGGTCTTAAAAGCAATGATATCAAATTTAAGTGACGCTATGTTAATAATTTTTTTTAAATCATAATTTTCTTTTTAGTTTTATTTATATTCACAGGTGTAATTATTATTTTAATATGAAAAAATATATAAAATTTATTCGCTGATGCTTTTTCATTCACATCTCTCATGAATTCAAAGTATGGGTTTTAAAAGAAATGATATCAAAATTTGAGTGACACCTTGACGTGAATTTAATAGGACTGTTTTAAAATTCAATTTAAATTATTTTTGGTTTGTCTTCTAAAGTATATTTACACATACAAACAATACTTTTAATTTTTTAATACACTTTTAAATATATTACTTTCACTGAGCCTATATTATGTATTGAAATGTATCTATTTCAATAAATTGATTTATCTTCTGTGCCACGCTATCCAACATCATAAGTAAAATTTATGTAAATGATTATTTTGCGTCATATTACCCATTTGCATACATTTCCCTTTGTTTGGATACTATGACGCAAAATAATCATTTACATAAATTTTACCTATGATGTTGGATAGCGTGGCACAGAATATAAATCAATTTATTGAAATAGATACATTTCAATACATAATATAGGCCCAGTGAAAGTAATATATTTAAAAGTGTATTAAAAAATTAAAAGTATTGTTTGTATGTGTAAATATACTTTACAAGACAAACCAAAAATAATTTAAATTGAATTTTAAAACAGTCCTATTAAATTCACGTCAACGTGTCACTCAAATTTTTATATCATTTCTTTTAAAACCCATACTTTGAATTCATGAGAGATGTGAATGAAAAAGCATCAGCGGATAAATTTTATATATTTTTTCATATTAAAATAATAATTACACCTGTGAATATAAATAAAACTAAAAAGAAAATTATGATTTAAAAAAATATATTAACATAGCGTCACTTAAATTTGATATCATTGCTTTTAAGACCCATAAAAAAAATATTAACATAGCGTCACTTAAATTTGATATCATTGCTTTTAACACCCATATTTAAAATTCTTAGAGCCAAAAGAAAGTGCTGCGTCACAACTTTTAACCCGTTAAGGGTTTTTGTACTGATACTTTTATACACGTGAAATAAATTATTTATACCTCGAAAAAGTATGTTTATCTAAGTATTATGCTTTCTACAATTTTCAAAATTTTATTAATAAAATGGAATTTAGTACATTTTGGAAGTAAATCTCATTGGACTTTTCGCATATTTCTTCAAATGAATATTAAAACTTAACAAAAAATGAAGCTTTTGGAACAATCACGATGAATCCGTAGAAAATACAATAATTAACAATATTTTTCAGAATTTTTTGTGAATCGAAAATATGTAATGAAGCAGTGTATATTCTCTAGTGTAACTAAATTTTTCAGAAATTTTAATATTATGATTAGAACAAAGGGTATTCAATACAATTGAATAAAGTTAATGTAGTTTAGTTCAAGTTTATATGGTAATAGTTTAAATTTTGAACATAAGTTCCAAAATATTTCCTTTGTATGTTTTTGTTTTAAAGAAATTTAATTTTAGACAATAATACTATTGACTTTCTTTTATTTATAATTTAATTATACGCATTGAACTTCAAATTATAAGATTTATAATTTAATTGTAAAAGACATTTAAAAAAATTCATATTTTGTCTTAACTTTCAACGAAACTGTAATAAGAATATTAATGAAGAATTGAAAGAAATAAAATAAAATAAAATAAATCAACTGACAAAGATATGAAATCATGCATTATTTCTGAGAAATTCAATTCATGATGTATAACACTGTAAACTCTTTAAATTCTATAATGAATTATCCATTTTGATTTTATGTAAAGCTCATTTCTTTATTATTATTATTTAAAGTGACTTGCTTACACCGAACCATTCCAAGTATTTATTTTTTCAAATGAATTCTGTTATTCTCACATTTTGAAATTTAAGGCACTTTTTAAATAGAAAATCGTGTATGAATTTAATATGCATACCTCCAGAGAAAAGATAGGAAAATATTACGTAACCTTTATTAACACGGATTGTTTGAAGTAACGCAAAATCACATGCGGAGTTATCTTTGCGACAAGGCCTTTTAAAGCTTAAACATAAAATTTTAATTGTGTTCTTGTTTAATGCAATGCCAGTAGTATTATAAAAGTAGTAAACGTCAAATTGATAAAAGAAAAGATTATTTTAATTAGAGTTATTATATCATGGAAGGTTTAAGGCATGTTTTTAATAGAAAATCCTGCATGACTTTAATAATATGTTTATCTCCAGAGAAAAGGTAGTAAAATATTACGTAACCTTTATGAACCCGGATTGTTTGAAGTAACGCAAAATCACATGCGGAGTTATCTTTGCAACAAGGCCTTTTAAAGCTTAAACATACAATTTTAATGATGTTCTTTTTTAATGCAATGCCAATAGTATTATAAAAGTAGTAAACGTCAACTTGATAAAAAAAAAGATTAGTTCAATTAGAGTTACTAGAACATGGAAGGTTTGTAGTATCATAAAAATACGCGCGGCGTATTTTGTACACCAAAGCATATTAAAGGCTGAATATCAAATTTCAGTATTTCTTTCAGGTACCGCTTCACACTTTTGCAGCAAAGTGTCCAGTCATTTGACCGTTTTTACAGAAAATGGTTACATAATCGTAATTTTACTCTATTCTGACCATATCAATGCCCATATTATGGTCTGACTACAGTTAAATTGCGATTATGTAACCGTTTTCTAAAAAAACGGTCGAATGATTGGACAGTTTGCTGCAAATTTTTAACAGTGCAGTGATGGAGGGATGCAGTGCCACAGCAAACAAAAATGCACCTACTGCTTACCGGGTAAAATTTTGAGTTGTATTACAGCAAATAAACTACATTCTTTAAATGTATATGCTAAATCTCCTTAAACAGTGGGGCGAAATTACAAAACAACGCTTAAAAATCAATAGCTTTTGAAGGGAAGGAGCTGTGGGCTTCAAATTTGTAATACAAATACATCTAACCAAACAGTTGAATGGCTTTGTTTATCAACTTGATCACACCTCATTAAAGGGTCCAAAATTTAAGAAAAGCAATCCAAAAATAAAAAACAAAAAATTTGAAAAATTAAGAAAAAGTCGTTTTTTGTATTAAAATCTAAGTATTTTAATCTATGTATTTTAAGATGCTAATCGAATGAGATCAACCCCTGGTTCGTATGATTGACTTCGTCAAATATGGCTATCGATACTTAGTAGAGGTGAAATGAAGTTATTTTCGTCCATAACACCACCAACGTCTTCAACAACTTTTGTACCAGTTTATTTGGCAAAATTGAATAGTGCAATAAATTTTCGTCAAAAAATAACTTGGATTCAGCGAGAAATTGTTGTTTTCATTTGTTGATGACACGGAGAATTGTAGAGGTACCGCTGCAAACATTTATCTCTAGCTCTTAGTTTCGAAATTTTCCTCAGCTGTTTGGTGTACGGGCTTATTTTTCAGACCCTTGGGGAATATATTAGGTAAATTTCAAAGAGGTGTAAAATTTGCATAGTTATTTAAAATCCTGGTATTGATAAAATCCGGGATTTTTTTTTTCTTTTTTTTTGGTACTCGATATTAAATTTCGAATTTCAAACATCTTTGGTTAAGCACTGAAGGGTATTTCAAAAGAGGATAAATGAGACGCAGAAGTTAATCACATAGCGATTGGGATATCCAGAGCCGGAATTTATTTTGGGGTTCGCACTGTTTTGTCACTGAATGGCGTATCAAGTACGCCGCACGTCTTTTTAAATGGATAAATAAATTAATGTAAATGAGAATGTTTTATGATCATTATTAATATTCAGAATAAACTGGAACTTTTATGAAAAACCGCTAGAGTAAATAAAACTTTTTAAAATTTTCAAGAAAATTAAAAAGTGTTTATAGATTCGGTGTGATTGCCGGTGTGTTTGTCTATCAGTCTGACCGACTGACCTTGCCTTGAGTTTCGTAAATATACCCAGATTGCCATGCCATTGTTATATTGCGGTTTAGTATAGAATGTTTTGTATTCAAAATGAAATGTGTAGCAATTACAGCTGCTCGTTTACAGGAACGCACAAAATAATTCCGTTACATTATCCTCTATAGGGAAAATCGTTTACAGTGCAGTTTATTGATGTTACAATATTTCAAACATAATGAAATTGATATGGATCACTGAGTTGTACAATAACATGCTTTCGCAGATATATAGAATAAGTAGTATTTATAGTTCATGTACAGGGACGCACGAAAAACTTCTGTTGCACTGTGATGAATGGGAAAAAATCGATTTCGGTGAATTGTCATGATATTTCAAGCATTATGAAATTAAAATAGAACACTGGGGTTTACTCCAACATGTTCTGTACAGATTATGGAAACAGTAGCATTTATCGTTCATTTACAGAGACGCACAAAACAATTCGGTTACAGAACTGACTATGATTGATAATTGCTGGAAGTGCGTTTTTCTCTGTGGTTATGCATTTTTAGAGTTATATATATTTAAGTGTTTTACGGGGTATGTATTAATTCTATAGATCATATAAAGGAGTGCATGACAGAATTCGCACACATTAACGCATATGGACAGCAATTGCTGAGGATAGATTTTTACTGAATTATGTGTTTTTTTTAATTGCTGAATTAGATATATCATTTCATTGTATGAAAAATGAAATTTCTTAATAATATTCTGTTACTGTCTAAATCTGTTTCATTATCTATCCTCGATGCCTGCCTTTTAATTAACCATCATACGTAGTATAGGGTTTCTTTTTATTTTCCTATTCCTATCTCCCGCACAAATTGAGATAGAGACTTGAAATTTGGTATGTACTTAGTATGTAAAAATGGGAAGAAGCTGATTGAATTTCAGTAACCTCGATTATACACTCTTAAAAGTGTGCCTCTTATTTAAAAGGCACAAGCACATTGTGCCTTCTATTGTTTTAACGTAAGAGGCACCTAGACAAAGTGCCTCTGATTAGGAGAAAAACGTTAAAGGCACAATGAGATGAAAGGCACCGGAACAGAGCGAAATCTGGTCAGAGGCACGAAGTTAGCCTCTGACAGATTTGTGCCTTTGAAAAAAAAAAAAACCTGCCAGTTTCTGAGGTACACTGAGAAACGGACATGCGCAACAGCCGTTTACCCGTCATGAATTGGGATCAGTGAAAGGGAAGGGAAGCAATGGCCGCCATTTCAATACGCTTGTGAACAACGACGAGACGAAGCTGATAACGAGTCTGGAATAAGTAAGTAGTATATTTAACTTAATATTATTTTCTGTGAATGTTATAATATAAAACATGATTCTTTATACATGGACACACTCAGGATTAGGGATGGGGCAACGATAAATATTTCATTCAAATTTCAATTTAAAATATATTTTAATTGGAAATGAGACGCTTAATCCGACAAAGTAAACTGTTAGTTAATAGGATTGTCAATTTTGGAGTTATAAGGATGTTTCTTTTACGCAATTCAGTAATAGAGCTTTTAAAGTTTATGACGTCATCAATCCTCGATTTTATTCGAATTTCAATGCATTTTATAAATAGTTTACACATGTTTTATTTTCATATTTTATACTATGTATATCCATGATGGGTAAGTATTACGGTGGCTCCTAACGACTAGTTTCTTCTTATTTTATTGAATCAATATTTTAATCTGTACTTATTTTAAAACTTATTGCTGTTATTCTAGATAAGAAAATTTATGTTTTTATTTCATAAATATTATATAAATGCAGATTATTGTTTTTTATAGAATAAGTTTTTAAGATAAACTGTGGACAAATCAGTTCTTTAAAATTATAGCATTTGAGTCATTTTTATTGAGTTTATTAGAACTAATTTAAATAAACGCTATTTAATTTGTAAATTAAAAGAATTCTTTGACTTTTTTTTTACTGTTATTTTCAAATTTTATGAACTTTTGAACATTTTTGATACATTTGATGGAGAATTGCTTTGAGACTTATAAGCTACTAGGCTGTTTGTCTCGAATAATCCATATTTTTATTCACAGAAATACATACAAGACGCTGACAAATACATAAATCTTCTTCTTGACAAGAACAGGATAGACATCAGGAAATATACAGCACTGAAGACACACACACAGTGACATCCATGCGTTACCAGGATTCGAAGCCGAGATCTCAACGTGGCGGTCGCCTCCGCTACCAACCACGCTGCCGTGCTGGTCTTTACGAACTTTGCAGCTCTTCATTTTTGTAGCAGTATGCGTATAAAGTTTTATTTAATTATGGGTTGTAAAAGTACACGTTAAAAATTAGGGATAAATTGAATTATTTTTTTGTATTATTAAAGTTGCATTTCTTTTTATTTTCTTTAATTATAAAATATGTTTATATAGCCATTTATTACAAATATGTACAATTTACAGTTCAATTACTGAACAATTTATACATAAAATAAATAATATTTTCTACTTTCTAATTGTTAGTACTCATAATTTTCAAGGGCCTCAAGCCATTAAAAATTTAAAAAATAAAAATAATTATAAAAATAAAGAATTTCGTATCCATTTATAATTTATAATATATCTATCTCGTAAGCAAATCGTTAGGAAAATTAGGAGAAATATTCTTAAAACTAATTTTAAAGATGCTAATATTATTAATTATTGTATGAAACTTTATGTCGGCTCTTTATTTTTTTTTCTCTAATTAAACTATTGACATGCGATATTGATTACAATTGTAACTATAGTGTACATTGAAAGTATTTTTAAAAAATAAATCTGCTTTCAAATAGTAAACTAGGGATACGTTCAATAATGTCACACTTATATGGTGAATTTTATTAGCTACATCTAGCTCGAATCACGAGGTGACGAACTGACAATGTTGCTGACTCAGATCGGCTGCTTTAAAGAGTCGGTCTTTGACCTCACATAATAGCACTCAAATAATGCTTAAGTGCCAGGAACACGTGAAGGACGGTACATCATAAAGAAGCAGGTCTGAAGAGTCCGGGAGGAAAACGCAAGAGCCCATCATATTAAAAAAAAAAAAAAAAAAAAAAATACAAATTTTAATTTTGTATTTTTTTAAAGTGAAGTAAACAAAGCTGTAAAATATGAATAAAATGCTGATTTATTTTTGTTTTTACGTACTAAAATATGTATTTCAAATTTATCATTTCAATAAAAAAAAAATACAATATAAAAAAAAAATCTGAATATACAAAAATATAATATAACCAAAAACGAAAATATACAGTAACCTTTTCCTAGTTACCCATAATTCCGAAAAACATTATTTATCATTAGAAACATGAGATCACAATATATTTTCGAGATTTAAGTAATTATATCTAAAAACAAAGGTATTTTGATGCCACTGATTTTAGGAAACATTTCCGAGTAGTTTTCATAGTGTACTTATCCTTTTTCTCATACCTAAATGTAACAATTTTCTCTCCAGAAAATATGCATGTTACGCTTCCAGATATCGTTGAAATACTATTTTCATTTCTTTAGAAATTTTTTAAGTGCTTATGAATGCTTATTTTTTTATAATTTCTATAGCATTTTATTGGACTAAATAGCAGCAATATCATAGATAATGGAGCAGCACGATACTAAATCAACATATATATATATATATATATATATATAAATGTGTGTGTGTGTTATGTGCGGGCAGGTATATATTTGTGTGTATGTGTATGTGTTGTATTAAAATTGATATTTGTTTTTATATAAACGTATAAATACAGGGTGATTATAATTAAAATTCAACATAGAAAAAACTGGAAAAAAAGAACCACTTTCAGAATGATCCAAAATATGACCTGAATATATGCGAAGTAGGTAGAAATGGTATGGCATAAGAAAAAAAAATAGTTTGAAATTTTAACAATTATTTTTTACTCGTCATAACTTAAGAAATGAGGAGTTTGTTGAAAAATGCGCGGTTGGCGCTTTACTGTCATAACTTAAATGGGTTCGGCTACCAGTGACATTGGAATCCCAATGCGACGAATATTGGGTGAGTTGCAGGTTAAATCAACTGTACTGTCCATTGCACATGACTTGATCAGAATTTTACTGAAAAAATGACTTCCTAGTCATTCAGCAGTTGTGGCACTCTTAGTGGAAAGCCCATCTACCACGACAAAGTATTGCTATTACATCGGATGGGACAAATCAGTTTGTAATTGTCCTGAGTTCAAAAACCACAGAAAAAGAAATAATATAATCGGTTTTTAATTGTCGCGAGACTTGCTCAAGAAATGTTTAATATGTTGTCCACCGTTTTCTGCCACAAGTTGAAAACGAGAAACAGCATGTTTCCAAAAGCTCGGAGTGTATCTGTTGTGGCGTTGCGAATGTGTTGCGCAAAGCCACAACATTATTTTTGTGTCTTTAATTCAGCTAATTTGGCAATAGGAACACTGAATACATTTTTCAGATAATCCCACAGCCACAAATTACAAAGATTAAGATCAGGGAGCTTAGCGTCCAGGCTGTTGGAAAATGACCACTAATAATAGTATCATTTCCGAAATGCTTGTTGAGAAGCTACTTCACTGGATTTCCAATGCGTGGAGGAGCGCCATCTTGCATAAAAATTATGCTAGCGAAACATGCACGCTGTTGAAGTGTTGGAAGGACGCGGTTGCCCAAAATACTCTCATAGCATTCACCGTTGACGATGCAGGTGACAAGTTCCGAAGGATCTATCTTTTCGAAATAAAATGGTCCTACGATAAATGATGTCGTAAACCCGCACCACACAGTTATCTTTTCAGAATGGAAAAGTCCTGGTTCAAGTCCAAATGGATTTTATATTACCCATATTCTGTAATTCTTGGAAACTTCCTTCGTCTCTCCACAAAATGTTCCATTTCTATTATTGTCTACTTCCATGCGAGCAAGAAAGTCTAGAGAAAAAGTTTGCCATACTAGCATGTCAGCAGGATGCAACTCCTGGGCAGGGGTAATTCTGAATGGATATCAATGCAGGAAGTTTCGTGAAATTTTATGCACCATGATCACAAATATTTCCAACGATCGAGCAGTTCCCCGTCCACTGCAGCTATTCACACAACTACTTGTATTTTCCTGCAATGCTGTGGTCACATCTTCTACTGACGTCAAAACATTTGGTTTCCTTCCTCAGCCATATTTCTCTTTAAATGAACTAGTGTCTCCTAATCTCTTAATCATTTTCTCCACATCGTTAGCAGACATCGGACCACAGCCCTTTTTCATACACTTTACTTTACGAAACTTCTTCAGAGTATATACCTACCTATGCATAGGAGGAAATGAGACAGAACTAAATTTAAATAATAACATAAAAATAGAAAGCTGCGAGTATTA
This sequence comes from Maratus michaelseni, assembly GCA_963931845.1. Taxonomy (NCBI): domain Eukaryota; kingdom Metazoa; phylum Arthropoda; class Arachnida; order Araneae; family Salticidae; genus Maratus; species Maratus michaelseni. The sequence goes on along the minus strand of OZ007596.1, from coordinate 286,543,647 downwards.
TAGATACCTTGGTGTAAACATTAATAGAGAAGGCACGTCTCACAGGAGAATAAATACAGAATCTATCAAGGAAGAAAGGCTGTAAAACTATTAAATTCTATTTCGTGGAGTGAGGAGATCTCCAGGAAAAGAAAATATAATATATAGGGGAAGGTGGTCTAAAATGATCCTAACGGGCAAAACGATCCACATATATTTTCTTCCAGACAGGTCGCGCTATCTACAGGGTAACACATAAACTCGTTGTGATAAGTAAAGCAGCAACAATAGCGGTATTCAAGCGATCGCAGTTTTACGCGTCTGAATAGAATTCTTTGAAAAATTGGTTTTTATAACATCTCTCGTAAGATAAATCACAAATTTTCATATTTATTTAGATTACAGTTCTTTTATATTCAGAAATATGATTTGGTTTACTTAATGGAGTATATTTTTAGATGTGAATTACACTTATGTATTGTTATAATTACTTTTATATCCTTTTTTTTGCCGGTAAAAAAGCAATTTACAATTATTTTTTAATGATGGATCATTTTGTCCTTTGGTGAGGGTTTAAATGATCCTTTGAACACTTTTTAAAAAATCTATTTTTTTCATTACTCAATTTGTGTTTATAATATTATTAAAATATGTTTATAATGCAAAATATAGTGTAAAACATACTAGCAAAAGGCCAAAGTTTTATTTATACAGTTATGTTATTTTACACAAGGTTTTCACTTAAGGGGATCATTTTAGGCCACCTTCCCAAATAATTCTATTGTAAAGAGCATATTATTTTATGGAGAAGAGGGATGGAGAATTATGGAGACAGAAAGAAAGAAATTAGCAGCAGTGGAAATGGATGCCCTAGGAAGATCATGCAGGATATGAAGAGTAGAAAGAATAAGAAATGAAAGAATCAAAGATATGATGAAAATAAATGGAACCATGTTAGACGATCTCCAAAAGAAGAAATTAATCTGGTATGGTCATGTTAAAAGAAGACGAGAGACTACACAAAATCGCATCTAATTATAGACCAAGCCAAAAGAGGAAACGAGGAAGACTACGAAATACCTGGAAGGATGGTATAAAAAAAAGCCATGAGGGATAGGAGTCTGGAAGAGGAATGGACCCATGACCGAAAGAAATGATCTTTTGTAGATTTTTCGGATGGCGGCATCTGACGCTATAAACCGAGTTTCTATATACATTTCTTCAGCGCTACTGCCGCACAGTCACCGTTCTTGTAAAACAGCTTCACAAGCACAGCGCTATCCTTCATTCAGAGGGTCAGGACGAGCTTCTCAGACGCAATATGAGGGAAACGGCAGGCACTCCGCGTTTTTATATCAAATGAAATGTATGATGCGCATGACACGTTTTTTAATTTGCATATTAGCAGGAGTAAAACGCCATCTATTGCTAGCATTTTGAACTATTTTTTTTTCTTATGCCATACCATTTCTCCCTTCTTTGATTATATTCAGGTCATTCAGACCAGTGGTTCTTTTTTTATAGCTTTCTGAAAATTGAAGTTTTATAATAATCACCTTGTACATTTGTAAAGTAATAGAAAATAAATGGCATTTTTAATGAATAAAATATGTTCCTTTTATGCGTTTTCAAAGCAAACTTTTTATTCTTGAAAGTTAGTTAAATAATACACTTTATAACTTGAAACACTTTAACCTCTTGAGTCCTGGGTACCCAAATGGGTACCTAGATTCTTTTGCTCATAAAAACTAAAATGATTGATATTTTTACATTTTAATTTCGCTTCTATAAAGTTGAATGCTTTTGCTTTAAAATGAAACCAATAAATAGCAGCACTGATGTCGATTTCCTTATAAAATAAATGTCATTTTAACCTGAGTTTGCAAAATGCTTTCAAAACAATGCATCCAAGAAAGTAGGTAATTTTCACAATTCTTTAACTTAAAAACTTTATAATAAAAAAGTTTAAAAATTTGCAGATTATTCACTTATTTAAAGCTGTTATTTTTTTATTGTGTAATTTTAGGTTATGGATAATTAAATTGATATTTTTTTGGGGGGGCTACTAATTTTATGTTCATATTTGTGAACCTAAATTACAAGCCCCCTAAAACAATAGATTTCAAAAAATATATATTTTTTGTCATCTATGATGTTATTTTGTTTGTTTAAAAGCAAAGAATGAGTACTTGTACTTTTATTTTAACTTCAGGTCTTAAGAGGTTAACACATTTACATGATAATAAAAAAAAACAAAATTATTTGATATGAGAAAAAAAAACACTAAAATTTGTACATTTAAAATACGTGTTTTTTTATGCATTTTTTACAAAATAAAAAACAAACAAGACCACGCATAAAATGTTAAACTTGTGGATCCTTACAATTTCATTACCTCGAATTTTTAAAAATAAAATTTAATATTTTTAGAAAAGGAGTTTCTTTTTTTCACTACAATGTAAAACTGTGAAGGTTAAATGTAATAAAAAACTTTCAAGTTGATTTCCACATAAAATTTAAAGCTTTCTGATATTTTATTAATATTGCTGGCGGGTGTGTAATAAATAGTTTTATGTATAAGGGTATCATCAAATAATCTTTTCTTTTCAAGTTTAAAAGAATACGATAGCTTTTATTACAACTGTTTTTAAATCTAAGAATTACATTTCGATTTAACTTCCTAAATTTTCAATGTGAAAATTCTAAATGTAAAGAACTTTAAAGTAGTAAAGAAAATAACGTAATTCACAAAAGAGTAAGAACAAAGTTATTTCACAATTACATAAGATATAAAACATGTTTTCGGATGCAAAATGTATTTTTGTATGTATATAAAAAACATACACGTACTCGGTTATTTTTAGAAAGAACAAGATTTAGAAAGTAATTTTAAAAAATGTTGTGCACAAATATATATATGTATCATGCTAAAACATGCATATATAATATGCAATTTCATAACTTATTAAAATATTTTTTTCATTTTTTTTAAATTAACATTTAAAAAATATATAGGATTGAAGCTCGACATGTAAAATGTCCCTCCCCCCCAAAAAAAAAAATTACAAATTTTGCCAATTTTATTTTGTTTAAATAAATAACAATACAAAATTTGTCAAAATTATTTTATTTTAAAAAAATGCATTAGCAAAAGTTTAAACCATTTAGATTTTTTTTATTGTTTGCTTATAAAAAAATAAATATTTATTTCTAAAGTTATAGTACGAAGAATGATATATGTGAGTCAATTTTCTAAAATGTTTCTAAAAATTAAGGCTAAATTTTTTGAGCTGAGTTTTTTTTTTTGTGATCCATGAATTTGATAATCCATAAAGATTAATAAGTTTATTATGCTGGGTGAGTAATGCTATTTAATGAAAACGATTCTACATGTATAAATTTAGAAGTATTTAATAGTTGAAATTTAATCACCCAATCGAGTAATGAAACTAAAGGATTAATCACTGAAACTGATCGTATACATAACTTATGTTTCCTTGTGCATACTAAAACAATGTATAAATTGACAAGGTATTGAGAACTATTAATAATATGTAAATGATATTAATGATAATTGTATGTAAAATTGAGATAATATTACTTATTATGAAGTTTCACGAACCTATTTATATAAAACGTAAGTGAGGTGACGATTCCGGGCAGAACCCATCCATCTAAAAACAATTTCCTATCAAATTTAAATATTTTTCGTTATAACAGTTAAGAATAATTAAAATCCCACAATAAAATTCTTTTCAAAACAATTAATTTTTTATTGAAATATTTCCACGTGAAAAATGGAAATTAAATAAAAAGTTTCAAGAATTAAACAGAATGAAGTCATATTGCAAGTATAACTGAGATTTTCAAAGATTTATCAATAATACAAGGAGCATATAAATATGACTAAGTACAGAAAGCAGGTGAATATATAATGTCATATGAGTTTGAAGAACGTATTGAAGGATGATAAAAACCCGAGTATGGTAATATTGGCATAATTTAAATTTTAAGTTTCTCTGCATTCATTTTCGCAGTTTTTAAATATTTTCCACGTGCGTATATACTTGTGTGTATGCATGCATATTAGAATTTCCACAAATGTTCAGGTTCCCAGTGCTCATTCTTAGTGAAGAATTGAAATAAAAATTTCAGATTTAAAAGAATGATAATAAAATTAACATGTTTATATGTCTTGCAATACAAGTCAGTAAAAGCTATTTGTACAAATTTCTATATTTATACAAAGTAAAAGATATGTCAGTAAAAGATATTGCATTCAATCCATATATGTTTCCCTTTATTAATTAAGGTATATCTGTAATTTCTACTCTATTTTGTTATCTTATTTACATCAGATAGCAAATTTGTTCTTAAAACCCCAGAGGGGCATGCATTAATCAGGCCCTGAACTTAAGGAAAACTGACATGAAACGTTATTGTCGATGAATAGTATAGGAATACTTTTATAAATTATTTCAAATATTAAGTGAAAACCATGATTTCTACCCACCGTCATACAACAGGCATTTACACTAGTTAAAAAAAGAAAATTAAAATGAATGTTAAAAATGATACCCAGTAATTTTTTTTTGTGAAGCAAATTATTTTATAAAGTAACCTTACAATTTTCTTATATAATACAAAGCTTTAACACACACACGTACACACACACACACACACACACGCACACACACACACACGCACACACACACACACACACACATATATATATATATAGGTGTATGTCTGTGTAAGATTGTGTGTGTGTATGTAAAGGAGGATGACCCTCAAAATAGTCTTGAAAAATTCAAATGCACTGTATAAATAAAAAGGTTGGTGACTCCTGTTCTGTAGCAATGAATGCTGTAAATGCAATGTATTATTTGTATGTAACTGTACTATTTACTTGAAGTAAATATATCTTCCTAATTCAATTTGACAAAAAATAGTTTCTTGCATACATATTGGAGAATTGGGCTAATGGGACATGATTTACATTTCATACAGTAGATAGTGTAATTTATAAAATTCCACTTTTGTATATCAGATAATTACTTTTAAAAAGTTTTATTTTAATAGATAAAAAAAAAATAATAGCCATAGATGAATTATTGTAAGAGAAATAGTCTCAATTTATGAAATTATTATCTTTATTTCATTTTACCCTGCTAACGGCGTCTAATGACACTTTCCATGGGTCAAATGAAACTAATTAATTAAATCTAAATATTTCCAAAATAACTGAATTGAAGTGGTATATCAGCACTATTATAAATTCAATTAAATAAATCTTACTTTAAAAATTAAACTTTCATTTTTATTTAAAGAAATTTTCAATAAATATTTTATTAACCTTTTATTATTTTATTGACAGTTTATGTGGTTATTAATTTTAACATATATAAAACTATTAGGCACATTAAGATTTTTGTACCGAAAAGGAATCATTATCCCCTTCACTACGGAAAATTAATATAATATTATTGAATACTATCATAGTTGCAACCCTTGGCTGCGTTTAAATTGCATTCGATTGTTTGACGGAAAATGATATCTAACTTTATTGTAAAAGAAGGCAATTAGAATATTAATTTTTTAAATACAAAATTATATTTCAAATAATAAATTGTATTTGCAATTTATGTCAAAAGCATTCCCAACAACAATGAACATTTTTTATAACTTTGTTTACCAAAATCTTTTCATTCGTCCAATATTTGAATTCTAATTTTGGAGCTGGTGGAAATGATGTCATTTGGGTTAAACTTTTAGAATAATGACTTAATGTTTTGATTAATTTATTCAAAAGCATCTTATAATTATGAATTGAAATAAATGCATATGAAGATGTAATTTTTCTCACTAAAACATTTTGCTTTTAACGCCATTGTGAAAAGTTTTAATCGCCATCTTAAGGAAATAGTTGAAAATACGTTTTCCTTCTTATATTATTTTTTTTATCTAAATACGTAGCAACAATTATCTAGTTAAATGCAAGGATATTAATTTAGTTTTTCATTTACCTTCTTGGTTCAATGTAACTTTAAAAAAAGTTACAATAATTTGTTGTCAATTTTTCAACAGACGAATTTTTTTCTTTTTAAAATAAATTTATTACTGCACCTTAAAATATGTGAACTATAAGTTTTTATTACTTAAACTTTTATTGAAAATGTAATTTAATCATGGTATTGTTTTCACCATCGGGCATCAGCTTAAATTAAATATTTTTATTTTTATCAATTTGATTGATAAAATTGCACATCAATAAATAATAATCCCTATTCATTTTTTTTCCCCTTTCTTATCCAGAAACGAGTTTACATAAATGACGTCATTTGGAGCCTTTGTGAAAAGCTTTAATCGCCATCTATGAAAAATAATTACTTGAAGAACTGAGTTTTTTCTTTAAATTTAATTCTTGTAAATAGGGCACAATAATATTTTTACTTAAGTACAAGAAACTCAAATGGGTTTTTCTTTAATCTCCTTGGAGTCATGTAATACTGAAAAAAGCTACGATGGAAATTATTTTTATTTAACATGAATAGAATTTATGTCAATGTTCAAGATGACACACTTTTTGAATTTCTAAAATAAACTGATTCCTGAAGATCGAATATGTGAAAATAAGTTTATATTTCTTTAAATTTTCTTGAAAAACATAATTCAGTCACAAAATTGTTTTCCATATATATTCAAATTTCAATTTGATAATAACGAAAAAAAAAACGAAATATAATAATCCCTATCGTTATTCCTTTTCTTTCTTTTATTCATAAAAATGGAGTCATTTAGTTGCCATCATTACAGAAATGATATTAAATTTTAATCAATTAATATCTCAAAAACTAATTCAAATTTTTAAATTATAAGACCATATTTGACATCCTCGGATCAATGCAAATAACTGGTGATAATTTGATTGCACAACTTTCTATATTCTTATGAGGAATAGCTGTAAAATATTCGCAACAAATATTAGTTTAGTCAGTCGTTTAATCTGTCGTTTCATAAAATCTTTTCAAAAGATCGTTTCATAAATTCGTTACATTAGAATTATATATATATATATATATAGGTTAAATTCCTGAATAATTTATTTTCAAACTTGACTTCAGAGAAAGAGTTCTAATTTTTTGCATTATTTCGAATATTAGATATGGAAGCATATCACTCTGAGATCGGAATTGCAATTATGTTAGAGTATCATTTTGAAAACAGGAAAGAATAAAAGTCCCCACATGTGCATTGACAGAGTGAAAAGGTTGAAAATAAATATTGATATACGTAATATCATTACAACGTTTATATATACACATTTTGACCAGCAATATATCATGTTCCATTTTCCCCCATACAATTTTGAACTGTATTTTGGCTTTTATCATTAACACAAAATGACGATTGCAAATGAATAGCATTGATAAAAACCTCCATAATCACATGTAATATTGTTAAAACCATTAATTTGCCTGAATCGTACGAAACAATTTTTTCCGAAAAATCTATTTATTAATTGCTTTAACTTATTTTTATTAAGATTATGTCTAGAAACTGTGAAAAAAGCAAAATATATTTCATTCATTGATGAAATGTTGGTAAATGGGGGATTTTGTGATAAAAGTTAGTGAAATTTGGCCCAATACGCAAAACGCTCTACAGAAACTTTTATTGTATGTTTCTTAATTTCCTTTATATACTTCATACTTATGACATTGGTGAAGGCAATGTATTAAAATCTAAGAGATATTTTAAATATTTCAAAACTTATAGCATATTGTGCCTTTTTAAATGCTGATTTTCATAAAATTTATCGATGTCATTCCATGTAAACATCCATAAAACAAAAAAATATTTATTCTAAAATTAAATCTTTAGTTCATTGCCTTCACAACAGTGTAAACAACATACAATTTAAATTTCATACTGATATTCTAATAACTTTCTGAGAAATCGTGAAATCGTGTTTTGCGTATGGAATTTTCACCAAAAATGACATTTTCCAAAAAATGCATTTAAAGTTCAGATTTATCTTCTACTGCGAGAATTTACACAGTAATATGCATCTAAACTTCACTGTTTGTATGAGCCATACTTTTTTTTTTCAAGTATTGAGCCTTTGTTTATTTCTAGAAAGCCATATTTTTACTTCCCCCTTCCCAGTTATTACCTTTAAATAGCACTTCCGGATCTTTAAAGAGTACTTCCGGTTTGAGTGACAGCTGTTGAGTAGTTTAAAAACCGTTACATCTCCAGTTCTATCTATCATACAGTAAAAACAAATACAGTTTTTGAAAGGTAAAAAGTTGGACTTTAATAAAATGTAATAAAATCGTTTTCACAATTTTGGTCGAAAACCACTTTTTAAACGTAGTCAGATACCTAAAGAGGCTACTTCACTCAGACGAAAACACACGCTCGCTAATGTTAATCCTATGGAGGAAATATTTTAAGATATCTCGTTCGCATTTCAATATTTTTAAATGATTTTTTTTGCATTGGATAGCTGAGGTTAATCTCTATGCACGCTCCTTTGTACTTTTTCGATTTTTGTTGCAGTTTTTGTTATTGAGGATACTTTCACTTTCGAAACCGGTTCCGAAATTGAAAGTATCTTAATAAAAAAACTTGTAATCAAAATTGAAAAATGTGAAGCTCGATGAAAAGCTCGATAAATGTGATTGTATTATGCTGCTACTGTAATATATTGACGAAACCACAACATTTAACTGTTTTATTTTGTGAGAAAACCCACTTGTTTAATTATCCCCCAACCCACATTAGCCCCAAGTCTTTTCTATTTTGTTATAATGCATAGGTGTATTATCATAATTAATTTTCTTGTAATGGAATAATATTTTGAAATAGTCTTTTGCTCTAAGGTATATTTTTTTTATAATATATTATTTTATTTTTATAAAATTTTAAAGTTATATTTACTTTTAAAAGGTATGTTAGAAATTTCTTTTTATAAAATAAAAACTTCTTCTGCTTTTAGCAGAGGAAAAAGTAATTGGGTTTAAGCCAGCTCTTGAAATTTAACTCATGAAAGAAACTAATAAGATTGGCTTGGAAAAGGTAAACATGAATTTAAAAAGAGCGAAGAGAGGATTTTCTCCAGAAATAACAAGTTCGAACTTTAAATAGAAATTCTTTATAAATATTTGAGGTTTGCATTTAAATATTGAATGACAATATGAAAGATGAATTTAATTTACACCAATATGCATCGTTAAATTTGTAAAATTTTCATATTTTCTGGAAATATGAATTGTAACGTAAGAAACATTCTAAAATTTAAATTTGAATATTTCTAACCTAAGTCATCTTGATATTTATTGTATAGTAGATGCACCATTAACACTTTCGGAAAAGGAAATTTCTGCACCAAGAACAAAATGAAGCTTTATAATTGAAATGTATGTGATATTTTATTTATTTGAAAGATAATATTATTTCACTAACTGATTACACTCTAATTTACTGATTTTAAGTATAGAAATGTAATTATTCTCAAAAACTAATACATACAAATAAAAGTAAAGCATAAAAATATTTCCTTTGGATGCTTAATAATACAGATTTCTAATTATGATAAGCGTACGTAAAGCAAAGAAATCATTTTTTTACTTGACCAAATTAAAGAAATTCTTTTAACTTTGTTACTTTTATAGCGAATTTCCAAATCACCTATAGAAATTTTATAAAAATACGTGAGTCGTTTTTATTTAGGGTAATAAAAATAACTTTAAATTTTCAGTTTCTTCATTCAAAAATTTTGCTGCTTCTTTAACCCCTTGATCGTCGTGCAAAAGACATTCACGGGCAGCTTAGGCTACGCCTGTTTTATTCAGATTGTTTCATTCCCACCAGTTTTTTAAAATAGTATAATTGTCTCAATGCTCGCACTATTTTATCTGTCAATTAAATAAGGCGAATATTTCTAGCTAAAAAAAACTGGTGGTAATAGAGCAATCTGAATTTTTAAAAAGTAGCCTACACTTATCGGCCACGACGATTGAGGGGTTAAGTACGAAGAGGTCTTCAACTTGTATATTCACTGTTAAAAATTTGGAGCAAACTGTCCCGTCATTTGACCGATTTTATAGAAAATGGTTACATAACCGAAAATTAACTCTATTATGACCATAATATGGGCAATAATATGGTCAGAACAGAGTTAAATTACGCTTATGTAACAGTTTTTAATAAAAACGGTCAAATAACGGGATAGTTTGCTGCAACTTTCTAACAGCGTTGTATTGTTCCATATTCGTGATAGTCTACTTGATGATGCATACGTCATTACTAATGAGCTTTCTATAAAGACTTAATATTTTTAGAAATCATAATCTGTTCACCTAATAAAGACTCTGATGGGTTTGTTTATGTCAGCAGGAAAAATGAAATTAATCGGAATTGGTCCCATACATTTTGTAAATCGTTTGAAATCTAGCTGTGCATCGCATTTAATTTCTTCTCAATTTTCTCCGTAGTATTCAGCCTTGTAAAACTATTTAAAGCAAATACATGCTTAAATTTAGTTAAATCAGTCAGTTTATACATATCATTTTCATTCACGAAGTCAAGTTGTTTTTATTTCCATATATGAAATTATTCTTTCAGTTATTCATGTCTTCATAACTTGGAGATTTCAGTTGCTATTCTCTTAGTGGCTTATATATTCTTTAAATAATTCCACAGACACGAAAAGGAATTAATTTTACGTTTCTAATCTCATCAATAATGTAACATTTATAGAAAGATGAATCATTAGTCTTACACAACAGGTGAGTTCAGATGAGTGCAGTTCTACCACAATTTTCAAATATAACTGTTTGCCTTATTTAATCACAGAAAAAATAAGTTATTTATCACAGAAAGATTTATAATCTAAAGTAAAATTATTAGGCAAAGATCTCTAATCTGAAATATTGGTATCATAATCCTTGGAAAATCTACCTTGGAGTCTACGCATCTTGATCATACCTTTAACAAAACTAGTTGTTGGGGGCCATCGTAATACTTACCCATCATGGATATACAGAATATAAAATATGAAAATAAAGTATGTGTAAAATATTTAAAAAATGCATTGCAATTCGAATAAAATCGGGGCTTGATGACGTCGTAAACTTTAAATGCTCTATTACTGAATTTTGTAAAAGAAACATCCTTATAACTCCAAAATTGATAATACTATTAACGAACGGTTTACTGCGTCGGATTAAGCGTCTCATTTCTAATTAAAATATATCTGTGAATTGAAATTTGAATGAAATACAGGAGCATGAAAAATCGAAGAGTGTGGAAGATAAGACTACAAATATCTCGGTAACTCATTATCTGATCGACTTCATTCGTTATGCAAAATTTATGTTTTTCTATTGTCTTTTATATTCACTCCTTAAAATAAACAAATTACAAATTTATGTACCTTTTATCAGAACGAATATTTCGAGAGTCCGATAAAAATAGCTCTAGATAATCGAGGTTACTGAAATTCAATAAGCTTATTTCCATTATTACATACTAAGTACATACCAAATTTCAAGTCTGTATCTCAATTTGTTCGGGAGATAGGGCGTTTACAGACACACAGACAGATGGACGGCAAATTGTTTTTTCTAAAAATATTTTTTTCGGAATCTCCAGTGTCTGAAACGTGTAAATCCGTCAAAATATTTTTTTTTCGATTTTCAAAACGATTACAAGACTTACCGTTTACTACGTATGATGGGTAAGTATTATGTAGTACATTAAATGTTATAAGACTATATATGATATAAAAAGTCTTGTAAGTCTCGAGGGGTTTATTTTTACATTTATTTGACAAATGAAGCAATCAAATGAAAATAACGTCCCAAAACTGCAAATGTTAAGAATATAAGTATACAAAAAATTTAAATAAATAATTAATATTTTTACCAATATTGCTAAGTAACACAATTATAAAATAATATAATATATAATTGAATATTAACAGAAAAAGTAATATAATCGAATTATATTATTATAAATGATACTAAAATAATTTAATTGATTTTTTTAAAGTATATATAAAGTGTATTTTTTCAACTTTTTTAATCAAATGTTTTGATTAAAGTTTATATATATGTGCTGGTTAAGTTGTGTTATTTTAGGTTAATTTAACTGAATTCTGTTATCACACACGGCAGAAAATATCGGAATCTCCAGTGTCTGAAACGTGTAAATCCGTCAAAATGTTTTTTTCGATTTTCAAAACGATTACAAGACTTACAAGATTCTGTTATCATACACGACAGAAAATATCGAAATATATATATACTTTAAAATCTTTAAACTACTTCAATGAAAATTTAGCGTGGAAAATTAAAGATTTAAATTTCAAAGAAATTGTAGGTTTACTCGAATTTTTAATTCTGATAAGTTAAAAACCTTTTTCAGAATATTTTAACCATAAAGGAAAGATTATTTAAAACCCGAAATTTTTCAGTTGTAAAATGCAAGTCTAATTATTAAAATACTTCTGCTTGATAATTTTTTAAAATTATTATTTATGAATTTAACACCTAAATAAATAGAATGCTTGACGCATCTTAAAAAAAGTTTGTCGTTTTTGTTTTACCATTTATGTAAATGTGAGATGATTCTTTAATTATCTAAGTGATTCAAAGAAATTACAGTTTTTCATTTGAGATTTACATATGCTCTACAATTTAGATAATGAATGAATTACATTTAGTTATTAATTAGAAACTAAAAAAATGCTATTTTAAATTATGATTATGCATTTTAAAAACAATATGCATTATATAAAGATATTGGTGTTAGACTAATGGAATTTATTATCGTTATAAGATTGTTTTTTTTGTTAAATATTTTTTAAATCATCGACTAATATCTCTTAAATCTAAGGTTACAATAAACACTTTGCAGCCATTTTTGTCGTTTTATCATTTTATAATTATTTAAAATGAAGAATGTGTGTAAAACAAGACATAAATTAAAATTACTGCTTTTTAATATTTAGAAAGCTCTGATCTAGCATAACTTCTTAATTTGTAATTTTTCCATCATTGTGTTATATATAATTGATAAACTAGTTTTTTAGAGAGAAGAAAAAAGTCAAATTAATAAATTACATCTGATTGACCTACCCGGCAATCCCCGGACCCGTGATAATAACTTTCAATATACATGAATCCAGTATTAAATGATTTTATATTTTAAACGAAAATATTTCCCAACGAGTTTAATGTTGAAGAACTCCCTGCTTTTGGCAGCGTACACCCCCGAATTTGTACGATTTTATATTTTCAAATAAAAATCTAGCTAAACGAATCTGCAGTTCAGAGCCCGCATGTATACACGCTTGTGTATACTTTAGCTGTATACACCGACCATGCTATGTATGCTCAGGTTTGCGTAATTTTATATTTTCAACCGAAAATCTATTTAAAATAACTTAATGCTGTGGGCCCCACTGTCTTCTTCAGCATACACTCTGGAATTTGTCTAACTTTATATTTTTAAGTGAAATATAAATAAACGAGCATGCGATTGAATTCCTGGCATCGGCAACCGGGCGTACTACGAACCGGATGCATATACCGGGAAATCTATGTACCGTATACATATACCGGGTGTGCTAACTATGTTCCTGTCTGTTTGATTTTATATATATAAAACAGAGTTGCCAAGTCTCCGGCTTTATGGATACCAGTATTTTAGTACAGAAAATGTTGTTTTATGCAATCGGAACAATATGCGATTTAAAAGATACTTTAATTATCTAAGTGATTCAAAGAAATTACAGTTTTTCATTTGAGCTTTACATATATTCTACAATGTAGATAATGAATGAATTACTTTTAGTTATCAATTAGAAACTAAAAAGAATGCTATTTTAAATTATGATTATGCATTTTAAAAACAATATGCATTACATACAGATATTGGTGTTACACTAATGGAATTTACTATCGTTATAAGATGTTTTTATTGTTAAATATTTTTAAAATCTCTATTTTCTCTAAGATAATACTGATGTGAAAAAAGCCGGAGACTTGGCAAGTCTGATTTAAAACAATATCTTTCCAAACGAGCCTAATGTTCGTATCGCCACTGCCTATGGCAGTGTACACTATGGAATTTATATGATTTATATTTTTAAACAAAAATCTATCGAAACGAACTACGAGTTAGGGCTAGCTGCTTTCGGCGACGTACACTCGACGTGCGACGCACGCTCCGGTCTGTTTTAGTGTTATATTTTTAAACGAAATATTTAAATAATTCGAGGCCATGATAATAAACTTAAATATACATAACATTAGTATTGAATGATTTTATATTTTTAAACGAAAATCTTTCCAAACTAACCTAATGTTGGTGAACTCACTGTTTTCAATATGCCTCGAATTTGTACGATTTACTATGACATTAAAATTTTACACAAAATGGTCTCTAATGCCAAGTCCCTTTTCCAAGCAGTCCATACGGATTGCGGCACATTCTTTCTTGTAAATCTTCTGTTAATATTGGTATAATGTTTGTCTATAGCAATGTCTTCTAAAGATTTTCTCATTGCTAATGTGCAGACAGAATAAAATGATATTCCATAATCAATAAACCCAAGGCAGAGAGGTAAAGTATATGTATTTTGATTCTATGAGTTCCTTTACTGCTTAAATGTGGTCTATTGAACTAAATCCACTTCGGAATACTGTTTGTTATATAGGTTGAGCTCAGTATCGTCTCGTCTTTAAAATTCTTGTGAACATTTTATAATTCACTGATAGCAAGCTAACGGAACGGTAGTCTTTAACGTTTTCCTACCCCATGCTCTTCTAAACTAACACCCTCACAGTATTAATAGAGTCCTTTGTTGCAGAAGTCTTCGCTAGACATTTGGAAGAAGTATGGTTAGCATTTTTGAAAATTATTCTCTTGTTTCTTTGATAAAGTCAATAGTGATTCCATCTTTGTCAAGGAATTAACCTATTTTTATACATGTATTATCTTGAAAAACTTCATCTGTCATGACTGCTCTTGTCTCATCTGCTATTTTTATGCTGTTTTCTGAGAAGATAGGTTGCTTCCTCTAGGACCTTCACTCTCATACACATTGTTAAGGACTTTTTCGACATTAATTCGAATTTCCTTATTGGTTATTGCGAGTATCAACTCACATTTGGAATAATTTTTCCTCTTTTTAAAACTCTCTGTTTTTCTTCATCAAACTTATACTTCTTTCTATTATTTTTTTGTGCTTAATCAACTGTCTCCTTTGTCATTTCTTGTATAGTTTTAGTTAGTTTCTTGTTCATTAATGTAATATCATCTTTTAAAATTGAATGCAGTACTTTGAAACAGTTTTTAATTTCCAAATGAAATTCTTGTCGCTCCTGTGTTGCAGTTATTGCGAACGCTGAAATACTGAATTAGAGACTGGCTTTCAGTTTTCAATGATGTACACAATTTTTCTTGTTGCACTATTTGAACTTTAGCAACACGATCGTAAATGTTTATTACTGAACGTATCAATTGTCCTCATCAGTGCTGCCACTTGTAAATGAGTTTTTATATAAAGCACCAAAGCATCTTTACATATGTTATAAATGCAATAACTTATCATAATTCATATTGTGATTCAGTGAAGTTCTATTGATGTGTATGCATATCGGTTTATTTATTTAATCTATACATACTTGTTTGCTTGGTGTAAATATGTTAGATTATAAGTCTTCATAGAGAGGAGGACAGGATTGATTGCAACAACCGAACAGGTCTGCCTGCAAAAAAGGTATCAGTTAAAGTCTCTACTGCTAGACGAACAACTAACAAGTAACCGGCCTTCAAAAATACTGGCATCACCAAAGGGGTGAGAATTGAGAGCTCACATTAACCCTCGATGAAAATATACTGGACAAATTAACATTACATAGTTTTTATTTTACAGACACGTATAATTGGTATAAAATACCTAATTCTGATACAAAACGCAACAATAAACAATAAAATAGTCAATATTCCATATTATTATTTTACTGAAAATTCAACATTAATAACCATATTTGTGATACTGTACCTTTCCTATTACTACAAAAAAAAACCTTAAACAGATTTTTATTTTTTGTGCATACACTTTAAAAAATACACTAAGTTCTTAATCAACATTTACAAGACACTCCGAAAAAAAAATCACATTATGACTTGTAAAAATAAATTGCTAATACTATTCTTTGCTTGCACTATAGCATATTTTGCTTACATATATTACCTACACTTTGCTTACTCTTAATGACACAAACAAAAATAAAAATGTTATGCTTGCATTTAAACCAATATGTACAAATATAGCAAAATATAAACAAAAAATTCTTTAACAAAATTTATACAATTTATCATACGGTACGTACACTTTACCAATTTCAAATATTTACAAATACTTTCACTAAATTTTTATACTGTACACATACTATATCAGATTCACATAATTTTCTACTTTTTAAACAGCGCGTACACTTTATAAAAATCAAATATTTACAAAATATTTAGCCAAATTTTACACTGTACACACTCTTTACTAAATTAAAATATTAACAAATAGTTATTTAGTACTTAAAGGAAATAGTAGGCACTGAAGATGCACCTAGAAACACCATAAATTGAGTGCAAAAATCTCACCTGGGGCCAAACCAGGTTCCGCCACCGCGGAACCATGACGCACGCGGACACGAGGTGTGGTGGTATGTATGCTTATTACATAGTATATTTGTTCACCCAACTTTCACATGGAAATAGATTTGGCAGAATTGCGCGCTTGTCGCGATGGCGATTCTCCAGCACGCCCAAAAGCTTCCACCACCTACTGATGCCCCTCGCTAACCAGTGTCGCGAAAGGTAATCTGTTTTCCGGCAGTGATGGACCTGTAAAAGCCTCGATCCGTCCCTGTCACTTGCTCGTGATTGGATTATTCCTGGAAGGGCTGGCCGTAGTCCTATTTTCTTTCATACTTATATTTATGGAATTGCCACCGATTGTCGAGTTTTCCGACGGCATCAGCTGCGGCTGAACACTGTATTTTTTGAAGACCTTAATAAAGGAGCCGGGAAGGATACTAAGTTCTACAGACTTGGTTTTCTTGTCTTAGCAGTCTCTCTTAGGTAATGAAATCAAATCTTGGCATAATTATTAATTATGTTTATATATGAAGACTGAACCTAAAGTTATGTATCTTAATCAAATTTTATACTTTAAAAAATAAGTTGAAAATATTGCATAATTTTTCAAACTTATTTTATGTACACATTCTTTTGCGGCTGAAGTAATGAACACTTTTACGTCCAGTCTTAAGAGATATATATAGTTTGTAAATTAGTGTTAACTGCATAAAATAATTTTTAAGTAGTTCCAAAGATATCTTTCGCGCAATTAATAAAAGCACGATTTTAACATTGTGCTGATAAACTGTTTTAAATGTTCCATTTTAATCATTGCTTGCATTACGTATGACACATTTTTTGTCACAACTAGTGTAAATGTATTTGTGTAGTTTGTTTTAAAATACCCAGAAAATAATTTTTTTCTCTTTTAAATAGAGTGCTGGAGAAGATTTATCACGCTTTATTTTTCTGCAAAATTTTACCTGTCAATTTTTTTACATATTCAGTTTAATTAAAAGAGGGATATAATTTATAAAAATAAATGTTTTTATAATTATATTAAGCACTTAATAAATTGGATCTAACTTCTGGATCCAACCCGCAATTAATGTAGCTCGGTAGGGTGATGCACCGTTCTGCTATAAATGTCCTTGATCTGTAGGAAGCATTATGGTCATAAACAGGTGCACGTAATCTGTCATAATGTGAATGTAGTCACTTGCATCGACGGATTCTCTTTGGAATTAAGGGATCAAGTATATACCAAGAAAATGCTTACCGTGTTTCCGAGAACTAAACATATAAATGTAAAATATTATTCAACAAGACATCATAAAGCAAATGGAGAGCTAGAACTTGAATATTACCCAAGTAAAAAGAATACAGAGGAAGACTTTCCAAGCTCTTGTCCACTGTATCTGAAATGCATAGGTGCGATCTCTGTATAAGACGTGACTCTTCTTCAGAAAACCAGAAATATTATGGATATGATTTTAACTCAAAGATACAATTAACACCGCGTTCCAAGTGGCGAGTCGTCAAGAAATAATTTCAAAAATGAACTGAAGGAAACTTATATCAATTCTCATTTGTTTCTTTCAAAACTTCCGTACACATAATTCGCCATTTTTTTAAATCAATGTAAAATAGCGTATATTGTTCTAGTGCTGTATATTTAGCGTTCATTCGTGTGTGTTATAATCTAAAAATCAAAATACAATATTAATTGTGTTAGTTTAAAGATAGGTGGTTCATAATTAATAGCACCATTTCCGTGCTACCGAACTAATCTTCAGTAATCACTGTAAAGAAGTTTTTCTTACTTTGTTTTAAAAATTATATGTTATTTTTTATGGATATATTTATTTTCCTTTCATTTTTAACAAATACATCATATTTATTAACAAATGTAGGAATTATTACATACTCACGGCTATCTGGCAGGAAATTTATATTTTTAAACTTTGAGAATATTTTTACTATTTTAAAAGATTATCTGGTTTATATTTTATCAAATATCTTATCCAACGTGTAATAATAAATAAATTTAGATAATACAATACTGAAACCAATAATATTTATTCCTAAATACGATTAATAAAACGTGTGTTGTAAAATACTTTAAGTAACATTTTCAAACAATCGACAGAAACAACAAAAAATAGCATACTAGCATATACTGAAATCGATATTCTTCAGCATCCTACTCGAAAGCAAGATTAAAAAAAATATTGTTCCTTTACGCATTTAAAGATGAACTAAAGAATGATTTTCCTTCCGAAACTTTCGTTATTATAATACTTTTATTATTTATTCATAAAAAGTTTGTTATTTCAGTCTCTAAGTATAATGTACGAATTTTCGCCGTTCTCTATTAATATTCTAAAACGCTAATGAGATACATACTTTAAAAGCAAGTTACAATATTTTTATCACACCATACAAAAGTTATAAAAATTCTCTACAATTTTAAGTAATTCGAGCCGAAAATTTTCAAAATAAGAAACGTTATTTGGATAACTTTAAAGTTAAAAATTTTACGCAACTTCCTGCTTTGTTAGCCTTCCAGCTGATGAACTCATTCTTCTCAATGCAGTTGAGAAAAATTGAATAATGTAAATTATCTGATTAAGATTGTAGAGATTTAGTGCTATGAAAATGTACATGTTCTATTTCCTGTTTAAACATATCCCATTCCTACTAGTTATTTTACGGCGACTTAGATTCTTGTGAATAAATTTATATTCAATTATTTATTTTTACGTTACGAAATAAATGAAAAGATATATATATATATATATATATATATATATATATATATATATATATATATTGTATTGCATATATATATTGTATTGTATTGTTGCACCCTGTATATATATATATATATATACTGGGTGAATCTAAACTCTTGGGCAAAACTTTAAGGGGTGATAGTACGCATCAAGACACACAATATTAAATAGTCTAAGGGTCAAAACTAAGGGTCCCAAACGTCTTCCGAAGGAGATAGGCGCCATTAAAGCTTAGGGTCTAAAATTTCAAATAATTATAAAAAACGGAAAAATTGGTCGATTCGTTTGCGGTTTTCGATAAAACTATTCTTTATGTCAGTATTTTCTTAAAAATAAATTTTAAAGAAAAAGTAAAATAATGTCTTTGGAGGGCGCTTTAGACTTTTGAGTAACGAACAACTATTTTTTACCGTTATTTTTTGTATCTGATTAAATTCTTTCAAAAGCTTAGACCTTAAACTTAAATTTTGAGCTCAAAATCTGAATCGTTGGGAGTGGTTAAGTAGCGTAAACTGAACTGTGTTCAGGAGTTAAAATTGGAACCCCCCCCCCCCCCCCCTGAACACAGTTCAGTTATTCCCGATCTTGATGTCGTACACCAGGCAGAAACTACTACCCCTTACACGTAAAATAAACGATAGAAGGATGACAAATTTAAATAAAAAATTTCTTTTAAAAATAAATTTTAAACATAGTTCAAAAATGCCTATAGAGGGCGCTTTAGACTTTGGAGTAATGAACAACTATTTTTTACCGTCGACTCCAACGAGGACCTGGTTGCGATGATTGCCGTCGTAGCAGGCGCTATCCCGGAGATGCCCGGGGTATTCACTAATGTTCACAACTCCCTCCGCCGGTGGTGTGAGGCCTGCATCGTTGCTGGTGGGCACTCTTTCGAGCAGTTTTTGTGATTTCTCACGAACATCATGCGTGTACCATTTTCTATTTGTCAACCTTCATTCATATTGCGCACTACATACATACATCAAATTGTTTCTTTTTATTTTGCGCGGAGAAATTTCTCATGTGTGTTGTGAATAAATTTTCTATTTAATTTTGTCATTACTCTATCGTTTATTTTACGTGTAGGGGGTAGTAGTTTCTGCTTGGATTAATTTTAACACAATTATTCAAATTGGTAAAGAAATCATATGAGTTGTAATTTTCCAACTGCACGAAAAATGTCCGGGCCAGGATTCGAAACGTGGATCTCTTGGCTGAAGCTGCCATGCTCTACCAACTGAGCTATTCCGGTTGGATCTGGATGAATTATGCCCTCCGGATTCAACCGGAATAACTCAGTTGGTAGAGCATGGCAGCTTTAGCTAAGAGATCCCAGGTTCGAATCCTGGCCCGGACTTTCTTCGTCCAGTTGAAAAATTACAACTCATATTGTTTCTGCCTGGTCTACGACACCAAGATTGGGAATAACTGAACTGTGTTCAGGAGTGGGGGGAGGGGGAGGAGGGCGGTGTTTCAAATTTCAACTCCTGATCGCAGCTCATTTTGTTCTACTTAATCACTCCCAACGATTCAGATTTTGAGCTCAAAATTTACGTTTAAGTCTAATCTTTTGAAAGCATTTAATGAGATACAAAAAATAATGGTAAAACATAGTTTTTCGTTACTCCAAAGTCTAAAGTGCCCTCTATCGGCATTTTTTGAACTTTATCTTTAAAATTTATTTTTAAGAAAATACTGACATAAAGAATATTTTTAGCGAAAACCGCAAACAAATCGATCAATTTTTTCGTTTTTTATAATTATTTGCAATTTTGGACTCTAAACTTTAATGGCGCCTATCTCCTTCGGAAGACATTTGAGACCCATAGTTTCCTATTTAACATTGTTTGTCTTGATGTGTACTATCACAGCTTAAAATTTTGCCCAAGAGTTTAGATTCACTCTGTATATATATGTCACAATTTAAGGATTAAAGATGATGTATATAGCAGTGGCATTTCTATAGAATCCCATCTATGGCCATTTTTTATAGAAATGGCTTTCTAGATACTGGATGTTATTTTGTGATATTTAGCCGAGGGCGGTTCCACGCTAGAGTTTCAACCTGCAATCGTCATATTCATAGTAGATGTAGGTGTGAATAGATAGAATAAATACTCGAGAAATCACCAAAAGGCTTTTATTTACAGCTTAATAGACTAGGCGGTGAACCTCTTTCACAGTTTATTCGTTATTTCAAGATATTTAGACAGGCTCCAATTATTTAGGACATTATACCAGCAGATGTTAGTAGTTTACATCAACTCGAGGTCAAAATAAAGGCATTAACAGACGTTATAATTAATCATACTTAATAATCTATTTAGAAGCAGTATCCAGGAAAATATTTGATCTTCATTTCACCGATACCAAGTACGTATTCGAATGATTTCGGAGCTCGAACGCCAAACAACAATTTTCAGGTATCTCTTTTCGTCTGCCGTTCAGAAGCACGGATTGCGATATATGGTTTCGATGAGAGTATGAATACAGAGATCATGTGACGGCCGATTGCCAATGAAGGACTGGGATTCTTTAACGGGAGAGGTCAGATTTTTAGGGAGAAATGGTTTCCTGGCCAAAAGCGCGCCAACGAAATTCGAGATTTTTTATTCATGTTCTCTAGACTAGCTGTGAACCGGATGTGTTTAAAGATAACTGATTATTGTTAATTACTGAATCGAGGCTATGGAATAATTTTTACGCTTACGAAAAGTAAAGAAATAAAAATAAGAGAAATGGTTTATTGATTTTGGATTAAATCCAGAATGGAATTAGAATAAAATGTTTTACATTTTAAAATAAAAAGAAAGATTTCTGATTTTCAGAGATACATTTAATATGTGGAATTATTAAAATAAACACAGACGTTTTAGGAATTTAGAAATATAAAAAGGAAAAAAATATGTGTTTTTAGAGGGATGAATATTGGGATGCATTTATAATTTAAAGATAAAGGCGCAATTTATTTAGTTAACAAGTCGCCATGAAAAATTGAATTTAGATATGAGGTTTTTGGAATAAATATAGTTACGGTACATTAATAAATGGAAGAAATAATTATTATAGACTAATTTAGAAAAGGATTTGATGAAAATAATTTAGCGGTTCGCGGTAAATTTTTAATTTTGTTACACACACACACACACACACACATATATATATATATATATATATATATATATATATATATATATATTTATATACATATTAAAGTTTGAATAAATAAGAACTAGAAAACAATATTTTTATAACACTTTGTATCTAATAATTAATCTCATTTTATACTGTTAGTAAATTATTACGCTTTGTATGCGGGTGTTTCTTACTGATTCACACACTGAAAAATGCCGATTTAGGTGAAATATCAGTCGAAATGGCGGTCAACTAAGGAGGTTACACATGCACAATTCAAAATTAAAATCTACTGTGTTCCGATAATATAGAAACCATTAAAAATTATGTGCATTTCAGATTAGTATTGTGAAAGTATCTTAATCTATCTCATGTTATTATTAAAATATTGTTTTACAAAAATCTGCTTTGAGCAGGCATTATCCTTAGCTTGGCGTAGTTGCAGTCAGCATGTATATTTATTGAAAAATATACTTTCTGCCATAAAATGATTAATGACATGTTTTTCATTCATTCCGTTATATTTTTTTAAATTCTGTAACTATTGAGTACATATAAGTCTAAATAGACACATTTATGAAAAAATGCCTATTAAAAGCATATTGTCTTTCAAATATTTTACTGTAACCATTTAATAATTAAAAAATATTACAATTATAGTTTAGATGCGTAGGATTACAATTTTATACGGATTGTGTAGGTTATTTTCTTATATTTTGTCTTCACCATCACAACTGACTGTCATTAGCCCAATGTGGACGTTAAAACTAAATAACAAATTATTCTGCATTGAAAGGAAAATGTACTATGAAACACATACGCATTATAATATATCATATACAATAATTCAAACTTAAGAGAAATTCGAATGCTTATCGGTCTGTAAAAATGATTACATTTTCGATGAAAATAAGCCAAAAACGACTTTACCTGAAAACCACCCACTTAGGCGGTACCAAGATGGCGTCTTTTGCACCAATATTTCTCAAACGTTCAATGAACTAGTATTATCCATAAGATTCCTTCTGCAAAAGTGTAGATACAAGATTTTCTGGTAGCGATCATTGCACCCACATTTCCCTAATTGTATGCCTTTCTTTGTATTTTCAATGAGAGAAACTACCTTTTTATTCTGCTTTTAAAATAAAAGAATTGTTCGTTTTTTACTTACCCATCATACGTAGTATAGGGTAAATCTTGTAATCGTTTTGAAAATCAAAAAAAAAAAAAGTTACGAACGGAACTCCTCCGGCACTCGTTCATGTTGCTTACGGCACCATGAAGAAGGCGCGCGAAAAATCTGTTAGTTTCACTTTCCACCGCCAGGGAGTATCAAATATATTTCATAAATAATTAGCTATATCTTAATTAGTTCATGTTAAGTTGAATGAACCGATTCCCGTTGAAATCGAACCCATAGAACTCGTGAAAATAAATCACCCCTCTGGATATTAATGTTTAAAAATGGTGGTAACCAAAGTCCAAAAACAATACCGGAGTTCATTTAGTACCTGGGAGCCTCGGAAGAATGTCAGAAAAGATTTCGTTTGAATCGGACCAAGATTAAATGCAAAATATTTTAGTTACATTTTCCACCGCCAGGGGGGTGCACTCTGATCTAAAGAAACCTCTTTCCGAACGAAACTTCGGCACGTGTCCCCGCTGCTTATGACAAAGTATAGAAGGCGTTCTGTGCACGCGCAGAAAAACTTTTAGTTCCGCTTTTCACTGCCAGGAGGCGCCAAATCTACGTCTTAATTAGTTATCTATATTTTAATTAGTTCATATTAAGTTGAATGAATCGATTGCCGTTGAAATCGGGCCTTTTGTTTGAATCGGACAAATTTTAAATGCAGAATTATTTATTTTCACTTCCCACCGCTAGGGCGTGTACTCAATTCTAAATTAAACTATTTCTGATCAGAACTCCGACACATGTCCCTGCTGACTACGACACCATATAGCAGGCGTGCTGCGCACGAGCTGCAAAATCTTGTAGTTCCATTTTCTACCGCCAGGTGGCACCAAATCTGTATCTTAATTAGTTATATATATCTTAATTAGTTCGTGTTAAGTCGAATGAACTAATTCTAATTGAAATTGGGCCCATTGAACCCGAGAAAATACCCCTGCCTGGTCATTAATTTTCAGAAATAGTGGTAACCAAGGGCTGAAAAAATTATACCAAAGTTTATCTAGTACCTGGGGATCGGAGAAATGGTTTCGTTTGAATCGGACTAATAATTAATTAGTTCTGATTTTGGAGGTAGAGGGGGAAGGAGGGAGTTTCGATCAAAGCATTAACGCGATATTTAAACTACAACCAAACAGTCACTTCCCCCTCACCACAGAATTAAACCAACGACGTTAAAAAATTAGGAATTATCATTAACTTTTGAAGCAGAAACAAAATTACCTTTTCTTATACGTACAAAAATAGTAAGTTATTGTTGTTAATTTCTGTAATCAAATACATAAATGACGTATACATGAAAAAACTCTAAAATTTGCATAAAACAAATCGCAGAAATTCACAACTCGCTGTTCGAATTGCAAGCAGCTGACGACCTTTTCATCTTCCAATCACAAATGCTTGGTTGACTTCCACATGTGCCTACAATTCTATCAGCTACCAATCCAACTGCCCTCCAATGGCGATTGACTTGTAGTGGGCGATTTGTGACGTCATTTGAAATAAAAAACGCTGCAAAACACGAAAAAAATTTTTAAAAAAAACCGCATAAAGAATGAAATTAAAAGGAAAAAATCGAATAAAACATTGGGATAATAAATAATCCGCCCTTCCCTTTTAAAATTAAGATTTTTTATCTGTAAAGAATTATCAACTTTCTCCACGCTAAAAAGAAAAAAAAATGGCGATTCTGATAGTATCTGAAGGCTGAAATGGATGCTCAACCACATAACCAATCAAGCATTCTGGCAAAATTTCTTAGTGTCAAAGGGAAAAAATCGGCAAACATTGCTATATGGATTTCGCATGAACTTTATTGAAAAGGGGATAAAATATACTATATTGGGCCATAAGATTAGAACCGAATTCCCCTTATTAATGTAGAAAAATCGCAGTGAAACATCAAAAAACACTAAAATTCGCATATTTAAAATCACGATTTTTTATCTGTAAAGAATTATCAACTTTCTCCAAGCTAAAATGAGAAAAAAAAATAATGATTCTGATCATATCTCAGGTTGAAGTGGAAGCGCAACCACCGAACCAATCAAGCATTCTGGCAAAATTTTTTAATGTCGAAGGAAAAAAATCGCCAAAAATCCCAAAATCGCTGTACGAATTTCGCATAAACTTTATTGAAAAGGGGAAAAAATTTACTATATTGGGCTAAAAGATTGGAACCGGATTCCCCTTATTAATGTGGAAAAATCGCATCGAAACATGAAAAAACACTAAAAATCGCATAAAGAATTTAATTAAAAAAATCTTATTAAAAATTCCAAAATCAAGTGCAAAACTACATGCATAGAGGTACCTTCCCACCAAATTTTGTAGCTCTGCGTGCAGAGGTCTCTACAAAACACGACGGAAAAACAGACACACACACACAAACTTTCTTCTTTTATATAGTTGGAGATTAAAAACAAAATAGTTGTTATTCTACAAACCCTTTGAAATTTTTATGAATTCTAAAGATAATGTATCCAAAACATGTTTGTAAATGTTGTTCAAAAATAGTGAAATTTAGTTATAAAAGGGCTGTGTCATTTTTTCCATTTTTTCCCCGTAAAGTGCCATTTGATATTAAAAACAAAATTGAAACAAATATCGTCCAAACCCTTTGAAATTTCTATAGGTAATAAATATAATATTTCGAAAGCTGGTGTGTAATTTTCGTGAAAAGATAGGGATATTTAATTTTAAAAACATGAGGAAATGCCATATTCACGTTCTGAGCAAAAATAAATCCAGGTTTTATTTTTTGAAAATACTTCTAATTCACTGAATTTTTCGAGACTTGTGTACCTAATGTAAATTATGTTTCCACAAAAAGTGTAAAAGATTATGTTAAAATACCGATATTTAGTTACAATTAGCGCAGAAAAATGGGTGTCTAGAGGTGGGGCAAAATGACATACACTTACGAATTTTTTTGAATGACTTAATATTCGTAATTTTTAGAACAAATTACACCGTCGTAGAGAAGAAGGTATCCGAATTTAGTGGGTATTTTTCAGTTTAACGTATCTGGAAAATTCTAGGAGATGCTCGATTCAAAAATACGGAATTAAAAGCACGATTTCGAACTTTATCGAATTTTTTTGAAAGGGTTAAACTTCGTATTTTTTACTGGGATTGCGCCGTTCGAAAGTAAAATGTTCGCAATTTAAGAATATGTTTTTAGTTTGTCCGTACGTTGAGCGGTTTCACCAGTGAGTGCTTCAAAAAAAGGGTGGTAATAAGAACCTTCAGTTTTTCTCTGCTTCGACGCTTCGGGAAGGGTCCTTGAATGCGTGGGTGGGCGCAACGCATTTCTCGGTTGACCTTTCTAATTTCGGAGTTTAATTAATAGCTCTGAGAATTGATAAATAATAAAATATCTGAGCCAAAAGGTTCTTTAGGGCCTTACTTGGACTATCCCTAAGCTATTTTTCAGACCATTACGTGTGACAGATTTTGCTAGCCATCGCACACAGATACACACACACACACACACAGAGAGAGAAACATCATTCTTTTATTAGTTTAGATTACACTGTCTATGTCATGATAAAAATTTTACATCACTATCTTAAAGAATTTCTTCCTGCTAACGTTTTGTAATCAGGGAAAGACTTTGTGCTCACCTAATATAGAAATATAAAAATCAATAAAAAAATGTGAAAATAAATTATAAATGATATAAATATAGTTTTGGCCTCTCGACCACTTTATACGACAGCAATTTCAACAGTGATCATTTTAAAAAGACCTAATTAAATACAGCAAAAAGACACCATTCTTTTCAAACATGAAGAAAAGATTATCTTACATTAAAATCCTGCGGCTATTCTACTGGGACTTAGATAAGAAAATCTTGAAACTTTCCTTATTTATTACAGTTTTATGATCGCTATCTCGTAATCTAAGTTCATTTATTTCCTAATACTGCCAGCGTTATGAGTGTAGTTAAGTCACGTGAAAATATTTATATTGCTCACCAGCCTGAAAGACACCCCCAAAGAATGATTGTTCCATTTTAAGACATGGATTTATTAACATGCGTTATAATATTACATTCTGTCTATGAAGTATTTTTTTAAATGTAGTAAATTGTTTCTAAAGGATTTGTTTCAACAAATAATTTGTTACATCGTCGGAAATTAAAAAAAAATATCCATTCAATTAATTTGTTGTTTTAATCTTTAAAGATTTTTAAAGTGAATAATATTAAATTTTGAAACTGATGCATTTAAAAGTTAAAACAAAACACAAATTGAAAAGTCTTTTTAAAAAAATCGTGAAATTTTATAAAACAAATCTTAACCAATAAAAGTTTGTATTGCAAATTTGTGTTAAAAATATTAACATGTGAAAGAAAATAATATGGAAATTCAATAGAAAATTTTTATCCCATAATTATATTTTTAATAAATCAAAAAAGATTTTTCATTTGAAAACATCACGATGTCGTAATTGGAAGTTTCTACAGATTAATAACTTTAAATATACAATCGTATGTTAACACTATTGTTTGCAAGCATGTTCAAGGAATCTAAAAAATTTTCAGCCGCTTATGAATTATATTGGTAACGGTTGTATTGACATGACAAAATTATACTATTACATGACGATTTTGAAGAAGGCGTGGATAAATTTTAGTATATTAAGTATAATTTAGCCTTAATCTTACGCACTTGTTAAATTACATCCACTTTCATATTTTTCCAATGCAACTCCCCGTTACTTTAATTTTGCAGTGTGAAAAAATGAAATTATACATGTTAAACGTGGAAGGCCATAAATAATTGTAAAAAGGTACAAAACTATATACATTTTAAGAAAACAATTATCTTAAATAATTGAATAGATTAGAAAATTTACAACTTAATTATCATTTAAACAGCAAGTAGTGAAATGATTTTTTTTAGGTTGTGCTAATTTCATAAAACTATTTTAGAAAAATAGGATATAAACATAAGGTAGATTATCAAAACTTACTTATCAAAAGAAAATTTGAAATTTAAAATTACGAAAAACGAGCTGAAACAATTTTGATACTTTTGTTTTTCACAGAATATTCAACTACCATCTATTCTAATTTTGACATTTTTCTATGTACTTGTAAATTTCATATTGTTGTTTTTAACACTGTCCAAGACAGTTGAAAAGTGTTTATTAACTCGGTTTCTCTGGTCATCTGGGCGAGATCTCACTCTCGTAAATATACTCAGATTACGCTGTTATTTTTATATGTTATGGACGTTTACCACAGCCATATTCCTATTTAAAATGCAGTGTGTAGTATTTACAGTTCGTTTACAGGGATAGTCAAAATTATTCCGTTACATTACGGTCAATTTGAAAAAGCATTTCAAGTGCATTTTAATAACATTACACTATTTGAAATATAATTAAATTGATATGCATTTATAAAGTGCACTAAAACATAAATTCCATAGAATATGGGATGCAAAACATTTATTATTGAATTAACAGGATAATACAAAATAATTCCGTTACAGAATGGTCTAGAAAGAAAACCTGTTTGCAGAGTATTTTAATTATGTTACATTGTTTCAAATATAATGAATTTACCGAGGTTTACTTTGAGATACTTGCTGTATAAAAGTATCTGGTAGTTCTCAGCATTTTATGGTTCATTTACAGCAGGTATGTCAAACACGTGGCCCGCGGGCCACATCTGGCACGCTGACAAATTTTCTGTGGCACGCCGACAATAACCCGGAATATGTCATGTAGGTTCTTCAGTTGAACTTCATTCGAACATATGGATTTTGTATTTAAGCTCTTTAATTATTTTCATTACTTAGGTTAGTAAATGTGTCATTGTTAATGAATCCTGCGTCCTTTTTCTTTACTTTCTTTCATTTTTATTTATATATAAGCATTTTATTGACATATTCAATAACATCTCAGGTTATATATATATATATATATATATATATATATATATATATATAACATACGTTAAATCAGAATGAATAAATATGATTAACTCAAAATGAACATCGCAGAATTTTGAAAAGTTGATGTACAAAACCATTCAATTCAAACGAAAACTGAAATTTTATGTGTGAGATGTAGACACTGTTGAACTTAGGAAAGAATGTAACATTAAGAGGTGCTACAGGAAAAAGTATAAAGAACACTGAATAAAAGCTGCTGAAACATCGGAAAGTATAACATAAACTATGAATCACATAAACTATGAATAATAATAACATTGGAATTTTACGTGAATATTTCTTAAACATATGGGTGTGTCTTAAATTGTGTTTATTTTTGCTCAATATAATGGTAATAATATTATTTAATTGTTCTTTATGTGACCCGCTTCTATGTGTATAACGCTTATTTTGGCCGCGGCGGTAAACGAGTTTGACATGCCTGATTTACAGGAACACACAAAAATTTCACATACAATAGAGAAATCGAAAAACCGTCTATAATTTATAATTACTGGAAGTACATTTTAAGTGATTGTATAGCGTTTTAAAGTTTAACTAAATTTTTGAATAGTACATGCTGTGTATAAAGGCTTTAAATTGTATACAGTGCTGCACAAAAGAATTAGTAAGAATTACTGAGTCTGATCATAAATTGCTTAAAGGTAATTTTTAATTGAGTTTTGCCTTTCCAAGCTGAATTATTTATAGTACATAAAGAGATTTTTTAGAATATAAATAAAATCATATACAGAGACGCACAATCAACTGGATACATGGCCGGCTATGTATAATAGTTTCTTGAAGTCTGATTTCAGTAGTTTTAAGAGCTTTTTTAGCCTAAATTAAAATTAATCTGAATATGTGGCGTGTATAAAAATCTGTAGGCAATATACATGGCTATACAAAAAGAATTCCAGTATGTTTCCGTCTATTGGTAGAAATTGCTGATGATGATTTTTTTAAACAATTAAGCCTTTCCTTACAAAACTGAATTTTAGTATACTATTTAGAGTATATACTAATCTAAATATACTAGTATACAGATCAAGTAAAGTGGTTGCACAAAACAATTTGAGTATTTTTCTGGCTATGGACGGTAACTGCTGAAATCTAGTTTTTCAATGTGTTATGCGTTTCAATGTATTATGGAAGTGTTGGAAAGTGTTTCATAAGTTATCTTTTAAGTGTGATTTTTCTTCCTTCGTATTTAAACAAATCTTTATAAGTAGGATTTTATTCAAATGAATAAGTGAGAATTTAAATGTAAATAAAAACGTACTACGCTCTGTCTTTAAAATATACATGTTGAATGAATTTTACAGATATAGAAGATTTTAATATTTACTGGAATGCTATTACACCAAATATACATGAACATCATTATATTTAGCATAACGTGTGTTCTGATTACTTTAAAACACATACCAATTACTTAAAATTTTGCGTTAGGCATTAAAATAGTTGCTTAATGTGAAATGAAATAAATCGCAAACCTTAATGACATAATCACCGTTTCCCATTTCATTTTGTCTGGTTGGCTCAATTTTATATCTATTAGATGTAATTAGTTGTGGGTATAGATAAATAGTTTTGGTGAAGAATGCAAGCGCATTTGATGCTTTAATACATCGATGAAGGAAATAACATTAGCGAATGAGATTTCTGTGGTCTATTGTTTTCTTGATGTAATTTATTACTTAAGTTGTATAAAAAATCTATTCAGCTTTTATGTTATTAGATAAAGGCAAAATTCGCATTTTAAAATATAATTAAAATAATTATCTTCTGAAATAAGATCGTAGGAATGGTCTTAAAGATTAAACTAAATATAATGTATATAATATCCACAACTGGAAGAATTAGAAAGAAGAAGAACGAGGAATCAGAATTAATTTAGCATTATATAATCGAATTGAAAATTCGTTTCATTATAAGCAAAATATATTTGGAAGCATTATAAGCAAAATATTATCGATAAATTCTTGTTTTTAAGGAAATTTTAGAGAGAATTATAAAAAGAAAGATAACCAGTTTCATTTTTAAAACTGATCGTTATAACAGATTTTTTTTTTTTTATTATTATGTTGGAAATATTTTGTATAAGCTGTATTTTGAATTTTCTTAGTGTTTCCAAGAATGTTTTTTTTTTTAACTCTCGTGCTTTTTTCTAACATAAACAAAACCATTTAAAATTGCTAAAAATGTAGAAAAATAAATAAAAGAAAAGAAAATATAAAATTTCCAAAAATACCGTCTACAAACGTATTGCAGAAATAAGTTTCATAAAAATATCATTTACAAACTGAATCACAAATCAATAATATATTTCTAGAAGGATATCCAAAAACTTTTTTAAAAGACATATCATGACTTCGTCAGTTATGCTGTGTTAAAAAAAAAAAAAAAAAAAAAAAAAAAAAAAAAGAAATCTGCTACAGTAACTGCTGTTAAATTCAATGACATAATTACTCGAGGGGAAAGTTTACATCTCATTCAAACCGTTTCTATTGTAACATAAAAAAAACCTTTTAATACTGTCTTTAGACCTTAGTTTGAAGCCAGTATCGATATACTGTATGATACTACCGCGCGCCGTGAGTATAGTTCCACTGAAAAAGAAACTTTTACAGCAGCTATTACAACATATGTTTTTTAATAATTGAAAATTCTTCATGACGCTGATTGAGTAACACAACCACAGAAAAATATTTTTATATAAAAAGGATATATATATACATAACGTGGTATATACGAGCATCGATATTTGTATGTAAATGCCTTGATAAATCAGATTTTTTAAAATAACACCACACCCACGTGTACTGTCGACAAAATCGTTTTTTTTTCAAAAAAAAAAAAAAAAAAAAAAAAAAAAAAAAAAACATTTTTTACATAACGAAATAATTGTTAGGATTTTATACGGGAAGCAAATCTAAATGTAATAACTTACAAAAGGTGTATACCTGAAAATTTCATTTGAAATTCATTTTAAACTACATGAATAGAAGATATTTCTTAATTAACACTTTTTTTATTAATACTCATTAGAGACAAATTGGATGTTTTCCACATTCAAAAATCATTGTTATCAAATATTATACAGCTCTTTGATAATTAAAAATTTCTCTGTTAATATTTATATTTATTAGTCGGATCGTGATCTGTTTTAAAGAGCAACGAGCTAAAGGTGAGTGAATCTTTCTATGTATTTACTTCACTCTGACAACTCTGATGCATTCAACTATGATGAACCTCAAAATAAACACAGAGCTTAGTTAAATAGAGATAATAACATGGACTGATTTTTGAAATCCATTGTGTGGCCTGGGTATATAACGGTCAATGTACAGATCGAAATCCTTTGTCTGATTTCAGAAAATAAACTTGAATATGTCATTGATTCCAAAACGCCTAGAGTTGCAGCGTCGTTTAAATTTACAACGGACTCTGTATAACTTATTTGGACTGAAGATTCATGAATTTAAAGCGTACATAAAATCCGACGGAAACTTGAGTGGTATATTTTTTAAATATATATGTTACGGTCAATATGATTAATCCGGTCATTATTAATAATAAACGGTTATTATTAATAATGACTGGACATAATGACCGGATTAATGATATTGACCGTGACATATATACAATATTTTCTTTTAAATTCAGTACTCTCTTAACAGCTACTTCAGCTGCAGTGCAATAAATTTTCTGAATTACAAAGAGATTGTTTCCTAAGAGTTTTTTTACTGTATTACACAGACATCAGCTCATATGCTTTCCTTTAGTTACGAATTCTTTATTTTGCCTAGTTAATTACAAAATAATCCACCATCTCTTCTATTCTATACGCAGTTAAAATTAAAATAACAACTGTGATCGCTTTTAGATGACTTGAATCGAGAGTTGTTTAATTTTTATCGATAAATAAATAAATTTGATTTCACTCTATTGGTTAGACACGCACAATTCAAAATCATGAAGAAAGGGCAAGCATGAATGATATGGAAAAAAAAAGCAAAAACAAAACAAAAAAATAAAATCACAAAGATATTTCCAGCTAAATTCGTTAAAATTGTACTTTATTTGCAGATTTGTTTTTATCATCTATAATGGACTAAAAACAATGAAAAACAGAATAGTTTTTTTCTGCATTTTTTGTCATTAGAAAATTGCTTAAACAATTTAAAAAAACATGACAACGATCTAATTGCGGATGTTTCTAGATGCTCTTTTCCATTGGATCAAATACGGTATTAATGAATTCTAAAATGTATTCTCTTTCATGATACTGTAAAAATATTTCATATATACAGTGGAACTTCCCTTTACCGAAGTCCCTATTTAACGAAGTTTTCTACTTAACGAAATTTTCTGCAGTACCTGGACTTTGAACACCATTACCATGTAAATTAGTCTCCATATTACGAAAAACATATTCTACATAACGAAGTTTATTCATTTTTTGTACGTGTACAGCATTCAAACGGAGAGGTTGTTGCGATCGATATATGAATTTATTTCAGTGGACTGTTTGAAAATGAAGACATTTTAATCATTTAATCAAAACATATCATATTTTAATCAAAAAAGAAAAGATACGCTTCACTTTTTGCCTACTTCTGTTTATTTTGTGCTTTTTTAGACATTATTCTAATTAAAGTTTTTTCATATGTCATCATCGAATTTTAAAAAAATGACTGCCCGAATTAAAATACATTTTTCAAATATTTCCATTTTATGTGTATTATGTGTATACAAGTTTCAGGAATTTATTATGTTGATTTCTATTTAACGAATTTTCTTCATAACGAAGTGTTTAAGTGTAACGATGAGACTTCGTTAAATGGAAGTTTCAATGTATATATATATATTTACCGAAATATAATTATATTATGGTAAGTAATATATGTTTAAACTTGATATTCAATTTACTATACATTTTAACTTTAAATGTGAAAAACTATCTAGAGTAATTTAAAATTTTTTATGGAGAAATAATTTTATTTGTAATTTAAAAAAATCAAGCATTAAAGAAATTTCCTATTTTTAAAAATAACATACCCCAATTTGGTTTGATTTTGTTTAGATTATGTTGCAATCAAATGTCTGTTACTCTTAATTTGAAGTTATCCTATCTTTTTTAATGCAATGGTTTTTCGAAAATGAAGTTATGATTGGAGAGTTTATAAAAATAAAAAAATAAAAAACACGATTCCTAATTCTTCACATCTCCTACCCTATACAGAAAAATCATATGTATTTACATCAGTGGAATATAGAGGCTCTAATTGATATATATTCATAAATAACAAGAACGAAAAATCATGCGTCAAGCACAGATTATGTAACACTTTCCAACGCTTCCAAAATAATTTTTCAAATCATACCGTTAATTAAGCTAAAAGATAACATCTAAGTAAACAAATTGGAAAACGCATAACATATTTAAAAACATAATTTCGGGAATTTCCAACATATACAACATTCGGAAAAATATCCTAATACTTTTATTCAGCCCTGTATAGGATCTATAGATTTGTATATATACTACACAGGATACTAAATTTTAGTTCAGTTAGGAAACGCGTAGCACAGTTTAAAAATCTCCGTCTGGAGTTTCTGTCAATAAACGGAAATGTGTCCGCGAACTTTTGTGCTTCCCTGTATAGGATCTACAGAATTTATACACACCACGTAATAGACAAAAAGCGAGTTAAAATTAAAATCGCGTTCAGTAACTTAAAACGCACTTCCAGGAATTATTGTTAACAGACAGGAGAGGATTCTTATGTGTGTCCCTGTAAATGAACGATGACTGCTATACACACACTATTCTGTTGTAAGCCTCTTGTAATGCACCTTAGTGATATATATAAATTTCAATGCGTTTAAAATAGTGAAACATTATTTAAATAAACCGCAGACGATTTTTCTCCATAGACGTAATGTAACGGAATTCTTTTGACTGTCCCTGTAAAGTAACTATAAGTGCTATGCACACCCTATTCCATATTAAATTTCTTCTAATGCACCTTAGTGATATATATAAATTTCAATGCGTTTAAATTAGTGACACATTATTTAAATAAATCGCAAATGATTTTCCCCCATAGACCGCAATGTAACAGAATTCTTTTGAGTGTCCCTGTAAAAAAACTATAAGTGCTACACACTTCCGTTTGAATAGGGAACATGCTATAGATAACGACAATAACATATAAAAATTGCAGAGCAATCCGAGCATATTTACGGGAGTTAGAGCACGGCCAGACGGCAGACGGCCATACGGCCATACAAACCGAAGTCATACAAACTTTTCAACTAGGTTGGAAAGTGTTAAAAATGAAGATATCTTGCGCAATTTAAAGTTCTGTGATTGTCAATCATGCTAAAAAACATAATTGATTAGTCGTCTTACGTAAATTAAATTACTTTAAAAATATCTAAATACGGATTTTCTTAGATGATTCCATTACTCAAGTAGTATAAACTATTTTAAAATGGTATATAAAGAAATAGAATAGCACGTCGGAAAGTGTTGTATCATTATATATTCTAATATGAGCAAATCATATATATATGATGAATATATGATATATATTAATGAAAACCTTTTATTTTAATTGGATACATTTTTCTGCAATAGGGTAACTTCGGATATTATGTAATAGTCGGGTTGTCATGCCGGCGACGTCAGGTGTATGGCAACCCTTTCTTTTTCTCTCTTCTGCTGCGGAGTGACGGAGAAGGTAGTACAGTTTGGCGGGAGGCCAAGGTGTTAAGACGATGCGTGCGATGGGCATGTTATGAAATAAAATATAGTTGGTGATAGAACTGATAAGATTATTATAACTACTGCTGCTACTACAAATATTCCTCTTTATATATTTATGTGTGTCCTTCATGTTTTGCTGTGATGTTTCGTCTGTTAAATAAACTTGTGTTTAATCGAGAAAATGGCTGCATTCCTGTGGTATTATGAAAGCAGAAGACCAGAAATGGTATTCATAAAATTTTGCCTGTGAATTTAAAAGAAGTGAGAACGAGTAGAAACCCGAAGGAAAGAGGGTATTTTTTTAAAAGTGTATGACACGCTCTATTTCGTAGAATCAGTGAATGGATTTATGATTGAAGTAAGTTGCATGTTTCTGTTTGTTTATTCCTGAAGTCTAAATAGAAAATAACTTGAATAGAATCATATTGAGAAATATTTTATGATTGGAAACACTGTGTTAACTTTGATATTATGAACTTTATTTGAAACGAGATAGTATAGATATTTATAGAGTATATTTATAGTATTAATAAATAAGTGCTAAGAGTAAAAGCAAAATGCTTAATATTAAAGGGCTAAGGAAAGAAGACCTAGTTGTTGTTGT
This sequence comes from Maratus michaelseni, assembly GCA_963931845.1. NCBI lineage: Eukaryota > Metazoa > Arthropoda > Arachnida > Araneae > Salticidae > Maratus > Maratus michaelseni. Next base: position 286,506,554 of record OZ007596.1, on the reverse strand, counting down.
CACATAATTAGGCATAAAAGTAGAAAGTGAGCACAGGATAATTGATTTAAAAGCATTAATTGAGCAAAGCGATCAGTATTCAAAAGATAATGAATTTATAAAGGAATTTTTAAATACAACGGTGTCAGACCGCATAGAAAGAGAGAAGCGTGATGCAGAAGTCGCGAAATTCGACAAAGAAAAGTCTAAGACAGAACAAGATACGTTATTAGAAATCGAAAGGACTAAGCTAGAATTAGTTAAAGCTCAGATAGAAATGGCTAAAATCCAGAACCAGTATAAAAATTCTGATACGGGGGTGGATGGACTTAAACTTAATTCGTTAGAAGCACTAATCAAAAGCGTAAAAACGTTGACTATTACAGTCCCCAGCAGGCCTGAATCATGGAATTTATTTTTTACTTCGCTAGAGAAAGCATTCGAAATTAAAAATGTCGCAGAGGAATTAAAGGTGGAGATTTTGTTTAATTTGGTAGGAGAACGTGCGGCGCACTTGTTAGTGTACGCAAACACGGAAGAAATGAAAGATTACCAAAAGGTTAAGGCGTTAATCTTAAAAGAATTTCAACCCACACCAGAGGCCTGCCTCGAAAACTTTCTTTTTGCAGAACGATCGAGAAATGAGAATCATATGCAATTCGCGAGTAGGCTCAGAGCCAATTGGGATTTCTATTGTGAACTGAGAAAAGTAAATGATTTTGACACGCTTAATGAGTTAATTGTCAGCGACAGATTATTAAGTTCACTGGATTCGTAGACGTGAAGTTATATTAGGATAAAACAATTAGATAATTGGTTAAAACCACGACAAATCGCGGAAGTATGTGATAATTGGTTTACTTCAAAGGGCAGAACATTTTCGGAATTATATGATAAACCGGTAAAACCCCGCAGTCACGATGAATATGTAAATTACAATAATGGAAAATATATACCACCCCATGTTAGAAATAATTTTAATTTTCGTAGCGATAAAAAATTAAACACACCAAAAGAGTGTAGACTTTGTAAACAGACGACGCATTTGCGATTTTGTCCCAATAATAGAGTAAAGATAAAATTGGAAGTTTGCAAAATCAAACGAAAAAAGATTCTTTTGTCGGAAAAAATGAACAGGATGATAAAATAGTCGCCAAGGTTGAAACACTCTGTTTTGGAAACGAGCCAATAAGTACGCAACCACTTCAATTTGAACATTTGTGGATAAAAGGGAAAGAAGTTAAATGTATTATTGATAGTGCGGCAGAAATACCTGTAATAAACTCTAATCAATTAACGGATTCATTTAGAAATAATGAAAATTCAAAAATTCGGCTAATATCGGCTTTTGGAGAAAGAATAATTGCTAATCTTGCGACATTGCCGGTAGCTTTAAAAACCGGAGAGTCAAATTGTATATTTAACAATAGTGTAAACGTACTGTTTGCCGTTACGGATAAATTATATGGGACATGTATTATAACACCGGCTGCTTATGAAATCTTACAGTTAGCTAGTAACGAGGGCGAGGGGGGAAAGGAATGTTCTTCGGAAGATGATAGACAGAAATGTTCTTAGGCGCCAGTAAATGATACGCGATCGGAAAAGGGAAATGAAATTGAAAGAAAAGAGGGGGAAGGCAACCAAATGGAGGGGGATGATATAAATATTGAAAATTTATGTTGGCAAGGTGAAAATCAAAACGCGGAAAGAGAATTAACGATTAGTTGTATTGAAAGGAAAGATGATAACGGAGATTTGAATGCAGGCCAACGATCAGATTCAAGTATATACAGGGAGCAACAGAAGAGTTGCGAAACATTACAGGGTGCTTTCAAAGATGCGGAAAAAGGTAAAAACGGGTTCGTTATGGTAGATAATTTGCTTTATCATAAAGAAAGAGTCACGGGGGATTGTGTTACGCAATTAGTTGTACTACCAAAGGTAAGGAGAGGGGGAATTTTAAAAATCGCGCATGAATCGATTTTCGCTAATCATCTTGGCATGAAAAAAACAAAAGAAAAAATTCGTTATTCATTTTATGGGCCGAATATGGCACGGGATGTAGAGGATTATTGTAAATCCTGTAAAGACTGTCAGTTAAGGAGCAGAGAGAGGGCTAGCGATCAGATACCCATTGTCCCAATTGAGAGACCGGAACTTCCGTTCGACGTTGTAAATATTGACATAATTGGAAAAAATGAACCACCTTCAGCGCGTCGACATCAATATGTACTTACCTTAGTGGATCAGCATTCGCGGTGGCCAGAGGCGGTCCCGTTAAGAACAATTACGGCTAAAGCTACGTGCGATGCATTATTAGAAATATTTATGCGAACAGGGATACCCCGCGTAATAGCGAGTGATCAGAGCAGAAATTTTGTTTCAGGTTTAATACAGGAGTTTCATGCTAGGCTAGGAGCGGCTCCTAGATTTGCAACGCCAGGACATCCGCAAAGCTCGGGATTAGTGGAGCGATATAATCAGGTTCTGAAGCGCTTTCTACACCAAATAATTCGGAGCGATTCCAAAAATTGGGATAAACACATTCCTTATTTATTATTTGCCTATAAAGAAATTCCGAATAGTACCATGAGAGTATCGCCATTCAAATTAATGTACGGAAGGGAGGCGAGGGGCCCATTAGCAGTAGTGAAATCTACATGGTCAGGAGAAATACCACTACCCATAAATCTGGGAAAGAGCGCAACTGAATATCTTCAAGAGTTAAAAATTAATTTAGAAAGGGCGGCGGAGCAAGCGGCAATAGTAGCGGAAGTTAAACAAGGCTCGTATGCGAAGTACGCTAATCGGAGAGCGATTTACAAGGAATTTAGACCAGGGGACCAGATATATCTATTAATCCCGGATTCCACGAACAAACTTTATGCTAGGTGGACGGGACCAGCCAAAATTGTAGCACGCTTTAAACCTGATTCTTACAAAGTAAAATTAATAAACGGGAATGTTAAGAATATTCATGTAAATAAAATAAGAAAATTTATTCCTAGGGTACGGGCGATGGGAGTAATCTTCGAAAATGAAGAAGAATTAGGAGAAGTCCATCCCACCCCCAGTGTGAAAGATAACTCAAATTTATTTGACATAGAAGAAGTAGATTTGAAGCATTTAGAAAATGTAGAAAGAAAAAATATGTTAGATGTATTATACAAATATAAAGATTTATTTTAAAAAAGGTACAAATAGCTAAGGTAGGAGAGCACAAAATTAGATTAAACGGCGAAGAAATGAAAAAGTAATATGTTTATAGAATTCCAGAGGCGTTGAAACCGCAAGTAGACAAGCAAATCGAAGAAATGCTAGAGTTAGGACTGATCGAAGAGAGTGATGCGGAGGCGCCACACCCGGTAGTGTGCGTGATGAAGAAAGATGGGGCCCTCCGACTGTGCGTAGATTTCAGAACTTTAAATGCAATTACTAAAACTGACGATTTTCCGATGGAAAACGCAACGGATCTTTTGTTCAATATTGGCAGGGCCAATGTAATAACTACAATCGACTTGCTCAAAGGATATTGGGCCATACCACTGGAAGCAGAAAGCCAGGGTTTGGCATGTTTTAAGACTCATAGGGCTCAATATCGCTTCAAAGTGATGGCCTTTGGGCTCCGGAACGCAGCTGCGACCTTTCAAAGAGAAATAAATAAAGCACTTTCAAAATACAGGAACTTTGCTAGAGCGTATATAGATGATATAGCTGTTTTTTCGGACACATGGTCTGATCACATTACGCATCTTGACACGATATTTTCCAAACTTCAAGAATTACGGTTCTCAGTGAACCTGAAGAAGTGCGCCTTTGCGAAAACCAGATTAAGTATTTAGGACATGTCATCGGGTCCGGCAGCCATCGAACTGACCCAGTAAAGTGGAAGCCATCAGAAAATTAGCCGTCCCATAAACAAAAAAGCAACTTAAGAGTGTCCTTGGATTGTGCAATTACTACCGCGATTACCTGCCTAAGTATGCTGAAACAGCATACCCTCTGACAGAACTTACTAAAAAGAACAGTCCCGAGAAATTGTGCTGGTTGGAGGAACATGATAAAGCTTTCAACGAACTAAAGAGGGGTCTCGTTGAGGCACCTAGTCTTTATACACCTGTGATAGGGTTACCATTCACCATTCAATGTGACGCATCTGCAATAGGCATCCGTGCATGTCTATCTCAACAGAAAGATGAGAGACTATATCCAGTCAGTTATGACAGTCAAAAGCTCACCAAAACTCAGCAGGCTTGGCCGATCATTGAACGGGAGGCCTATGCTGTTATCTGGAGTTTAAAGCAGTTCGAGACTTGGATTTTTGGTTCACCCGTGGAACTTATCACCGATCACAACCCACTGACTTTTATCACCAAAAATGCTCCCCAATCTTTCAAACTGCAGCGATGGGCACTGGCTTTGCAGAAGTATGACATCATTATTTGACATTGTCCTGGTGCAAAGTTGACGAATGCGGATAAACTGTCGAGACTGGAAACAACAGACTAATAAATTGACTGTTAACTTTTTATCAACAATTAATGACTTTTAAGAAAAACTTTTGATAGTTCACCTTTGTGTATGCTGCAGCTGAAATTGTATTTCATATTAATTTGCATTCTGTTCCTTATTTGTTATTTGTATTTAGTATTATATATTATGAAACATTAATTGTATTTTTATATTGCAGTAGCTAGCAGGAGTTCCAGAAATTTTCCAGAGAGGTTATAAGTATTTTTTTTGTATTTCTTTTAATATATATTGTAGTTTATTAATATTCATTAGTAGTTTACTGCTAGAGGATGAAGTGTAGTGACGTCAACAGTCTGGATTTCAGATCGCAAATGTGGCATACCCCTTTTGCAATCTTAGGTGGGGGGTGTCATGCCAGTGACGTCAGGTTTATAGCAATCCTTTCTTTTTCTCTCTTCTGCTGCGGAGTGACGGAGAAGGTAGTAGAGTTTGGCGGGAGGCCAAGGTGTTAAGACGATGCGTGTGATGGGCATGTTATGAAATAAAATATAGTTGGTGATAGAACTGATAAGATTATTATAACTACTGCTGCTACTACAAATATTCCTCTTTATATATTTATGTGTATCCTTCATGTTTTACTGTGATGTTTCGTCTGTTAAATAAACTTGTGTTGAATCGAGAAAATGGCTGCATTCCTGTGGTATTATGAAAGCAGAAGAACAAAAATGGTATTCATAAAATTTTGCCTGTGAATTTAAAAGAAGTGAGAACGAGTAGAAACCCGAAGGAAAGAGGGTATTTTTTTAAAGGTGTATGACACGGGTAATATGCAATATGGAAATTTCTGTTTAGTAAAATGCTGCTACCAAGCAGCAATATCATGAACTACTTAAAAACGTTTCCAGAATGCTCCCCAGAACGCGTAGTTTGTCGGCCTGCGTCACAGTTTGTGAATAAATATTTATTTTTCGTGTTTGGAAAATTTCTGTAGATAGTTCTACAATATATTTATTCATTATTAGAAAATATTTTTACATTGATATTAATAATAATGTACACCCAAAAATTAACAGTTTATGATGTAGTATTCGTCTTCTAGCTCCGCGATTCACACCAATAAGCATAGAGTAATTTTTTCCTCAACCAGCGCTGTCAGATTATATGGCATAGTAATATCTCATAATACTCCATTATTATGGTGGTGTAAAGATAGATCATTATATTTATGATTTGTGTAAATCTGAAGTATGAACTACTGAAGCATATTGGCTGACTGCCTAGACACTATATTTTGATCAGTCACTCTTAATACTATTAAAATATGTTTTTTTGCCAAATTTTGTTCGTTTTCTTCATTTTAAACCCTCTGTTCCATATTTTCCGACTATCTCACGATACTCTCAAAATATGTTTAGAGAAAAAGGTGAAATACGGGCACCTTTTTTTTTTGTTACTTACCCATCATACGTAGTATAGGGTAAGTCTTGTAATCGTTCTGAAAAGCGAAAATATTTTTTGTGACGGATTTACACGTTTCAGACACTGGAGATTCCGAAAAACATATTTTTAGAAAAACAAATTTTGCCGTCCGTCTGTGTGTCTGTAAACGCTCTATCTCCCAAACAAATTGAGATAGAGACTTGCAATTTGGTATGTACTTAGTATGTAATAATGTTAAGAAGCCTATTTAATTTCAATAACCTCGATTAACCGGAACTATTTTTTTCGGACTCTCGAAATATTCGTACTGATAAAAGGTATATAAAAATTTTCGAAATTGTTTATTTTAAGAAATGAATATAAAATACAATAAAAAAACAAATTTTGCATAAAGCATGAAGTCGATCGGATAATGAGTTGCCGAGATATTTCGAATCCTATTTTCAACACTCCTCGATTTTTCATGACCCTGTATTTCATCCAAATTTCACTTCAAAGATATTGCAAATGAGATGCTTAATCCGATGCAATAAACCGCTAGTTAATAGGATTATCATTTTTGGAGTTGTAAGGATGTTTCTTTCAAGTAATTCAGTAATCGAGCCTTTAATGTTTAGGACGTCATCAAGTCACGATTTTATTTGAATTGCAATGCATTTTATAAGTAGTTTACACATTTTTATTTTAATAATTTACTTTATGCATATCCATGATGGATAAGTATTACGGTGGCCCCCAACGACTAGTTTTTATCTTAAAGTGACTTTCCCTCTTAAAAATTCCAGATTTTTTACCTGAACTATAACAAGTTTACTAAATGATAAGAGGCAAAACAATGATTAATATCAATTATTTCAATTCGAAAACGAAGATTTACAAAATGCTTTTAAAAAAGGACCAGAAAAAATGCGGTGCAAATATCAGACCTCTCCAAACATGTCACAAAAATAGTTTAAAATGTTTTAAAACAGGTTAAAGCAATACAAAATTGTAGAGAATTTATTTATTACAGAAAAAAAAAATATTTACAGAAATCGCAAACATAACTGGCTCTTTCAGTCCCGGCACAATCTAAGTGCGCCCACACCTGACACATATCACATTTAACCCACACCTCTCCGCGAGTGTCTTCAGAGAACATTCCATCACAAAAGATGCAAGTTTCATCGCTCGAGTCTGATTTATCCTCCTCGTTCATATCCAGATTGATATCATCATCGCTGTCAACAAGGGGAGGGTCACAGTAATCTGATGATTCCGGAAGGTCTTTGGTCTTCCCACCCCTGCTCCCTGGCATTACGCCATTATGTTAGATTACGCATATTACCAGATATATTATAATATAAATCTAACGAATGCCTTGAGGAGTTACAGATAATAAAATGCCCTTATAATTACCTATAAATTTATTATTATCTACACCTAAGGTAATTTTAAAGTTCTCTTACCTCAAAGCATATGTTAGGTTTATTTTATAATATATTTGGTAATGTGTATATTGCAGATAATTGCTGTTTTCACGTAAAAAAAATATTGAAATAATTTATGTTGTTTAACATAAAAGGTAGTGTAATTAGGGGCCGCCTTTAAATGAGTGCCCATATTTACACCAACCCCACCTAAGAAAGATGACCACTATCACATCTAAACTAAAGGTGTGCTTCTAAATGTAGCTTAGGATCTCCGCTTTCCGGATATCACTGTGAAAAATTATCAATTCACACAATAACTCACGCTGCTTCCACACTACTTGAATGAATGGTTCCAACTGCTCTCTGCTATCTAATATCCACAAATGCGTCATCTACAGTCCTGGTCAGCAGTCTTCAGCACTGCCCATCGCCACTTAGGTTGGGGTACCCATATTTACACCTGTGGCCCTTTTTACACCTTTTCCTCTATTATTATTATTGTTGGTTTGCAAGTTATGAAATCTCGTAAAATAACATTTATGTCAAAAAAAAAACACTATTGGTAGGTAGTTGAAGTTTGTAATTGTGATCGATTTTCGTGTTTAAAACAATATCGGGATGTTATATTGCCCCAAATGTAAACAGTATTCCATAATTCCCGAAGTTCTTCTAAAAGGGATATTTTTTTTATCCTTACTCGATCAATGTTACAAACAAAAACGTTCTTTTTTAATTGAGAAAAAACGAAAAGTATCCGGTTAAATTTTCGTAATTGATATTTTGGCATATAACCAAGTCGTTGGATGTGGCCAGATGGTGTAGGAGACACAGCTTTCATACTCTAATGACAAGTACCGAGGTCTGAATGGTGAAAAGGTAAGACAGTAAAAACGGTGTGATAATGTCGTATAAATGTGCATCAAAAAGTATAATTACAATAAAGGTTTTCTATACTATTCCGCTATTGCTCGTATTTATTTGTAAAAACAGAAATTCCCCGTGTTGAATAGAGGAAAATTTCAATCTTGGAAACCGGGGAATACCAAAACAGAATAGGTGGCAAAATTACTGCCAGTACATCTTCCTTTTTCACGGTGTGTGCAAGGATATAAGTAAGAAAACAAATGAATCTAAATATGCAGATAATGCATTGAATATTTCATATATTACTAGCTTAGTAACTTAGATTAATAATAAAATAAGAAGACTTTATCTTAAATAGCACATTGAAGATTAAGAGGAAAATCTTTTATTAACCTGCCGAGCACGTCATAACACAAACAACACTTACCAAATTCTTAACTGAAGAACACAGTATTAAAAAATTAACTTCTTTATCTTGTGCCATATGAATACCCGCAATACGTAACTTTTCAGCCGTAAAAAACGATATATCATTATGTAGCCTAATATTATATTCCCGCAATCTTTCTAATGCTTGTTTTAAACGTTACAAATATATTTCATCAGTTTTCCATATGTAACTGCAATATCGTCAGAAAAATTGTAATACCATCAATTCCGCTTTAACTTTGTCCAATGTTTCGTGGCCAAATAACAGATGTATTAGTAAGACCTACAGGTAAGTTTAAGAACTGGAACTTTTTGAGTGCCAATTGACAACAGTTAATGTGAATTTTCAAAAAATTGGCAATTGAAGATATGATTGGTTTAAATCAAACTTTTAAAATACAAACCAATTGCAAATATAGCCAAAATATCTTTTATTTTAGTCAAAGGATATTTTTCAACTTTAAAAATTTCATTACCATTTACTTTAAAATCACCACATAAACGCATTTTCCTATTAGGCATAACAACTCAAACTCACTTACTACTAGTTATTGTTTTTATAATATCCTTATTCTGCATTCTTTGTCATTCTATATTTACTGTAGTGCATATTGTATAATGGAAAATATATGGGAGTAAAATATTTTTCTGGATTGAGTTCTGCATTCATAACTTTTATTTATCACACCTCATTAGTAAACATATAAAAAAATTCCGTCAATAATGCTTCTAAGTTTTCAGAAAAATTTTAAATTTCATTTACGTAAATTGTCTTTAATTTATGGTAAAATATATTAATTTCTGAAAACCATTATCTTCCGGATAATAATCGAAAATTATCTTCTTATATCAAATACAATTTAACAGTTTTAGTTTCATTATCATAAGAGAAATTAACATTTGTATATCCAGTGGGTTTAAAAATGTCAACAATCACAGTTCTTACCATCGGGTGCAAACGTTTTATAGTTTGTAAATACCCTATAGACACGTTTAATATTTACTGCAGAAATTTTGGAAACGGTATGAAACTCCTCTGACCCTATCTTCTATTAAAACAGGTACTTTGATGGGAATTTTACCTTTATCATTACTCACAGATACAATATCTACAGTATTTAAGTTAAAAATTTACTCCTTGTCTTTGCTTCTTCAATAGTTCCTTGAATAGTTGTCGAAATTTTATCTTCTGACAAATTTTATTTGGGAGAGGAATTAAATGTTTGGGCAGAAGATCAACAATTTTATCATATTTAAGTGATACTGGAACCTTGAAAATGGTAGATACGATAATAAGCTCTAAACGTTTGGTTCCGTACACCAAATAATAGCTAGAACCTTTTCGCTTTACTTTAAATCATGTAAATTAAAATCTTGTTCTAATCTTTTAAAATTCCGTAGCAAAAGTTTCAACTGAATCATTATATATTTTTAAAATTCTCAGATTTAGCTCTACATAAATCCTTGAACTGAAACTTTATTTTATCGAAAAACTCTATTTGGCTCCAAAAACTGGAGAATGCAGCCATGAATTAAATTACAGGATAGAACAATATTCAAACTATTTTGATTGAATGAAGCAAACTTGAAAATAAAATTATTACTTTTACGCTTATAAGCTTTATCCAAATGAGTTTGTTTTTTACATATATTACATAAAGCATTAATACTATATTTACAGGATTTAGCAAAATATAATGAATTACCTCATCAGTATTTCCTTCTGAGTACATCGAAATATGCATGATTATTGAAAGTCTGTTTTGGAAAACTGTCTTGAATATATATTTTTTTTGGTTTTGCATTTTCAGTACACGCGAACTTATTGATATTTATAATTTTATTTTTAATTCAGAAATATCAAATTATTCATTATGCAATTCTCCAGCTTTTTCGACCGCTTTCTGAAAATTTAAATCACTGACATGAGTAACTAATTTACTTTGAATATTTTTCCTTTTTATCATCTAAGGCAGGGGTCGGCAACCTTTTCCGCTGCGGGTCACAATCAACCAAAATATGTATAGTAAGAAGACGTTTCGGGTCACTGGTAATTTCTTTTTAAAACAGTCTTATTTTGGTGAATAATATGATAAATTTTATTGAGGAAATAATTATCATTCGTGTTTTTAAAATTTAAACACAAAAAATAAAATTATAATTATTATAAAAGGAAGCATAACTGAATGAACTTTACTTTCTCTTCAATGTCTCCCCTGATGCTGAACTTTTAAAGTCAATTCATTCAAGTCTGGTTTATAGTTAGTCGTCTTAAGACTAATACAAGCATCAGAATTTTCAGTAGTTAAGCTGTTCCTGTTCTTACTTAAAATGAATTTCATATGTGAAAATATTTGCTCACATTTATAAGTTGAACGAAATGCCGACAAAATGGCAAAGCCATTTTTTTTTCAGAGATAAAAACTTCGTAGAAAGTGATGCCCAACAGGCTGATATCGTGGAACGATCACGATCTTCTGATTTTTTCAAATCTTTCCGCAATGTCTTGAATTTATCCATCCATTACGCTGAACTTTTAAAGTCAATCATTTCTAAACTAAAATTGTCAACTTTAAGAAATTGAAAATACTGCAAATCTAAAACATTTTCTTCTATTTCATCGGGCTTTATTATAAATGTAAACATTCCGCTGTGTTTCTTAAACATTTTAAATCGACTTCCAAATTCACTTTTAATGCACAAAATCCAACTTTCGAACATATTAAGATTGCTGTCATCGATATTTTCTTTTTCGTGTTGGCCTTTTAACAAGGGAAATAAACGAATTTTTCTTCTTTTTTATGTCCGTATCAAGTAATATTAATTTCGAAGAAAACTATTCCATTCTTTGTACATTTTCAAAATTGTGTGGTTATTTCCTTGAAGTCACAGGTTGAAATCATTATAATGGTTCATTATGTCTGTTAAGAACAAAAGTCTTACAAACCATTCATTATCATCAAGTCCTAGATCGCATGTTCACCGATTTCGTAAAGAAATTTTTGTATCTTATCAAAACACTCTACAAATCTATTAAGAACTTTGCCTCGACTTAACCATCGTATTTCCTAATGTAACAGCAAATCTCCATATTTCGATTCAATTTCCTTCGAAAAGGCTTTAAAGCGCCTGTGTATTAATGCTGATCGTGCTACTATCATATTTACGATCGTAACAATCTTTCCCATTACATCTTTAAGTTGTTGTGTAGATGCCATTGCAAATAAATTTTGTTCATGTATGATACAATGAAACGACAAAAGTGTGCGGCCAAGTTCATTTTCCACTAGTTTCACAAATCCAATATTTTTCCCCCTCATAGCTTGAGCACCATCAGTTTTTATGGAAAACAATTTACTTGTTAAATCCAATACTTGCCCATTTTCACAAATAGTATACTCTTGTACTTGACGAAAAATGTCAGTGCCTTTGGTCGTGTCATTCATAGAAGCAAGAACGCAAAGTTCTTCATCGACTTTTGAACTTTTTATTGATGCATATCTCATAACAATCGCAAGACTACCCATACTATGGGTACTTTCATCGGGTGCAATGTTAATAACGTCACTAGATAACAAATCATTTTTGACTTGTTCATGTTCATCAATATTTTCGGCCATATCTTTAATGCGACGCTGAACTGTTCTAGCTTACAATGGCATTTCTTTAATTCTCTCAATGATTTGTTTTTTATTTGCGAAGTCATTAATTAAGTGTTCGGAACAATTTAACAATGCGCTTTTCAAAAATTCACCGTCTGTAAAGGGTTTTCCGTTGGTACCAATACTAAGAGCTGCAACAAAGCAGGCAGATGTAGCTTGATTGTGGCTAGTAACAAATTTATTTATCAATTAATTTTGTTTTCCAAAATCTAATACACTTTTAGCAATGTATTCAGATTTTTCTTCATTTGGCATTTCACTCACATTTTTATGTTTTGAATGAAAGTGTCGCTCAATATTGTAAGTTCTAGTGGTAATTACATCTGAGCATAAAATGCATATCAAATTGTCATCATTTTCGACACATTCATACTTTTCTTTCTACGCATCTTGAAACAATCTCTCTTTTTTTTCTTTTTGCTTGCCGATGGCAATAATTTGTTTTAACAAACTGAACAAGTTCACAACTGAGAGAGCTAATGCTCCTAACCGCCAAATTGTAGCAGTAGTTCAAGCCGACTTATTGGACAAAAAGTGAGATCGCGGTGAATGTGTCGAAGTCAGCGATTGGACGCTGCCTTCCACCGCGCCTTCGTTCTTCCAATCGCTGCATTCGTTATGCAGTCGGTGCTGCAGGGGAACATTGCTGCAGGGGAAGCCAAATTTATACCAACTCAATTTCCGGAGAATTTCTTTTTCTCTCTTCGTCATTCTTTATTGTCCTGTCTCAAAACATGATTTTTATAACAAATAAGTGCAAAAATCTGTTATGTTATTTAATAGTTTGGAATTTCTGAATTAAAATTAAACTTTTTAAAGTTCCAAATTAAACTCGAAATATTTTTTCAATAGAATTTTACTTTTTTATACTTTTTTCGGAACTCAAGCGGGTCACTTGAAGTTATGAAATGGGTCACTCGGTGACCCGCGTGTCATATGTTGCCGACCCCTTATCTAAGGAATTGTTCCAATATATTCTCGATTTATGTATCACCCAATATGTAAAAGGCAGTAAATCTTCTTTTTTTAAATCTAGTAGAAATATCCTGAATAATTTCATTTTCTGATAGAAAACTTTTTCAAAATCATTTACATGATTTGTTCTTCTCAAAAATTTATAATTTATTTTTTTAAATAACAGAAAGTCGATGGCAGATTTGCTTATTTTTCACAGAACTGTTTGGTACAGTGTATGGAAGCATATAAATAAGAAAAAAAAAGTTTCAAAGTATGAAGATACTGTTTGAATATTCAATATTATATTATCTTAGTAACTTAGATTAGTCAAAAATGACGAGACTTCTATTCAATTAGAAAAATGAGACTTAACAGGATATGAACTTTTATTAACCCGCCGTTGACAGCATAACAGAATGTACACTTACAACTTTCTAAACTGAAGAATATCGTATTGAGAAATGGCTTTTATCTTATGAAAACCTACAATACGTAATTTCGTCAGCCATGAAAAATTATATTTCTTTATTTATCCCAATGTCACACAAACTTTCTAATATCAATTTAACCGTTACAAATGTATTTCACCATTTTTCCATGTAACCCCAGTATTGTCAATAAATATTGGATAACCATCAATTCCGCTTAAAATTTTGCCCTGTCTTCCGCAGAAGAAGTATTTGTAATAGACACACAGAGAATATTAAGAGCTTGGAGAATACTTTTACAGTGTTTATTTTCGACAGTTCTTGTGAATATTCATCTACTGGTAATTGAAGGTATGCTTGTTTAAATCAAAGTTTGTAAAATGCAAACAATTCGCAAATATAATCAAAATACTTTCTATCTTAGTCAAAGGATATTTTTTAACTTGAAAAATGTTATTTTTTTGTTTATTGTAAAATCCCCACATAGACGAATTTTACTATTACGCTTAACAACTGGAGGTATAGGGGTTGCTCACTTACTATTGGGGATAGGTTTTATAATATTCTGATCCTGTATCCTTTGTAATTATGCATTTACTGCCACAGGTAAAGCATATATTTCAGCTCTCGCTTTTAAAAATATGCGAGTAGTATCATTTTATATATTGAGTTCTGCTTTCAAACCATTTATTTCTATCATATTATTTTTAAACAAATCAGAGAACTCGACCAATAATGCTTCTAACTTTCAGAAGAATTTGAAATTCCATTCACATATACACTGATTTCCATTTATGAGAAAATATATTGCAATGAGAAATTTAGTCTCTACCGAATAATAATAGAAAACTATCTAATTATTAAATACAATTTAACATTTTTTGTTGTATTATCATAAGAGACAATAACATTTTCATATCCGGTTGGTTTAAAAATGTCACCAGTTGCAGTTCTTAACTGAACATCGGACGCAAATGCTTTATAATTTGGAAATACTCTGTAGAAGCATTGAATAGGTCCCGCAAAAATTTCTGAAGTGGTATCTAACTCCATACCAGCCCTGGCTCTATTTATTGTTAATATAAGAATTTTGATGGGAGTTAGACCTTTATCATTACTCGCAGATACAATATCAACTGTATATGTCAGTTATTTATTTGCTTTTTAAAATTGTTGCTTTTACGTTTACGAACTTCACACAAATAACCTCATTTTCACATATAATGCATTAATATATTTACACAAATTACCACATTAGTAGCAGTAGAATTTACCTTTGTTTAATCATAAGAGATATTAACATTTTCATATCTGTAGGGTTTAAAAATGTCACCAGTTGCAGTTCTTAACTGAACAGCGAGCACAAATGTTTTATAATTTGGAAATACTCTGTAGAAGCTTTTAATAGGTACTGCAAAAATTGCAGAAGTGGTATCTAACTCTATACCAGTCCTGGCCCTATTTTTTGTTAACACAAAAATATTGATGTGAGTTATACCTTTATCATTTCTCTCAGATACAATATCAACTGTATGTAAGTTAGTTATTTGCTTCCTAAAATTGTTGCTTTTACGTTTACAAGCTTCACACAAATAACCTCGTTTTTCACATATATTATATATATAGTAATGCATTAATATATTTAAAAGAAGTACCTAATGTGAAGAATTACTACATCAGTAACAGTAGAATTTATCTTTGTTTACGACTTTGTTTAGAATTTATCTTTGTCATCGACATTTCCAAGATTGTTGATATCATTTATTAAAAATGTCTTTTTTTTTTTTTTTTTTTTTTTTTTTTTTTTTTTTTAGTACACGCGACTTTATGGATATTCGTACTTTTATTTTTTACTTTGTCAAAAGTTAAGTCACTGGCATGCGTGATTAGTTTGCACTGAATATTTTCCGTTTTTAATCCTATGAGGAACCGTTACAAAGAGATTCCCTATCATCAGAGAATACGCAGTGAGTCTTTATTATTATTTTAAAATCTAGCAGAAAAATCTTGAATAGTTCCATTTTTTAAAATCTATAGTACATTGTCGAAATTTTATTTTCTTTCAAATTTTATTTGAGAGAGAAATTAAATGTCTGAGCAGAAGATCAACAATTTTATCATATTTAAATGATACTAGAACCTTAAAAATGGTAGATACAATAGTAACTTCTAAAAGTTTGGTTCCTACACGAAATAATTGCTAGAACATTTTTGCTTTACTTTAAGTAATGTAAATTAAAATCTCGGGCTTACCTTTTAACTACCGTAGCAAAAGTTTCAACTGGGTCATTATATATTTTTTAATTCTCAAATATACCACTACATAAATTCTGGAATGAAACAAAAGCTCTATTTGGCTCCAAAAACAGCAGAATGCAGCCATGAATTAAATTACAGGATATAACAATAATCGAACCATTTTGTTTAAATGAAACAAACTTAAATAAAAAATTCGTTGAGATCCAATACCTATTATCGTCGCCATTATATTAAAATAGTAACTTAGATTAATTAAAAGCAACAGGACTTCTTTTCAGTTTGCACACTGATAAATAAAATAACATTTTAATTTGTCGTATACATCATAACATACAGCCCTTACCACTTTCTAAACCGAAGCACACTGTATTGAGAAAGAGTTCTGCTGCTTGTAAAACTGCACGCAGAATTCATTACCTGTTTTGCGATGCTGCCATCTATTATTTTAATAACTAAACATCACAAACATGTTGTTAATTTTTAAACTAAATTATATTTATCAACCGTCACCGTAATTAATATCTGCTAATAAACCATTTAAATTTTTCTTATATTTTCTTTCAATTTTCATCAACTCTGTATCTTATAACATGCCTAAAAATGCAGTTCTAACAAAATCAGATAAATTTTTCCTTAGTTTAGTTAAATTTCTGAAAATATATTATTATTTTTGTCATAGCAACTCTAATGATAAATAATATCATAAAATATTTAGGAAATAGGATTGGCAAGGAGTGCAAATAAATTCGAATAAGGAGAAGAAATGTTATTCTATGAGATAAAAAAAAAGGTATTATCTGTAGGTGGATGAAGAATAAAGAATAAACACTTTCATTTAGAATATGTCAGAAAAATGAAAAAAAAAAATGTTCTAATAGCTTTACTCTAACATTGTGAATTGGCATAATGTCATGCGTTTGGATTTTTTAAAGTACTTGATATATATGTTTGCAGCCCAAATATTTATACGTATGTATATTTTTTAGAATTAATGTTCTTATAAGTATAATGTTCTTACACCAATTCTTTTAAACTTTAATATTAAACACAGTTTTCTTTTCTATTTCTTAGGAAATACGAAATGAAAAATTGAAACAATCTAGTGTCTCTACAGTGAAAATTATAGAATGAATATAAATGATATTATTTATTAAAAGTAACTAGTTTTAACGTAAAATATACATTATATTTTTATCTCACGATATTCGATGCGTTGTAAATTACAAAAATTTTCGAAATAATACACGAATTAAAATTTTGTTGTTTAAATTGTCAAGCAATTAATAAAAAAGTTTTATATTTTACTGCTTTTTAAATATTTGTACGGTCTTTTGATCCTAGAACGTTTTTTCAAAACGTTTTTCAATTCCTACTATTAGTTCACACTCTCCATATAAATATTTATATATCTTGTTCAAATTTCCAATCGTCAATAAAATACTTTTTATTCATCCACTCAAGTTCAAATAAATTTTTTTTAACTTGTAGTGGATGACACTTGCTGTTAATACAGTTTTTTTAATAAAAAGTAACTAAAATAAAATATTTCTTTATTGACCTAAGTAGGAATTGACTTTAGTTATTTATTTATTTTTTATTACTTATTCTTCATGTTACGACAATTGCAACAGTAAAAGGTCCATTCTTCTACGACCAAAAATCATCGAGATACGATATTTTGAATTATTTATTTTATGATTTATTTATTTATTTTTTATTATTTATCGAGGTCTGCCATCGTATATCAAGCTCTTATCTTGAGAATTCTTTGCACTAATAAGTGCTGTCAATTAGAATTTAGACGAAATTACTTGTTTCAATTATTTTCATTTTTAACTACACTGCTCAAAACAATTAAAGGATATTTGAAGTTTTATATAAAATAAAGATATAAACGAAAATTTTTTTGCCGAAAATAGAAGAAGAGAATCACAAATGCAAATTTTTCTGGTTTTCAAACTGTGGAGTATGCAAATTTTGAGTTCGACGTCAAAAACGTCGCTTCAGCGGCAGCGAATGAAATTTGACTTTCAACTGGATAAAAGAGAATGAAGACAAGGATGATCGGCATTCAGTGATTGCTTTGTTTCGATGAGTACGATGTCTCAGCGAAGTCATTTGACAGATTCAGAAGCTTGGAGAATTGTTGGTAGGTTAGAAGGGGGCCAAACTCAAGCCGAAGTAGCGCAAGCCATTGGAGTGTCACAAAGTGTCATTTCCAGGATCTGGAACCGTTTTTTGGAGAGTGGATGTGCAGGCCGAAGACCAGGGCAAGGTCGTAGACGGGCAACAACGCCCAATGAAGATCGGTATTTAGCGTTAACAGCTCGGAGACACCGAAACATGAACGCTACTCTTCTCCAACAACACCTTCGCTCGGCTACAGGCACCACGATTTCAACTCAGACTGTCCGAAACCGGCTCCATGCTGTAGGTCTGTATGCTCGCCGACCGATGGTATGTGTTAGATTAACATCAAGGCATCGTCGCGACCGCAGGGAGTGGGCAACCGAGCATGTCAACTGGAGGAGAAATGAATGGAGCAATATTCTGTTTTCTGACGAGTCCCGTTTTTCTGTGCATCCAGATAATAGGCGTATTTTCATCTGGAGGGACCGTGGCAGTAGGAATAATCCTGCGTTCGTGCACGAAAGTGTCAGATTTGGTGGTGGAGGAGTGTTGGTGTATGGTGGCATCTCCATTGACGGGCGCACTAACCTCTACATCATTCGAGATGGAGCTCTGACTGGTCGCCGATATAGGGATGAGATCCTCAGACCTATTGTAGTCCCTTACGCTGCAGCAATCGGAGATAACTTCATTTTAATGGACGATAACTGCAGGCCACATCGTGCAAACCTGGTGGAGGATTTCCTTTTCGAGGAAGGAATCGTTCGAATGGAATGGCCAGCGTGTTCTCCAGACATGAATCCAATCGAGCACGTTTGGGACGCTCTAGGAAGACGAGTTTCTGGCCGCCAACAACCCCCACAAACTCTCCAAGAACTGGAAAGAGCTCTTCTGGAAGAGTGGAGCAGAATACCCCAACTCGTCATTAATAGCCTCATTGAGTCCATGCCTCAAAGGTGTTCAACGTTGCTGGCCGCCCGTGGAAACCATACCCCCTACTGAAAATGATTTTCTTTGAAGAAAACACTTTTTCTTATTCTTTTTTTCTCATATGCACAAATTGTGTTTTTTTCCTTTTGTACACAAATGCGCAATAAAATGCATTTTTTTCTGCCAAACATGTGTAATTTATTCTCATATAACCTACTATGTCTGTCGACCATGTATCAATCAGCTAAAAAGTTTCCCAGATACAAAATCCACCTAAAACTGCAATATCCTTTAATTGTTTTGAGCAGTGTAGATTTCACTGACGAGTATGTACCATGAAGGAAACACACAATACACTACTTCAAAAATCGATATCTAAATGAGATGCCATGGAATACGAATTAACAAGTTTTAATAATCGGAAAATATATACATCCCATTTACTTAATATTTACATTATTTAAATCAAAATATATTTAGACGTAGTGCTCCATTCCATATTCAGTTTTTTTGCAAAAATTCATAATGGGAGTGAAAGTAAAAGTCCATGGCGTCGCAGCGCCATCTATTTCTTTTTCTACAGCGTCTATTGGATCGCGTCCCTTTATATCCTATCTGAAATGTTCTATTAGTCTTTATACCGCGAAGTTTTGAGCTACGCTTACTGTAACTAAATAATTGATAACAAATACAAATAAATGATTGCAGTGAATAGCATTCATTAAAAAAATTCATAGCAGCATGTAATGTTGTTAAAAATACACTTAATAATTTATCAAAACAAGTGATTATTACTAAACAAGTAATAACACAAGAAAAAAACAACTACCCTTAGGAATGTTTTGCTCCTTGCTTTACAACCTGCTAATGAAAATAAATGGCTCAATCATAGCTGCCAACTTTTACGCTTTTTAATTACCCCTAAAATTTAATAGAAATTTTGTCATTATGTAATCACACGATTTTGTCGATTTAATAAGATAAAATTTACTATCAAATTTTAGTAGTAGGAAAAAAGCGTAAAAGTTAGCAGCTATGCGTCAATACATTATCTTGTGTAATGCTGTTTGTGTTATATGTTGACAAAAGCCTGAACATTTAACAAATTTAAATGTAGGAGAAACTTTTCGTGTCCCATTGGACTTCCTATTCTAATAAATTTTAGACCCAGTCTCCAAACATTTGTTCAGCGGACATGTTTTGATACCCTGTCGTGGAAGTTACATCTTGTCTAATTTGTATTGCACCTTGAGATGGACAACATGTTCAGAAATTAAATCTTGAATGAACAAATTAAAAGTCTTTTTCATTGTTTCCATTGGATTATGTCTTGCATCTGAACACCATCTGTTTCTTATTTTTTATCTAATTTTTTAGGCAACTAAAACTGCTCTGTTTACAATATTTATTACGCAAACAGACTTTTAAATCGATATAGATCAGTGTTTAAGTGAATATTTAAACCATAAGACAAAAACTTCTTACAACGCAATAATGATTCCTTAGTAATAGACAACGAGCTTCCATAAAACCATTGTCTTTATTCAACAGGTGCAAAAAAGACATGCTACCATTTTGAAAGCAGGAGCAAGACCCAAAGCAGGAATCTTGATCCTGCATTTGGTCTTCAGACTTCAGACATAAGTTTTGCGTATTTAGTTATGAGACTATCTACCACATTAAAAGTATGAGTCGTGCTACTACATTAAAATTGGTAGCAAGTCTTTGCAAGTCAATTGGTAGCAAGTAATTGGTAACAGCAGCCTTTCGAAACGCGTTACACATTATTTAATTTTATGGTGCTTTAAGAGGTTTTTATCTTATATTGTACACTGCCTTATATTGTACACTGTTTTTTTTTAATATAGTATTGGAATTTTCAGAGGTTCGTTTTATTTTGTAAATGTTGTTTTTAAAGGGTATTGACTATCCAGCATGTTTTAAATAATGTAAAGAAAGTCATAAAAATTAATAACAATCATACATATCATATGAAGTCAGTTTTTAGTCGAAATTTAATAACTGTATAATACTGTGAATAAAAAAAAATTAAATATAGATATTACTCAACAAATTTTTGAAAGAAAGTAAATGGAATCCTGAATCATTACATTCCGCACATTCAAATTCCAGTACATTTTCTTGGCGATGTGTCATTTCTTAGAACTTTAAGTATTTCCTTAAAGATATTTGAAATTTAATGAAAAATAACAATTATAATATTTAATAAAACTATTTATTCCTCTGATATATTACAAATTTTAATTAAGGTGTTGTTAATGAAAAATATGTGGGTAGTAAAGGCATCTTAATAAACATATATTGCAATTTTGTAGTTATATGTAAAATTTATCATCATGTCGAATAGCAACTGCAAAGCGTAATTAAAAACATACGAAATGAAATTACATCTGTTTAAAAGAACAGAACAATGTATCAATATAGAGCAAAAACACATCACAAACGTGAAAAATAACTCAATAACTTTGATACATTTTCATAGAAATATTCATAAATAATATATGTAAGCACATATGAATGCAAAAAAGCAGACAACAAAAAACATTGTCACTGGCAACTCGTAGAATTTATTTATCAAATTGTTCATAAATTAATTAGCTACATTGAAGCGTAAATAAAATGAAACGTACGAATAAAAACATGTCTATTACTAAAATATTCGCAATTTTTCTAGAATAAATATTGAATATGAAATGAGACAATTACAGCAAAGTGAATTTATTTTTCTATATTATTTTATGTAATTAGTTTCAAATAGTAATCGTGTAAAACATAAAACGCCAAATACTTTTAATCTAAAAACTTAGAAATTCATGTATTGTTTTAAAGAAATGTGATACATGTAAAACATTTTATAAATTATCAAAATGAGAATATAAGATTTTATAACTAAACAAATATATAGGTAATTATGTACCTATGCAAGAATTGTTCTCTGAGCATTTTTGCTTTAAAAAGCATGTATTATTCACAAAGTAATATTATGTAAATGTGCATTAAAAACAACTATTTTTAGTTAAAAGGAGACTCAAATATTGATGCGTTACGTGTTTCCACTTTGTGTTTGTATTTAAAAAAAAAAAAAAAAAAAATATATATATATACAGTAGAGTCGCGGTTATCCGAGCTAATGTGGACCAAGCTCACCTCGGATAAGAAAAAAACTCGGTTAAACGAAATTTACATAAATTGTCACTAATTTAAGAGATTAAATAGAAATTTACAAATTTATTAATTTTTATAGTATATTTTCAGTCATTGTGAGGTACATTGCAAATGCTTGTAGAATAAAAACAGGTAATGAATATCTTTACTTGAAAAAGTCCTTGATAATTTTTTGGTTTGTGGGATGATTTTTGCTGCAATATTACACCATTTTCTTAGTGTCATCAATATTGTAGGTATAGCCTCTTCTTGATGCTGAATGTATTCAATAGTTTTTTGCAATAGAACTTAGACCTTCAGAATGCGTAATTTTTTTTCTGGTTAACATAGCTTTCATCATCACTGTTCTCTGGTTCACGATTTTCAACCATATCTGTAATCATGTCATCTGTAATTTCTTGCTGTTCATCTGCATTCATCCACTCAGGAATGCCTTTTTAAGAAAAGGTTTCAGAAACAGGAAGTGTTTGTGCTAAGCTCAATAAAGATTTGTCATCAGATGCTTCATTTTCATCATTAGAATCATCATTTCATCACTCTGCAGACAAAATTTTCCGTCACGATTTCTGTAGAGTCGTTAATTCAATTTCTTCCCATGCTTCAGAAATCCAATACACAGCATCCTTTAGTGAAATCTCTTTCAGACATTCTGTAACTGTTCGTTCTTCAAGATCTTCAATTAGCTTTCCTAACAGCTTTTTTCTGTAATTTCTTTCCAAGTTCTCAAGAACAACTTGGTCTATTCTGATTTTATACTCAAAATGAGAGAAAGGGAATTTTTTTTTTGGTGACTCGGTTAAACCGAAACTTGGTTAAGCGGGACTCGGATAATCGCGACTCTACTGTATATATATATATATATATATATATATATATATATATATATATGTAGCGCACTAAACAAATTGATTACAAGGCTAAATGTAGTAAAAATAGTACTTTCTATATAAAAATTGGGAACGTAGTATCAATTTAGTTATTGGCATGAATTTTGGTTAAATGTCATTATTAAAAAGGCTGAATATATTTTTAAATATTTTTATGGAATATTATTCATTTGAAGAATTGGATAAATTCTATTAAATGCATACTTAATAAATTATAAATGTATATCTGTATACTGAAAAGTAGTACTGAGATATAAGGTAGGTGAGCCAAAGGTGCCATAGTTAAGCTTTGAGGATTTTTTTATAATTTTCTGGTTGGGTGTGTGTGGCTGAATTTTATGTTTGTAAAATTTTACACTTATCTCTAACACATATCAAGTATACTTTTTTTGTAAAATAAAATTTAAATACTTTTATAATAGAATTTCAAAATTGCGGCTTGTGGGCCACCTTTGCCGCGTAGTGTTCCAAATGTGTCCCATATATTGAAATAACTTGTTAAATGTGAAAAAATACTCGGCAAACTATTTTGCTTATTATTATGCTCTGGTGATCTTTTTTTTTCTTTTGCTATCTTTCGGGGTTGCTTCTTAATCTTATCTTATGACACGAAAATACCTTGAAGAACTTTAGGTGCACGGTAGTTCAGGGATTTTCTTCTGGAAGTTACTAATTTCTTTTGAGTAAACTCTGGTGTTAAAAATAAATGGCAATAGATTTTTTCAGATATTTATGTAGAAATTGTAAAAATCACCCTTACTACACTAATTTACACATTTGCTTTCTAAGGTGGCTACGTTGGGAACATGGGTATGGTCGCCATTTGCACGACGTAAAATTATTAAGCTGATAAATTTCTTAGAATTGAAGCAAATGTGGTTAAAGGGAAATAAATACGTTTTCGAAAAACGTATCATAACTCAAAGTTCTAAGAAATTTAACAAGTATAAATTAAATTATCTTCTTACCTGGAAATTAGAACAACTCCTCAAAAGTGAAATCACTCCATAAAATATCGGAGGATTAAGGTGATCTCTTTAAATTCAGCCACGTGCACTGCACATGCATGATTGACAATGCAGTAACACCGTTTTGTGATTAAAAAATAAATTAATTGTACTTTTGAGGGGTGGGCTACCTTAGGAACACTGGCCACTTTTGGCTGTTTAATCTTATAATTAGTTTTATTTTTTTCAAATTAAATAAAGCGAAAAATTCTGTTTAAAAATTGTGGTAAAACTGCATACCCAATTATATATATATATGTATAATACGCTTTTTTTGTTTCTTGTATTTTATTGACAGTATGATAAATGCATGTTTATAAGGAAAAAAATGTGTTGAATAAAAATGATTCTGTAAAAGTCTATTTTACGAAATAATTACCAATGTAGCAATATAATTTTCTTACTTTTTGCAATGAGGAATATATTTAATGAAAATTGCCATGTAAATATTTTCTAGGTTATAGTCTAATATTTCTTTTTTGCAGATAAACCGGTCTAATATAAAACAAAATATGCCATACAGAGTGAGTGCGACAGTAATTGACTATTTAGTGGAAATTTCATAAAGTTATGTTTTTTGCTAATAAAATTATTGGTACATTTTTCTGCTTTAAATACTAATTAAAGTATGAAGATCCATATTCCGGAAACGTTTTCTCATTATTTTCTAGAATTTAAATTATTTACAGTACTAGTTAGAAAATAATATTCCGCCAGTAATTGACCACATCTTATTCGGCGTAAAAATCGAAATATGAATGTTCGTATTTAAAACAGTTGCTAAAAGACACGTATAAGAGGGGATACAAAAGACAGAAAATATTTTAAAACAAAATAATTCGCAAACTAATAAAAATATAAAAGTAAAAATATTTCTAATTTTCTCATGCTACTCTTCAAGCACATTTTCAACTGAAATTATAACTAGTAAAAAACATTTCTTTGGAAGTTACATATGTTTTCTAACAGCCAAACGTAGAATGTATACCCATTATTAATGTTCTCTGCAGTTTTTATATTTCACTGGACAATTACTGGTGCCCGGGAAATTACTGGTGCTCTCACCCTAACCTAAAGTATGAATGATCAGTTGGTACAAGAGATTGAATTAGGTATCAGTGTAAAGATTATGTCTCTAACAGTACTTTTGAGCCTATTAAAATTAACATGAGCAGGAAAGACCGAGCCATGCTCGGTCAAAATTAAATTTGAGTTCAAATTTGAGTTCAACCCATGACCAAAATGACCCACTAATTGAATTTTCTCGAACATGTGACCTAGCTCAACAGTCTTCTTGTGTCCAAAAACCATAGGATACAAAATTTAGTGTAAATAGTCTGAACCGTTTTTTAGATACAATTAGTTTGACCATGACCCAAAATGACCCAAAATGACCCACTAATTGAATTTTCTCGAACATGTGACCTAGCCCAACAGTCTTCTCGTGCCCGAAAACCATTGTATGTAAAATTTAGTGTTAATGTAGCCGCTTTTTAGATCTTGACCCACAATGACCCAGAAATGACCCACTAATCGAATTTTCTCGGACATGTGACTTAGCCGAATGATTTTATCGTGCTTGAAACTCGTAGGACACAAAATTTAATCAAAATCGTTAGAGCCGTTTTTTAGATAAAATTAATTTGACCCACGTTGACCCAAAAATGACCCACTAATTGAAAGTTCTCGAACATGTGACCCAGCCCAATAGTCTTCCCGTGCCCGAAAAGGGTCGGATACAAAATTTCATCAAAATCGTTTGAACCGTTTTTTAGATACAATTAGCTTGACCATGACCCAAAATGATCCAAAATGACCCACTAATCGAATTTTCTCGAACATGTGACCTATCCCAATCGTTTTCTGGTGCCCCAAAACGGTAGGATGAAAATTTCGTCAAAATCGTTAGAGCGGTTTTTAAGATAAAATATGCATAACCACACACATACACACACACACACACAAGATTTGCTAATATTAGAATATATGATACACATGATCATGTTAAAAATAAATGATTAATGTAAAATCGTACGAACAAAAATATATAAAATGGCAAACAGCTGTTTCGGAGCCCATAAAGGGGCTTCTTTTAATCTTTTAAATTTGGTACTGATGATGGCGCTTTAAGGACTCCGAAACAGCTGTTTTCCATTTTATATATTTTTATTTGTGCTATTTTACGTAGATCATTTATTTTTATTATAACGGCACAAAGTTTAATCCACCTATTTTAAACATGATCATGTCATTACTAAACTTCACATATTTATTTTCTAATTTTACTTATGTATGTGTATGTGTAGAGAATATGTTTAACATACATAAGTTTAATATATTTTTCGAGTGCATGTATTATTCAATAAAATGTGAGCTTTTTCATAATACATCGAGTGTATTTTTAAATTATTCAAAATATATACGGTGCATAGCCACTAAACATGGTGTTCGGTCTAAATTATATGTCTTGAGTTAAAATCTGAGGAAAACGATCTTAGCGGAAAATGTTCAATTATAAATACCTCTTTATCGTTTCCTCACATCAGCATTTGAGATGCATCAAATCAAATCTGTCATTTAGTTTTTTAATAAATTTCAAATTTTTTTCTCTTAATTAATGTTCTTTAGAAAATCAGACGAAATTATACTTTTATTTTTTTATTTTATTTTTTTTTACTACTTTTTACTTTTTTTTTTAAATTATAGACATTGATAGGTACTCAGAGATAAATGTTTCAAAAATGAATGACTACTAAAATGTAAATTTTCATAGTCTGAATTATAAAATGTACAAATTTCCACACTATATATTAATTTAGAACTGACACAACTACTGAAATAATTTTCAAATATGATATTAAGAAAATATTTATTTATAAATTTCTTGTTTGAATATCATTTCCTGTAAACATTCAATAACAGAAAATTTCTCTAACGACATTTAAAGATATGTATAAATAAACATTTTGATTTCGGAAGCATGTTGTTTCAAAGCTTATATTTGAAACTCAGGTAACTGAACTGGCACCCAATAAAACTTGAGATAGACCCAACTGCATCATTCTCACATATATGCGTCCATGTCAGGATTCTTTTTTTTATTCAGAATTTCAGAATCCTTATGTATTTTTTTTTAATTTCTGGTTTGTATTCCGAATTTCAGAATAAAAAAGAAATTCATGAAATGTTCTCTCCCGATACAAATGGGTAAATCTTATTTCTTAATTTTTAATACAATTTCTCGTATTAATTTATTTCTTTCTCTTACTTAAAACAATGAAATCAAAGAGGAAAAAACAGTTAAAAAATCAATTCTCCCGTTGTCCAAACATTTCTAAACTAAAAATTCTTCATATAGAATTGTCCTAGAAAATATCCACTCTAAACTGAAGAATAAAATGTCATGTAAATAATTATATTTTATCTTCAGGCATTATAAGAACATTTACTTGTTTTGTTCAAAAAATATATATTTTTTTAATGCACCAAAGTTCGCCTGTTGAAATGTATTCAGTCATGTAAAAAATAAATCTGATTTGGCCTTTACACTCTTGCGTCAAAAGCTGAAATTGTCTGCTCTTTTTTTCCTTAACTTTTTACACAGAGCGCTTTAGGTTTGAGTGTTAAAGTATATAAAATGCCGGCATATATGATTATATCTCTTATTTAACCAATCGCCCGGTGGACATAACAAAATATGAAATCGAAATAATATAAAGGGATTACATTTTGAATTTATAATGCATATTGAAATGTTTAATAAGCAGAAAAAAATCTACTCTAGAATAATTTTTCAAGCAGACAATTTTTCGTATCTCTCGTTTGATATCTATTAATTATGACTCAAATGAAATTAGAATGAAATGTAGGTCTTAAAAATCAGATAACTTTAGCATGTTTTAAATGAACGTGATTTATTCTAATTTTGTATAGAAAGAAGTGTGAAATATTTATTAATAGAAAACTTTATCCTATAATTTTTATGTGTGCACTTATTTGTGTAGTGAAAACATTTACTAGATATGATTTTTTTTTCCAAAATTATCTAATGTATCATTTATCTAAATGAAATATTTAAAATATTTAATAATTACGTTAATAGCTAACTAAAGTTTTCCATAATATAAGGAACACATTTTTCAATTTTTAAAAGTAGATTTGATACACTGCCACTAAATATTCTGTCCAGACTGATGAAGTCGAAGAAAAATTATGTTAGAGATATCATTATCTACAAACAGCATTTTAGATAAAACAGATTAAACTCATTGTCATTTTTGTCTTAAAAATATTATAGTTTATCTTGTTTAAAATAAATTGGAAATTTACTTTGCTTAATGGATGCTGGCTAGAAAAGAAAATACACTAAATTATAGCTTTTAATATGTTATACTTATTAATTTTTTATTGAAATACATGCTGGCCAACACATAGCGATTCATTTTTCAAAACTAAATGACGAATAAAATGTCGATTACTGTAATGTGTTTATATTATAAAATGTACAATGTGTGGCATGAAATTAAAATTTAGAGCTGACAATGAATATTGAAAAAACATATTGACATATTTTTAAAAAGGAATAATATGTGGAAGGTTTCTTTGTTTACCAATTATTTAAATGTTCGTGATTTCAAGATTTAATAAAGGTAACATTTTATATCGATATGTAAAATCAAATATTTGTTTAAAATTCATATTTTTCTCTTCGGAAAGGATATATTTAATAGCAGTGAAAGAATGCTTTTTCTTCAGTAAATGAAAACGGTTTCCAAAAACACCTAAAATTAAAATCAATTCTTAGTTTTTACTTTTTAAAACTAATTATGTTACTTTTTTAATCGTCATTCAAATTTATTTTATTTTAAAATAACCAAATAAAATATGGTATAAAAATTTAAATTAAATACTGCATATATCCAATTATGAGTAACATTTCTTATAAATAAAAAAAAAAAACCACCAGACAATATTGAATTAAAACTAAAGAATAAAATAACTTGTCATACATTAATTATGATTTAAACTAAACAGTATTTTATTAATAAAATGAGTATTTTTATGCTAAAACATTTAGAAATGGCAAGAAACAGATATTGAAATATTTAAAAATAACAATAATATGGACAATTTTTATTTTTAACCAAGATTTTTATATATATATATATCATTTTTTACAGGAAAAGATTCAATGTACGCAAACTTTTAATGAAACCTAATTAAAAAAATTAATTATCTAAAATTAATCATTTTCATTTTGATACTCGATGTTTAAAGGAGAACACCGAAGGAAAAATGAATTAATTTTTTTTTTTTTTTTTTCAGGAAAAGATTCAATGTACGCAAACTTTTAATAAAACCTAATTAAAAAATAATTATCTAAAATTAATCATTTTCATTTTGATACTGGATGTTTAAAGGAGAACACCGGAGGAAAAATGAATTAATTTTATTTTTTTTTTCAGGAAAAGATTCAATGTACGCAAACTTTTAATAAAACCTAATTAAAAAAATAATAATCTAAAATTAATCCTTTTCATTTCGGATAGACGATGTTTACAGGAGAACACTGGAGGAAAAATGAATTAATTTTACTTTTTTTTCAGGAAAAGATTCAATGTACGCAAACTTTTAACAAAAACCTAATTAAAAAATTAATTATCTAAAATTAATCATTTTCATTTCGATATTCGATGTTTAAAGGAGAACACCGAAGAAAAAAGGAATTAATTTCACTTTTTTTTCAGGAAAAGATTTAATGTACGCAAACTTTTAATAAAACCTAATTAAAAAATTAATTATCTAAAATTGAATATTTTCATTTCGGATAGACGATGTGTGAACGAGAACACTGAAGAAAAAATGAATTAATTTTACTTTTTTTTTTCAGGAAAAGATTCAATGTACGCAAACTTTTAATAAAACCCAATTAAAAAATTAATTATCTAAAATTAAATATTTTCATTTCAGATAGACGATGTCTAAAGGAGAACACCGAAAGAAAAATGAATAAATTTTAATTTTTTCAGGAAAATATTCAATGTACGCAAACTTTTAACAAAACCTAAATAAATAAAAAAAATAATTATATAAAATTAAATATTTTCATTTCGGAAATACGATGTTTAAAAGAGAACACAGAAGAAAAATGAATTAATTTTATAATAAACTAAAGTATAATCCAACAATGCTGAGTATTAAACTACTATTTAATTTCTAAAATATATAATATTATTTATGGTTTTACATATTTTTCACTGCTATTTATTTTTTATTTTAGAAGAAAGATAGAAATAACTATAATAATTAAACGCCGCACATATCGAAATATTTTGTGACTTAAAATACTTTAAATAGAATATCTACAGAATGTATTACACAAATTTTCACTGATTTCTTGTTTAAATAATCATTTCAATAAAAAGTAACATTTTTGTCGCAATATTTAAAGTAAAATAACTGACTATAGTTTATTTATTTATTTATTTTAAAGACGACAAATAAAAGAGAATTAAATGGAAAAGTAAATTGTTTTTTTATAATAAATTTATGTGGCATTCGAAATGGCTTAGAATTAAAGTCAATTCTAAATTATTTAATATTTAATACTTTTTTCTGTCATTTATTTCTTGCTTCTCCTTCTTGTGTTTTTTTTTTAATATTAAAAATAAATAAAAAATGTGGTAAAGAATTTAAAATTGTGTACTGCGAAATATGACTAAAAATACTTAATTTAAAACACCAAAAAATATTATATTTAAACTAGACAGTAAAATATCGTACAAACAATTATATTTTATCCTGAGGCATTAAAAGAATGTTCTATTTATCTGTTTTTAACTCTTTCCAACATAGTTAAAAAGAGTTTGGGAATTCGGTTTGTCTGTCTGTCTGTCGTCCGTCCGTGCTCTAACTCGCGAAGTTAATGAATACTCGTTATGTTTTGAGTTCAATGAATACTCGTATTGCCTTGAAATTTAGATATGTTATTGGGGTTTACCATGGCATGTTTGGCATTTAAAATGAAGTGCGTAGCGTTTATGGTTCTTTTACTGCGACAATCAAAAGAATTTCGTTACATTACAGTCTATGGGAAAAAATCTTTTTATGCGTAGTTTAAGGATGTTACACTATTTTAAACATATTCAAATTGATACATATCACTGAGGTGCAATACAAGGCGCTTACTGTAGAATAGGGTGTGCACATAATGTATCGTTCATTTACAGGGACTTTCAAAAGAATTTGGTTACGGTACTGTCTATGATCAATAATTGCTGGTTAGCTCGTTTTCCGTTGTGGTATGTGTTTTTAAATGCAAATAATGTTTTGCATATAATTGGTTTATATAAATCCTATTGATCATATATTCAAAAGATCTCACGTACATGTCCGTTTATTGACGGAAATTGCTGAAGGGGAGCTTTCAATTATGCTATGCATTTCCTAACTGAAGTAAATTTCAGCAGACTGTGCAGCATACAAACAAATCTATAGAGGGTTGCTATCATATACAGGGTTGCACAAAATAAATTTGATATTTTGTTCGACTATTGATAGTAAATGCTGAAATTGGGTTTTCATATGTGTTATGCGGGTACTTCTCTATTACCATTTGACCACAATTCATAACAAAAAACTATCGCCGACTTCTAACATGTTTAAGGACCTTTACACACTACGTAAACTCTAACCTTAACAATTTAGTTATTATTAATGGCATCAAACAGTGTTATTTAGTATTTTTAGCATAATTTACCATTGTTTATATCCATTATTATTATTTACTTCAGCATCTTACAGTATTATTGCTCAGTATCACATAGTAGTATTTAGTACTGCTAAGTAGGATTGGTAAATTGTATTTTCAGAATTGGTATTTCAGCATTACATAGTATAATTATTGCTCAATATCACAAAGTATAATTTAGCAATGCTCAGTATAATTAGGTAAACAAACCTGCTGGGCCGGCTAATTGAACTTAAGCCGAAAGGTAGGCCTCCCCACCCGGGTTGACCTTGACCTTGTTTACTTAGTAAAATGCGAATTTTTGTTAAAGTATTCTGAATGTGTTAGAAAGTGTTTCATAATCTGTACTTGATGCATGATTTTTCGGACTTGTTATTTATTTGTTTATTTATTTATTTTTACACTTTTGCGTCATAAGGGAAATTGACCTTATTTTTCTTTTTTTAAGTTTTGAGAAAATTATATGCATTGATAATTTAGTAAAATATAAGAGTTAAAGAAACAAAGTGACGGTGTTTTTCGGTGATTTACGGTGATTTTGTAATTTTAAGAGCATTGTCCGAATGTCAGAAGCGAAACCGAAATGAAAAGCAAATATCAGTAGAAAAATGAATTACTATTTTTCAATAAAAATTTAAATTGCATCCGGAAAGGCATAGACTTAAAAATAATGTTAATTCTTAAACTTATATTACTTTATTTCTCTTATACAGGGTGATTTTTAAAGTTGGGAAAGTAAAACCCTATAACAAAAAACCATTGATCCAAATAATCTTAAATTTCACCAGTATGCTCCCAAAGCAATGGGAATTTTTTTGGTGCGGTTAAAGAAAACCTTAATATTGCACAGACAGATGGCGCTGTAAGTTAACAGAAACAAAGGATATCGTCAGTGAGCGAAAAAGAATGGGCGAAACTTTGAGAAACCACCTTCCGTAGGCCTTCTGTCGTCATTGGAACTTTTCTTAAATTCTCAAGTGTCCTAAATTTCCTAAGAGCAGTTGCTGTGCAGTCATTATTCTGATAATGCAGTTTCACTAACAACGCTCGGTCCGTCAATGGCACAGTCATTGCGAGGATATCCGTAGAATACTGACCACGAGGTGTGCGTGCTTCACGTTTTTATCGCCACTGTGCGTGCATGTGTTGTGCGCAAGTTCGTGTCCCGACTTTACTGCATATACAGCGCCCTCTGTAGGTGCGATTTTAAGTTTTTTCTTAACTACGCCTAAAAAATTCCCATTCCTTTGGGAGCATACTGATGAAATTTCTGGTCATTTGGATCTGTGGTTCTTTTGTTATAAGGTTTTACTTTCACAACTTAAAAAAAAATCACCATGTGTGTTAACTTTACACTGTTACCGTAAAATTTTGAAAATAACCCCCCACGCAAATGTAAGTCCCCTCCTCAATTTTCAACAAATTTCAATTTCCGAAAAAAATCTGTTTGTAAAACCCCCTACCAAAAATCTCTGGTTGGAATGTGTTTTCTTCTACCCCTTGACGTTGAAATATTTGACGATGTCGATAAGTGTGCCAAGGTTAGTGTCTTTATTTTCATGCCCCTTAGTGTTCTCGTTTTGTTATATCATGTACGCTTATTAAAGTTTAAAGTTAAAATATATCTTAATTCTGCTTTATTTAAATGACATACGTTGTGTTTTTACCATCTCCAAGTTTACAGTAAAGTACATCGAAACGAAAATTCATGCCGCGTTTCCGGTAAACACGTGATTCGTTCACGCTCTAGGGCTGTGATTGCCGAATCAATGTTAGTTACTGTTCACGGTGGTTAAGACTCCTATAATAGGAGCTGACGCATATCCATTTTGTTTCGGATTATTGGTGCTCAGTTCAGCATCAATCTACCGCAGCCGGAGTTGGGGTTGCCTAAGACTCGGTTCTGATTGGCTGAACCGGTTCTGATTAGCTTGGTTTTTCGACTGAACTTCAATTTGAGCACCAAATCGGCGAGGATGCGTCAGCCTCAATTATAGGAGCTCTAACGGTGGTTGCTTGTAAGCTTTGACGTCATCACCAATGAACCAATGGTGTTTTGCGTACGATGCTGGCTTTCAGGGATGGAAATATGTGATAGGTAGATTCACGGAACGGACTTGGTGGAATGAGTTGGCTTTGACAGTATTTTCTGAAAGATCTTAAGCCTTTACTAAAAAATGGAAAATGACTTTCCATTACAAAGTTCCTGAATAAGAACACCTGCCAATTTCATACGTTTCTAAACAAAAACGAAATAAAAAATATGTCATAATGTAGCTAGTTTCTGTAGTTTTGGATTTGAGAACAGCCTTAAAAGATATTAATGATAAGATTTAGTATTAAGGAAATTTTCAAGAAAATTCCGGTTATAAGCCATCTCCCCACTTTTGCCACTATCTCATGTTGTCAAAATAGGCGAAGTTTATTTTCGGAATATTACGGTATTTACTTTAATTTTTATATAATCATATAAATCATGGGAAAAAGTTTAAATGTTGCAGTTGTCAAATATTGCTTCACTAAGACTACTTCAGATGGAATATGTATTTACACTAAAGAATTAAATGTCATATAACTAATTTTATTTTATTTTGAGACATTAAAAGAACTCTGTATTTAATTGTTTTCTTTAAAAAAAAAAACAATTTTATTATACAGTTTTATCTATAAAGCACTGTAGTGTTAAAAGCAATTTCATTTTACACTTGTAGAAATTAAGACAATATTGTCAAAAATAACTCTCAGTTTTTTTTCGTTTTTTTTCTTTTTTTTTTACGATCTTACATTAAAATCGGAAATTGACAGACACGATATTCTTCTTAATCCTTCAGACAGTTTTGAATCATGGGAAATCCATAAAAAAATATTACGTTTACAGAAGTAAAAATGCCGAGATTTACAATGATATTTTTCATTTACCAAAATCAACCGAAGGATGTATACAAAAGTTGAAATCGTAATACTATGAAGTATTTTAGCTCATTTGCATATTTCCACATATATATGCATCCATTTCAGAATTTTCTTTTTTATTCAAAAATTCCAAAATCATACCGAAAATTACAAAAGAAGAATTTTGCTTTATGTAATCATGAAACGTCTGTTATTAGATTTACTTTAAAAAAAAATGATTTTAGAATTTTCAAATAAAAAAAATCCTGAAATGCACGCTGCGGATACCAAATGGTTAAATTCCAAATAAGCAGAAAATAAAAAATAATATATATCTATTACTTCATCATATATTTTTGATTTTTATTTGCCTTTATCGAGATATTTTCTATTAAAATTACTTAAAATAAAAAAGCACCAGAAAATGTTACATTTAAACTGAAGAAAAACCTGTCTTATAAATATATTTTGCTTTAAGGCATTATTGGATCTCTTTATTTACTTATTTTTTTTAAAAGCAATTTCATTTTAGCACACCAAAGTTTGTCAACTAAAATGAACTCACTTATGTCAAAAATAACTTTGATTTAATATTTTACACTTTTTGCGTCGAAGGCGGAAATTGACTCTTTTTCCTTTTTCTTAACCTTTGAGACAGTTCAATTTGTTGAAAACCCTCGCAAAAATATGAGTGATAAAGAAATAAAATTGGCGGCATTTACAGTGATATTCCTCAATTACCAAAATAATCCAAAGGATCGGAAGAAAAATAGAACTTGAAGTATTATAAAATACTTCAAATTGTAAATTCTTTATACATTTTAAAATGTTTAATGAAAGAAAAAGGCTATATATTTCATCATATGTTTTTTTATTTTTTCTTAGCAGTACATTTTAGGTAGATTTCGTAAGAAATACTACCTATTACATTCTCACCTAAGTTGGAAATTTTGAAAAATTTTTGCAGATTTACGCCGATCATGACTCCCAGAATCCAAAACCACCCCCAGTTCAAAAGTTTATCAATCTATCTATCTATCTATCTATCTATCTATCTATCTATCTATCTATGTCACTTTTTTCTGACCACGATAACTGGAAAAATTCTGCAGAAATCTCTTCCAAACTGATACATAAAATCAAGGGTTATAAAATCCCGGTCAAGTTCGTTAATGGGCAAAATCGAACCAAGGGGGGGAAATGGGGGGGCTTTTTGTGAAAACAGAAAAACCCTCATAATTTCTTTATTAATATACGTATCGAATCCGTTTAAAGTTATTATTACTTCTAGGAAGAGGGTCGAAAATTTATGTATGACAGATTTTTGATATAATTAAAAATGGCCCCAAGGGGGGGAAAAAGGGGGGTTTTAGAAGAAAAAAAATCATAGCTTCGTCAATTCACAAGATATCAAATCCACGTAAATTTATTATTAATCTTCTTAGTATTATCTAAAACTTTTATATTGACAAGTTTTTTATAGGACCAACCGTTATAGCAAAAAAAAATTAAAAACAAAAACAATCCCTATCGGCTCCGCCTGCAAACAACTTATTTTTCGAAGTAGGCGGTTCCAACTCCCGCATCTTTTCGAAACTGATACATAAAATCAAGGGGCATAAAATCTCGGTCAAGTTCGTTAATGGACAAAATCGAACCAAGGGGGGGGGAATGGGGGGGCTTTTTGTGAAAACAGAAAAAAACCATAATTTCTTAATTATGATACGTATCGAATCCGTTTAAAGTTATTATTACTTCTAGGAACAGGGCCAAAAACTTATGTATGACAGATTTTTGATATAATTAAAAATTGCCTTAAGGGGGGGGGGGAGGGGGTTTTTAGAAGAAAAAAATTCATAATTTCGTCAATTCCCAAGATTTCAAGTCCGCTTAAATTTATTATAAATCCTCTTAATATTATCTAAAACTTTTATATTGACATGTTTTTTATAAGACCAACTCTTATAGAAAAAAAAAAAAAAATCCTTGCTGGCTCCGCTTGCAAACAAGTTTGGTTTCGAAGTAGGCGGTTCCAACTGCAGCATCATCGCAAAAAGGTCATTTCTTCCGCAATTCCCGACAAACAGGCGCCCCACGGTCTGCGTCTTCGAAATCTACCTGTGCCTGTAGGCCGAGCCGTCAGAGATTTTTTAATATGTAATATGCTAAGTGCTATTAAATTAGAGACGCCTGATTATTAACGTGTTGCTCCTTCTCCGAGCTCGATTTTAGGAGGTGTGATAAGGCAGGAATTTATAATGTCCGTTTGTCAACAAAACGTTTGCGAGAGATTCCCATAAATATTTAAATACGCTGATACGCTTATGAAGCACTTGACTCAATTTTCCAAAGTACCCCAAAATATGTTGAATAGGATTTAAGTGCTAGCTTGCGAATTAACATTTCGGTAAGGGCACTTCAGGGAAATTCTCCTTGAACCAGGGGATTCACAGCACGATTTGGATAGGAAAGATTATTCTGTTTGAAACTTTATTTCTAATCGGGTGGCAGAAAAGAATGAAAATATGAAAGTGGCCGTTAAGATTATAATAAACGTACTTAAGGTACAAAGAGGGGGCATTAAGGTACCGAAGGTCACAAACATTGCCAAGAACGCACACCTGTCAATTCCGAAACCATCGTAACCTTGTACACTTCGTACCTAGTACGCTAGATGCATGTTTCTGTGAGCCTGACGCCATATTCTTACACTACTATCAGGGTAAAACAATGGGAATCGAAACTCATCACGCCAATACACTTAAATCTAACTGTTAATGGTCCAGTCACGTTATTCACTTGCACATGAAAGACGATGCAAGCGGTAGAGTAGCTTTAAAGTGGTGCTTTAGTGTCTATTCTGCTCCTAAAGCCCACTTGGTTGACCCATTTCTGAAAAAGATCTGCTGACTATCTTTAAAGTCCCATGGTTCAACTGTGTATTCACGTAAGTTAAATTTGTCGTATCTGCCTGCATGCGATATAGCTGAATCGCAGAAGTACCAGCTGATTAAAACGTAGACATATTTTGTAATATACCCAATTGCAGTAGAGTACCTTTAATCCGCAAACCTGTAATTTGCAAAAGCCTATAATCCGCACAGCATATGATAATGCAAACAAAGTAATTTAATTCTTAAAATCAATTTAACAATAGCATTTTTTTTTCATGTTCCCCTCCAATTTTAATTTTACTTCTGATATATATTATCATATATCACTTAATATTCTTTTGTTGATAGTTTAAAATGATAGTACATATAAAAGTATTTTATGTAATTAATTATTCATATAGTAATTATATATATATATATATATATATATATTTCTTTTTAAAAATGTATTTGTCTTACACGTATATTTTTTACAATAATTTGCCAAGGATATCGAAATTTCTAAAAGCAAAATGTTGTGGTTCAGAAGACATTTGTAGACTGCGAGATACAATACAAAAATATAAGCTTAATGTTTTAATATTAACAACAATATTATCTTATTTAATATCAACAATAATGTTTTAATATAAATATCAATAAATAAATCAATATATCAATAATAATTCTTACTTTATTTGTATGTTTAAGTATGTAATTTGTTTATTTTTAAGCATTAACAATCTCAATTTCTCCAAAGTATTAATTAAAAAATGGGTAAAGAAAGATTAAATAAACATGACCTGTAATTCGAAAAAAGTCTCAAATCTGCAAAACGCTTGGAACCCAGCTGTGTGGATTAATGGAATTAAAATTAACCATGTGTTGTCGTATGCTGGGCTTTGTATGTCCTCTCATGTTTGCCTCAGAAGTTTGCGTGCTCATGATGAAATTTCCATCTTGGGCTGCGATTGCAATTTTACCGACATTTATAAATGAGAGATGCCAGGCTCGGTATCGTGCACGTAGTTCAAAGGTCGAGCATTGGAGAACGGTTCCAAGGGTACGGGTTCGATGCCAAGCATGGACATTTTTCACTCTGCCGGTTTACGCTCGGAAAAGCAGGAAAAAAATTCACTTGTTATTATCCAATGATTACATGCGTAATTCACTGCGGAAAAATGAATTAAAATTAACTATTTAACACAATTTATGTTATTTATTTCCTTTTCACTCTTATTGTTTTTATTTTAAAAATCAAATGATGTTTGGAAAGAAAGAAAAAATATATATTTATTCATATATTTTTCTTAATAAAAATGCTTAAAATAGTATCAGAAAAAAAAATACATAAAAAACATATCCTATAAGCAATTATATTTCATATTGAGAAAGTAAAAAAAAACTTTTTTATTCACTTGTTTTCTGAAAAATCAGTTTCACTCTAGTACATTAAAGTTTGGATATTAAACTGTACTCTGCCATGTAAAAAATAACTCTGATTTTTTTTTTCGCTCGTATGTGAAAAGCGTAAACTGACTCTTTTCGGACGCCTTAACATCTAAGACAGTTGTATTTGTTGATAATTTTGTAAAAGTATGATTACGAAATCAGTGATGCCACAGGAATTCTTTATTCGATTCCAATGGCATGGTACTACTTTTTCAAAATTATATTCCTTGCATTGTACTTCTACGACAGCTACTACAAATAATATACAGGGTGATTATAAAAAAATTATCCCAATATATGAGTCCTTAACTATCACACCGTTCACAGAAACTGACTGAAATTTTGGTTTTAAGTATTTTGAGGTATGCGCTCAAGAATCGTACGAAAAACAACTGTTAAACTCTAACAGTTACGGTTACAGCGATAAAATATTGAAATTTTCAAATGGCAACACCTATTTTTTATTGGAATATGATCTTCATAGTGAAAAACCGAAAAAAGAGTTGGAACGGTACCTGTCGCACGAAAATCGCCGGCGCTAGACAGACTAAGAAGAAAAGTGAAAACAACGAATAAGGACAGAGAATTAACAGAAAACAAAACATTTTATTGTGTTTCACAAATTTTCCACGTCACACACGAAGACACGTTGCATGCGGCAGAGGGTGGATAGCACTGAATAATAAAATGTTTTACTTTCTGTTGCTTCTCTGTCCTTTATTGGTTGTTTTCACTTTTCTTCTTAGTCTCTCTAGCGCTAGGCTTAGGGGTTCGTCCTGGCCATTAGCCAAAAGCTGGTCCCTAGGGTGGGCGCTGTCTGTCTGTCTCTAGCGCCGGCAATTTTCGTGTTACAGGTACAGTTTCAACGCTTTTTAAAGTTTTTCACTATGAAGATCACATTCCAATAAAAAAAAATAGGTGTTGACATTTGAAATTTTCGAAATTTTGTCACTGTAACCGTAACTGTTAGAGTTTAACTGTTGTTTTTCATACCATTCTTGAGCGCATACCTCAAAATACTTAAAACCAAAATTTCAGTCAGTTTCTGTGAACGGTGTGATAGTTAAGGACTCATATATCGGGATAGTTTTTTTATAATCACTAATTGTTTTCGTTTAGTATCTAAGGATTTCTTCTAAAAAATTCCTATTGTGATTGCAATAAATAAAATTTCTCCAAAACGTTCAAAGCAAGAAGTGTTAAGTTTCCAAAAATTGATATTAAATAAATCATGCAGTTTCGAAGTCAAAAAACACCTTAACACATTCGAAACTAGCGGAACATTTACGTGCCGTATAAGTTTCCCGGAATCCTTCAATTTGAACACCAAGTTTAAAAAAAAAAACCAATTATTTATATTTTTAATGACATTTCAGCTATTTAAGTACATAAAAATTATGATAATAAAATATTGACACTCTAAGATTAAACGAAGAGTATTGCACACTTGCAGCGAAGGGGTTAATTGTTACGCTGTACACAATGATTGGTATAAATACTTATGATCGCACTTAAAACTCACAGTAATTTCATTGTATCAATCATTCTTTGTTTATAATTAAAATCTTTTGAAGCAGTGCGTTTATTTTATATAATATATGTAAAAATAAAATTGATAATATGCAAATTATTTTTGTCATTTAATTCTTTTCTTTTGTTGGTATAAATACTTACATAAACTTAGTTATACATTTTTCAAAATGTAAATGACGAATAAAAAGTTTAACTGTTTGTATTATAAAATACAGAAATTTTCACAACAAATGGAGGTGTAGAGCTAGCTGTCAATGAAACGACCATGGAAATATAAATATATAAAAAGAGAGAATGCAATGCAAAACATTCTTTATTTAGGAATATCTTGTTTGGTAATCGTTTAATGCAAATATTCAATAAATTCAAAAACTGTAGAGCTATTTAAAGTCAAATAATTGTCAAATTAATTATTATCTTTTCAGAAAGATTATGTTTAAAAGAGAATATCAGTGAAAAAATGAATTTATTTTTTTATAAAATGGCATGAAATGAGGTTTTGAATTCACACATTTTCTTATTTCCTAAATTTAT
Organism: Maratus michaelseni; assembly: GCA_963931845.1. Classification (NCBI taxonomy): domain Eukaryota; kingdom Metazoa; phylum Arthropoda; class Arachnida; order Araneae; family Salticidae; genus Maratus; species Maratus michaelseni. The sequence goes on along the minus strand of OZ007596.1, from coordinate 286,465,471 downwards.
TATACTATTTCTGTTAATAATTCTTCGAACTACCTGTTATTTCAGACATTATTTTAATCTTTAAAACATATACACAGGCACTGTACATTCTTAAAAACATATTTAAAAACACATAAAACCAGTCCACACGCTAAAAGTTTCATAAAAGTAAAATATTTTCGCCTGTTGGCCCAGGCATCTTCAATACTGATGTTTCGTCTTTCTGCTCTGTGAGTCCGATTTTTCTGAAAGTCCCCTTCTGTCCCTTCTTAACAACATCTGGCGCCATCTGGTGTCAATTTTGAAGTGAGCTACGTCGTTGCAAGTTTTTGTATCTGATGTGCATATCTCTATTGCCTCTCTCTGTAATGCGAAGTTTAGATTATTGTAATTAGCTAATTTTTCAACATTATTAAAGTCTATTTTAATTTGGGATGTATTTTTTAATCGGGCTATTGCAGTGGTTGATTTACCTAAATTTATGTCTCTTCTGTGTTCTTTCATTCTCTATTGGATTTTTCTTTTTGTCATGCCTATATATTAATTATCTTTTCCTTCGTTATCTTTGAAATTAATTTTGTATATCCCTGATGTCTGTTGATATTTAAGCAGAAAGACGAAACATCAGTATTGAAGATGCCTGGGCCAACAGGCGAAAATATTCTACTTTTATGAAAATTTTAGCGTGTGGACTGGTTTTATGTGTTTTTAAATATGTTTTTAAGAATGTACAGTGCCTGTCTTTATGTTTTAAAGATTAAAATAATGTCTGAAATAACAGGTAGTTCGAAGAATTATTAATTAAAAAATGACATTAGAAAAGATCATAGATTGAAATACTATTTCTGTTATTTTGAAATTTTCACTCATGTGTTTTTATTAGAAAATCATCAAATAATGGATAGCAAAAAAGCTGCAAATTAAACGCTTAGACGGTTAGAACTAGAGTGGAGTAAGTACATTTTTCTTTCATCGAGTCTGAGAGTTCTGTAGACAATAATGTATCCAATTCTGCAACAAAGTTGAAAACTAAGTAGAAAATGTGAGCAACAAATGTTGCTAGTCTTTTGTGATCCTGAATGAAATGTTCAATAACTTTACCTCCAATTATCTTAAAACGTCACTTATCCAAACATTTCTTCCCCGAAATAGGGAAAAATAGAGTAAAACGGTACACCTTATAATTAGTTGCTTCTTGAAGGCAGAATAAGGGCTCCCCGGTTCGAATGCTGTCGCGTACTTTTTCGACCAGTTGGGAAGATTACATCTCATTTGATTTCTTTACCAATTTGAATAATTGTGTCAAAATTAATCTACTGTTCGCCACATAGTTGTGGAGACTTCTTTATTTGTCTGTTGTGCTATTTTAAGAGTCGAGTGGAATTTTGACGTTATCAACCTAGGAAATCGCCTGTTAACACGAGCTGATAACTTCATTTTGCAGCCAGATCTTTTCTGCATTTTATACAATTATTTTTTACTCAAATCATTGTGAACGACGGGCAGATTTAAAATAATTTACTTATTTCACGTTCAAACTTTCCTTTTCCGTTGTAGAACAAAACTTTTCGCACTTCAAATTTCAAACAGTTGATTTCGACGAGACATTTTACTAATATTACAAAGAATCAGATTCAATTTCGAATGTCTCTTTTTAACTTTTTTTCAAACTTTCCGGACGGGTTAGTTTACTGTTAAATTCCGAATATAAAACAAAATTCGATTGCATTATTGGAAAAACATAAGTAGTCTTATTTTTATCTAACAGCGTGACTCAGAAAAATCGTTTTGCATAAAAAACATATTCGCTTTTTTTCCCTGTTGTTTAATAAACACTACAAAATTGATTTAATTTATACACTTTCTTTGAAATTCGTAGTAATGTTGCATTTGATAAGAAATTGTGGAATATTTTGAGTGGTCTTATAATTTTGGTAACAGACTGTAGAATTGCACATTGTCGTCAAAAATGTTTCTTCTCGATGACTTTTGCCTTATTTTAAATGTATTTCATCATTCCTGGTGTGTTTCCGTGAGACCCTGCATAGAAACACAAACCGTTTTAATTAATAAGAACGCAGATTTCGATTGAATATTAGTAAATGTGTACGAAACAAAAAATCCGAAAATCCTGTACAGAAATTTGTATTGAGCATATCCGAACAACATTTGGTGACACTAGCTCTTCTAATAAGTAGATAAACAGAATATTGTAGTAAAAAATTTGAAATTCTAACATATCAGTACAACAATATGAAAACTTTAAAATATTTAAAGTTTTTTTAAAAGTTTTTTTTTAATTAACTAAAGTTGAAAAAAAAAGTAACGAATAAGTTTAAATAAAATTAGTTAAAAAAAGTAAACAAAAGAAAGAAACCTGAAATATAAAAAAAAAATATTTATATCAAAGTGAATTTCAATTCTGTTACTTCCTTACTAGCTGGCTTCGGCCGCCAGCGGCCCGCAAATTACATCGGGGCCTCGAATCAAGCAAACCTCGAATTTATATGAAAATTTCCCAGAAAACAAACCGTTAATATGATAAACCGCAAAGAGAACGAACTTCTGGCTCGGGTACCCATATATCGGAAAATGTTTTATCTCCACCTTCGGCATACTCTGTTCTAAACAAACAGCTTTTTCAACGAAACACTGGCACTTTATGGTAGGCGTGCAGAGCATGCGCTGCAAAATCATTTAGCTCCACCTTCTACCACCACGGGGCGCAGTCTGTTCTAAACGAACATTCTACACGTATTCCCGCTGCCTGCGGCATCGTATAGCAAGCGTGCTGTACACGCACTGTAAAATCGTTTAGTTCCACCTTCCTTCGACAGGGGAAGTCTCTGTTCTAATCAAACCTCTTTCTGAACAAAAATAAATATAGTTTCCAAGAATTAGGGGTTTTTGCCCCCACCTTCGTTCACCCCTTAACTTTTATCTCACATTCACAATCTTTAATTTTAAGTGGCTTGGCCATCAACCCTTCCTGTTTCTAAATTTGTGATCAATTCGGAGAAGAAATTCTAAGTAAAATACAGTTCGCCTTCTTCCCCCACTTTTAGGTTCCCTACTCGAATCGTTATTATTTTTAATAATATTTTTCTCTCGGGACTCACTTTTAACCAAATGACACTGGAAGAATGTCAGAAAAGGTCCTGTTCAAATCAGACTATAATTAAGAAAGTTATGATTTTGGGGAGGAGACGGGGGCCCGAACTTGAACAATACAATCTTATAAATTTGTAATCCAAATAACTAGACTTTAACTCTAAACAAACTAAAAAGATAACAATTTAACCTGGAAAGAAAAAGTCCCTTATACAAAACTGACAGCAATTCTGCTGCTAAAATAGTAAAATTGGAAAAATAAATATTTAAATATATTATATACTTTCAATTTTATTTTCTTCTCGGGATTCACTCTTACCCTTTCGCCTCCTCTCTTTCTGGCCTAGGAAACGCGGCTCCTTCCGGCAAAAAAGTCACCTCAATTCATCTCTCACTCCCCCTTTCCATTCCTTATATATATTTTATAACTAATATAAACATTCAATGGACTCCACTTGTAGGGTATTTTAATATAGTACCTTTATGTAGTCGTCCTTAAATCTGCGTATAGATTTTCACTAGTGGCAATAGTTTCTAAGATTTAGTGGGCTTTTGCCCTCACTTTTCGTGCCCTCGTTAATTTTTATCTCACATTCACGATCTTTCATTTTAGGCGGCTTGGAAATCAGCCCTTCCTCCTTCTAAAGTTATGTTCAATTCGGAGAAGAAATTCTAGCTAAAATACAGTTAACTCTCTTTCCCCCCTTAACCGGGTTCAATTTTTGAATTCTTCTTATTTTGAATATTTTTTTCCTCTGGGGATTCACTCTTAACCAAATGACTTAGGAAGAATGTCAGAAAAGGAAAAAGTTCCCGTTCAAATCTGATCATAATAAGAAAATTATGATTTGGGTGAGGGGAAAAACTTGTAAAATACAGCTTAATAAACTAGTAAGCCGAATAACTAATATCTAAAATAAAAGGATAATATTTTAACCTGGAATGAAAAAGGCCCTTATACTAAATTTTACAGCAGCTCTGCCTCTAAAATAGTAATGAAAGGAGCTTCAGAAAGATAGACCTAATAGTTTGCTAGGTTGATCACATCGATCGGCAATGACGATTTAAAAGAAAAAGTAAAATGAACGATACTACTCCTACAAGCCGTGTCGAGGATCGATTCGATCGCAGTGATGATTTGAGCGAAAATAAAAATGAGTTATTCTACCCGAATCGATGCTGAATCGATGTTGTCTTAATCCACCGCAATACATATCTAAAGGATATTAAATATGATTGATACTTATTCAGAGGATCTCAAGTATACATTTATTCTTTATTCAATATCTCGAGCTCTATGGGTCCAATTCTCACACAACTTGGACCATTCGTCTTGGTTTGTTTTCCATCACCATGAACGCCATTTTAGTTATGGTTCTTTCCGCTAGGGGCACTGCAATTTACTGAATTTTCTGCTGCGTATTGTACTTTGCTTCTTTATTTGATATCTCAGTTTTAATGGTCTGATCTTCACACAACGTGAATTGACTTGTTTTGCGCAAACACCACCACCATTTTAGTTATAGTTCTCTCTTCCAGGTTTGCTGCAATTTTCTATATTGTGCATTTATTCTTTATTCAATACTAGCAAGCTACGCCCGCTACGCTGGTCAATTTCTCTTAACGAACCTTTAATCAAAAAAAAATATTGACATTTCATAATTCACTTTTATATTTTAACAGAATAATAAGGATACTATAATTTGTGACTCGTGCTATAGCCAATATACACGTCAGGACACGTTGCCCTTATCATTATCTTTTTACGCTTGAAGGTTTCGCTATGGTACTCTATTGTGAAATTTGGTAATTTTAGAAATTCAATAGTTGAAAAATCGCAGAATCATTAGATCATTTTTCTTTAGAATTTATTCTTAGAGCGCATTTAGATCTTATAAATAACAATCATGCCGAACTTGAAGTTTCTAGCTCCTTCAGCATCGCAAAAATCGCAATTTTAGAACGTTTTTCGCTTCTGCACCCCCCTCGGGGTAGTGGCACCGACATAAAATATAGCCTATGTTGGAGCAGGGATTGTCACCATCCATTTGCCACCATCACTTTTGAAATCGCTTTAGTAGTTTTAGAGATTCCATACAAATTGTAATTTAGAATGTTTTTAGAAAATTTTTTGCTTATTTCAGCCTTTTAAATTTCGAATTTTTTTAGACTTTGTTCTTATAGAGCATTTAAATCTTGTAAGTAACGACCATACAAAATGTCAAGTTCCTAACTCCTTCATTATTGAAAATATCATAATTTTGGAACGTTTTTCGCTCCTGCACCGTCTGCGGGCAGTGGCACCGACAAAAAAATTTACCATATGTTGGAGCAGGGACTGTCACCATCCATTTGCCACCATCACTTTTGAAATCGGTTCTGTAGTTTCAGAGATTCCATAGAAATTGTAATTTAGAATGTTTTTAGAACGCTTCTTCCTCATCTCACCCTTTTAAATTGCGAATGTTTTTATAATTTGTTCTTAGAGAGCATTACATCTTATAAGTAACTACCATACCAAATTTGATACTTCTATCTCCTTCAGTACACAAAAAATCGAAATTTTAGAACGTTTTTCGCTCCTGCACCCCCCTGGGGGTGGTGGCACCGACATAAAATATAGCCTATGTTGGAGCAGGGATTGTCACCATTAATTTGCCACCATCACTTTTAAAATCACTTCAGTGGTTCCAGAGATTACCCCCTACAAACAAACAAACAAACAATCTTTACTACTTTATATATTAGTATAGATAAGGGGGAATTAGCCCCTTGTTCCCCCCCCTTTATACTTAACCAATCAATCCCGAAAACTAATCAGGGATGCGCCTTAACACAGTGAACCAATAAATAAAATTTGAAGGAAATGGGATAATTCTGCATGAAAAACCCATTTACATAAATTAAGTTGGGTATTAGCCCCCCGTTCCCCCCCTTTATACTTAATCAATCAATCCCGAAAACTAATCAGGGAAGCGTCTTAACCCAATGAATCTATAAACAAATTTTGAAGCAAATAGAATAATTCTGCATGAAAAACCCATTTATATAAATTAAGGGGGGGATTATCCCCCCGTTCCTCCCCCTTTATACTTAACCAATCAATCCCGAAAACTAATCAGGGAAGCGCCTTAACATAGTGAACCTATAACCAAAATTTGAAGGAAAACGGAATAATTCTGCATGGAAAACCCATTTATATAAATTAAGGGGGGATTAGCCCCCTGATCCCCCCCCTTTTTACTTAACTAATCAAACCCGTAAACTAATCAGGGAAGCGCCTTAACTCAGTGAACCGATAAACAAAATTTGAAGGGAAACGGAATAATTCTGCATGAAAAACCCATTTATATAAATTAAGGGGGGGATTAGCCCCCCCCGATCCCCCCCCCCTTATACTTAACTAATCAAACCCGTAAACTAATGAGGGAAGCGCCTTAACTCAGTGAACCTATAAACAAAATTTGAAGGGAAACGGAATAATTCTGCATGAAAAACCCATTTATATAAATTAAGGGGGGGGGATTAGACCCTTGTTCCCCCCCTTTATACTTGACCAATCAATCCCCAAAACTAATCAGGGAAGCGCCTTAATCCAATGAACCTATAAACAAAATTTGAAGGAAAACGGAATAATTCTGCATGAAAAACCCATTTATATAAATTAGGGGGGGGGGGAATTAGCCCCTTGTTCCTCCCCTTTTATACTTAAGCAATCAATCCCGAAAACTAATCAGGGAAGCGCCTTAACTCAGTGAACCTATAAACAAAATTTGAAGGGAAACGGAATAATTCTGCATGAAAAACCCATTTATATAAATTAAGGGGGGGGGAATTAGCCCCTTGTTCCCCCCCTTTATACTTAACCAATCAATCCCGAAAAGTAATCAGGGAAGCGTCTTAACCCAATGAACCTATAAACAAAATTTGAAGGAAAACGGAATAACTCTGCATGAAAAACCCATTTATATAAATTAAGGGGGGGATTAGCCCCCCCCCCCCGATCCCCCCCTTTATACTTAACTAATCAAACCCGTAAACTAATCAGGGAAACGCCTTAACTCAGTGAACCTATAAACAAAATTTGAAGGGAAACGGAATAATTCTACATGAAAAACCCATTTATATAAATTAAGGGGGGGGAATTAGACCCTTGTTTCCCCCATTTATACTTGACAAATCAAACCCGAAAACTAATCAGTGAAGCGCCTTAACTCAGTGAACCTATAAACAAAATTTGAAGGAAAACGGAATAATTCTGCATGAAAAACCCATTTATATAAATTAAGGGGAGGAGGGAATTAGCCCCTTGTTCCCCCCCTTTTATACTTAACCAATCAATCCCGAAAACTAATCAGGGAAGCGCCTTAACACAGTGAACCTATAAACAAAATTTGAAGGAAAACGGATATTTCTATGAAGAGTTATCGCATTACGTACGTACATACATACATACAGAACCGGCTGCCAAGCTCTCAGGGCTTGACAGCCAGTGTGATAACTGAAAAATCGCAATTTTAGAAGGTTTTTTGCTCCTACACCCCCTGGGGTTTGTGGCACCGACATAAAATATAGCCTATGTTGGAGCAGGGGTTGTCACCATCAATTTGCCACCATCACTTTTGAAATCGGTTCGGTAGTTCCAGAGATTACCCCCTACAAACAAACAAACAAGAATTACTCCTTTATAATATTAGTATAGATATTAGGTTCTATGGGTTCGATCCTCACACAACTTGCACCATTCGTCTTGGTTTGTTTAGCGCTAACAACATCACCATTTTAGTTCTTGTTTCTACTCCAGGGTTGTAGCAATGTTTTGTATTGTATGTTGAATAGCGTACATTTCTTTTTTATATCTCGGGTTTTATGGGTTCGATCCTCACAAAACTTTGAGAATTCGTTTTGGTTTGCCCGCCCCACCATTTTAGTTCTGGTTTTCTCCGCTAGGAGGGGCGACAATTTCCTATATTGGCTTTTATATTGTCTTCAGCTCCCATTTTTGACTGGCGTTTGATGAATGAAGCTTCCTTTAAGCTTTTTATCGTCCCTCGTCTGTTCTTGAAATCTTAAACAAGATCTCCAAAGTTTCAAGAGCTGACGTAAAACAGTTATTGTAAAATTAGTTATTTTACAGAGAAAGTAATCAAAAAGCGAAACTAATCTAAATTGGTTTTTTTTATGGCAATTCTTCATAAAATCGGATTTGATATCGGTTAAGAATAATAATTTATTGACTAGAGACATCGATAAAATAATTGAATGTATCTATATAATCGAGTTGGCCATAGTATCGATTAAATCGATGAAAAATATCGGCATCGCCCATCACTAATTCCATCCATTGTCAATTTGCTTCCTATCTTCCCCGTCTAATGTTTGTGGATTGAAGATACTATAAAATGCATAATATTTTTTTTTATTAAAAAAAATTTGTTTTTGGATAAAATAAGTTTCTTGCCGATTTTTTAAAATTGGATTTTCGGAAATGCAATAATTTTTTGCATATATATATGAAAATTTGCAAATCCCTACCTGGAGTAGTTTTAATATTACCTTATAATTAACTTATATTTTGTAACCGTATACATTTTAATTTCTGAGTGGTGGTTTTATTAATTCCATCCATTGTCGATTTTCTGTTTTAGGTGCGTTCGTAATTATATAAATACGTAGCACCTATTGTCGTCGCTTGGTCCGTCCGTCTGTCTGTCCGTCTGTCCGTCTGTCTGTCCGTCCGTCCGCATATAACAACGCCAAAACTACCCAACCGAATGGTTTGGAATTTAAGATATATTATCTTTGCAGAATTTTGTCGAGACATTTCAATTTTTTTAAAAATAGAATCAAAACTTTAGGGGATATTAATAAAAATATTTATTAAGAAATTTGAATTAAAAGAAAAAAAAATCGGTGCTTTCTTGTTATAGGAGCTTCCGAGGTTGAATCGTCAAGCGACCGAGATACTTATTTTATGACAGAAATGAATCTGCAGACGATATCATTCATTTCACAGAATTAAAAATCATCAAGATCTGAATATTTATATAACTAGCTATAGTACGAACGCACCTCATTTGTCACGTTTGACGTACAATTACCAACTTGTTTTCATTCGTATCGGAAAATAAAGGGATGGTAATGGAAAGTAATGGAAGTAAATTCATTACGACACTCTAAAATATTTAAGCCCTTTTTATTAAAAAAATCGCATTTTCGATGAGAATTTCAATTAATATTTCGGCTTATTATCAAAGAATACAAAATCTAAAGCCTCAAGTGCATCATGACATACCTTGGACTATCCTCACTAAACTTTTCAGACTTCTAGGTGCGGTAGATTTTGCTAGCCATCGTCAAAAGACAAACAGACACACACACAGAGCGAAACTTTCTTTTATTAATATAGAAAACTAAGAATTTCTCATGGAAAAATTTATGCTGTTATGAAATTAAATTTATTTTCTAAATAGATATACACAAAAATATTTATACCATTATTTTTTATTTAAATATTATACTAGAGATTCATCTAAAATATCGCATTGATAATATAGCTGCTTATATAAAAGATATTCAAAACTGGAATAATAAAGAATAATTCAAAATAGACAATATTATCTCATGTACACTTACTTCAATAAAATAGAAAATCGGTAAAGCCTGTATTAATTATTTCATAAACTGTATTTCATTTAAAATATATTCAGCAGAAACAACTTTTAAAATTTAAATTATACCTGCTCTTTAGAATTGTCTTTTGGAGTGAAATTGTCTACTTAAAAAAATGGAGTGCCTTAGCGATTTGAAAATTAGAATATTTCTTAAAAATTTCTTTTTAGGGCTATTTTTTAAATAAGACTGCAATCGCAATTTTCCTATTAAATCTACTTTCCGCGATTTGAAATAATAGCTTTGGACGAGTTATTAAAATACAACAAGTTGGAAATTGTTCATCAAACGTGACAAACGAGGTGCGTTCGTACTATAGCTAGTTATATAAATATTCAGATTTTGATGATTTTTAATTCTGTGAAATGAATTCTATCGTCTGCAGATTAATATCTGTAATAAAATAAGTATCTCGGTCGCTTGACTATTAAACCTCGGATGCTCCTATAACAAAAAAGCACCGATTAAAAAAAATCATATTTCTTAATAAATGTTTTTATTAATATCTTCTAAAGTTTTGATTCAATTTTCATAAAATTTGAAATGTCGCGACAAAATTCTGAAAAGATAACATATCTTAAATTTCAAACCATTCGCTTAGGTAGTTTTTGCGTTGTTACATGCGGACAGACCAGACGGCGACAATAGGTGCGACGTATTTATATAATTACGAACTCACCTAAAACGGAATAAAGCTTGGAAAGACTGCAGCCACATTTAATACAGATTTAAATTTAGATATTTTGAAAGGTATTGTTTTTAGTAAAGGCAAAATTAAAATAAGGATAGAAGAATATCTTATTAATTAAATAGAAAACCAATATTGGTTATATAACTGAATATGTTTCTCACAGTACTGTGGTTAATTTATGTGCTGTGTTGATCTAAATATATTTAACTATAAATTAAATTCAACAAGTTAGTGAATAATTCTAATTCATCGATGTTACTTTGTAATAATATCCGAAATAAATGGATAGGTAATTTCAGTCTTCAAAGTACAAAATCTTACGTCCACGATACTTTCACATAAATATTTGATATTTTTTAATAATGGGAAACTGAGAATAGTCTGTTTAAAACTTTTGCTTGCATGTTTTTTCACTAAATATTATACCATTATTCAAGCCATAATTTCTAAAGCAATTTATTTTACTCGTTAGCAATAAAGTTCTTGAAGCATGGCAGAAATTTAGAAAAAATTAAACAGTTCTTATCATTATATTTAAATATGATAATTTCAAATTGTTTCACCATATTTTATGTTGTATTATTAATATATTTCAATTTTGCCTTTTTTACAAATGTTCAACCTCAAATTTATCGCTTTGAAATAGATTTATATATATATATATATATATATGAACAAAAAAGAATAATTTGTTTGTGAAAAGTTATTTCATAGTCAAAAAATTATTTGATCTTAGTTCAATATTGACTTTTCTGTTACAATGTTTTATTTTTTTTCAAAAACTGTTTTTTTGAAAATTCACGAAATATATCATGAAATATCGTTTTGATATTTCTTATCTATGGAAATAAAAATCCTAGCAACAGAGGTAAGAAATGCATTCCATTTTGAGAAAAAAAAATATTCCAGCAGATTACATGATTTTGGTACCAAATCCTGGAAACGATATACCTAAGATAATTTCATATTATTCTTATTTTCAATTCTATCTTGACAATTTCCTAAATGTTGAAAATGTTTAGATGCTCTTGCATATCTTTTCTAAACATATGGTATGGGTATATACAAACATTTCGTTTCTTGCGAGGTTGTTTCTATATACATGCGATATCATTTGAATTCCATCTATTTAAAAAGGAAAAGAGCGATAGGAATGAAAGTATTGTCTAAAGAATATTTTTATTGAATTCTGCTTTTACAAAATTTTGGTTAGAACAGTAAATTTAGTTTACCGGATTCACCGATAAAACATTCAAAAAGTATCGAATTTATACTGAAAGAAATAAAACAGTGGAAAACCCAACGAAATTTCATTTTCCTTCAGTTATGTCTGCTTAGATAATATGCTTTAGCATTTAAAATATTCGGTAACTTACTTTATTCACGATCATTTACTATTTTGTCCATTTATTTTTGTTCCTCGGTCGAGTTTAAAATCAACTGACATTTCGCAAAATAAAAAAAAAAGTTAAGCATGTTTTCAAATTTGCACGTCACAACAATGCAAAGTTTTCTGACACATTTACAAGCTAATTTTTGCAAGTAATTCATAGGGGATATTACTAATTAAATAACACAAAATTAAACAATGTTACTGAATTAACAGAATTACTGGTTAACTGCTACCTGGCTTCCGCAAGTGTCTCGGTATAAAAGGGCCGTAGCAAAGGACCATCACGCGAAACGCCGCGCTCTTCGAATTCTGCGGCGGTTTGCACTTCACAACAATGCAAAATTTTCTGTATATTTGTATTTTTCAAACATCAGTGTTTTTCCACTTTTTAACTTTTTGTGACCTGAAGTTAAAATAATACAACAAATACACATTCATTGCTTTTGCACAAAGAAAGTGACATCATAGATGATAGAAAGATCGCTTTATCTGAATTTGATAATTTAGGGGACTGGTAATTTAGGTTCACAAATATGGATCTTAAATTACTAGCCCCCTTAAAATATGAATTTAACTATCCATAACCTAAATTCACGCAATAACATATTTAAGGACTTTAAACAAGCAAATGATCTATCTACAAATCTTCAATTTTTAGGTGCGTTCGTAATTATATAAATACGTGTAGCACCTGTAGTTGTCGTATGGACTGTCCGTCTGTCCTTCCGTCCGCACATAACAGCGCAAAAACAACCCAGCCGAATGGTTTTAAATTTAATGTATATATAATTGTTGCAGAATTTTGTGAAGTCATTTCAAATTTTATGAAAATAGAATCAAAATTTAAAAATATATTAATAAAAGTTTTCTTAATCTATTAAGTCCTATCATGCGTAATTTATATAAGAAAAGCGCAAGTGATGATTGGGGAAAACAAATACAGGCCAACCACTTCTTTTTTTATATGCCAAGCGGCCATTTTTATTCAAAATTATTTTGTCGAATAATATTGCATAAAAATTATATTTTTAGAAACATCGTTAAAAAAAATTGTTTACTTGAGAGATGAGTTACATAAAAAAATATATAGATTCTGAGATAGCTTCAGTGGAAATTAGGTTAACAGCCGAATACCCCAATCCATTAAAGTAAATAAACACAAGCGATTCGTTCATCTTGAGTCATAGAAATATTAAACCATGGAGGTAATCATTCGCAAAGCGAGATCTCCATGTTGAATTTTGCCGCGCTGTCTGGTGTTGAAAACATTCGCATCTGTAAACGGGGCATAAAAAAAAGGCAAGCTCATTTCGCTCATAACAGACGATATAATTTTTTTCACTGAAATAATAACGATGATTGTTTTAGATTGTAAAATTAGTTGTAGTACGAACGCACCTCATTTGTCACGTTTAACGTACAATTTCCAACTTTTTTTTTTATTGCAAAGCGTTTAAAATAAATAATAATGTATATTACTTACTTTAATGGTCACACTGTCTTGAAGGCATTTTGTAAACTCAGATTAAAATAACATTTATTTCATGAGGAAATAAGCATCGATGCTGTAACTTGTTGGTTTTGTTTCAGAGCTAAAAAAAAAATTGTATAGAAATTTAGTAAAAATGTTTAAAAAAAAAAAAAAAAAAAAAAAAAAAACAGTTTGGTTTTTATAAGGAAAATAATAGAGGTACATGTTTGTGTACCAAGTAATACAAACAGAACACAAAAAGGCTTCTGAAAACATTTTTATATAAATATCGGCATATGTTTCAAAGCTCAAATGGCGGCATTATCAAGAACTATAACGATAAACAAACTATTCTCGCAAATTTTTGAAAATAAACTTGAAAAACATAAATCATGAGGTTATATATGTAAAAAAAACTGATTAAAATATTAATTTTCACGTTTTACAGTTGACTATTTTAAGCACCTGATTTTTTTTATATATATGATCTCGCAATTTATGTTTTTCAAGTTTATTAAAAAAAAAAAAAAAAAAAAATGCGAGAATAGTTTGTTTATCGTTGTTGCTCTTGATTATGGCGCGCCGTTTGAGCGTTGAAACATAAGTCGATATTTATATTAAAAGGTTTTTATAAGACTTTTTGTGTTCTGTTTGTATCAATTAAGGACTTGACGAAAAAATACTATAACAATATCAGTAAATTAAGCTTCTTTATTATTTAAGAAGGGAAATGCGTATGAAAGAGTCGTTCAAATATTTTATTTTAAATGATTTTCCCCCAGTAAAATATAGTACTATTTCCGATGCAAACTCCAAACAAACAAACAGTAAACAACTGCGTAATGCAAATCAGTTTGACATTACCTCGATATTCCCGACGGCAAGAAAGAAAAATTCATGGACCTATGAAGTATCATACAAATTATTATATTCTTACGTTCATCTCATATTCAGTAAATAAAAGAACATAGTAAATAAACCACACATCTACAACACTATTTTTAATAATTGTAATTTTCCTGAAATCCTTTACTTTTGTGATTTTTTTTTTATTAAAAAATTAAATCTAACCTCTAATTTAAAAAAAATAATTGGTAACATGTAATCAAGGTATGCAATCAAGATGAAGCAATCAATAAAGGCTCCAAATCTAATCTTTATAATTTAGAATGGAAAAATCAGTTAAAATTACGTCATGTTGACACAATCATATATTTTTTTCTCTTTAGTTTTATCAATATTAAAATGCATTTCAAGCTAAACATAACCTCATTTTCACCAGCACAAACTTTTCGAACGTACTTTATATACGTTACTTTTATGCTTAAACACCATGTATACAAATAAAGATATATTTTGTATTTAATTGTAATGATAAAATGGTATCAACAAAGTTATAATGCATAGTGATAAAATAAACCGAATGGACAACATTCCCGTGACGTTACAATAAATATGAATTTTTATTCGCTTATAAAAATAAATATTTTTACGGATTTTTACGGATATTTACTTGCAAATTAAAAAAATCTGCATAAAAGCTACGTGCCTTTAATATTTATTATTTCTCTTTATTATTTATTATTTATCTTAGCAACCACAGAGTTTCTCGTTATTGTGTGCCGCGCAGCAGTGGAAGGTATCCGATTGCCGACTTTATGACGTCATACGCAGAATTAAATGTTTAATTTAAAATTATGGATAATTTATAAAACTTTCGAACAAACGAATGTACGATAACAAATCTGTGTCCAAATATCTTACATTTAAAAAAAAGAATGATGCAATTTGATGCAGTAGATTGTTCTCAAGGACTGTCGAAAGAAAACGCTTAGCGTTTTAAATATATAGATTTTAATTATAGAATATTTTTTATAGCGGGTGACTAAAATGAAACTTTTCGTTTTGTGATTGAAGTAACTTTTCAACATTTGAAAAGCATGCATTTTAGAGCACTAGAAAAACGATCGATACAAAACAAAATACTTTTCCGGAAACCTGCATACTTAGGCGCTTACATAGTTTATACGATAATCTTAAATGGCATTACCTTATTCTAAATGTATTGAAATATTTTATCTAGAACAAAAATATCTCTGATTTACGTTTTTCACTTTAAATCTGCGCTATTCACGCTCTATTTCAAAATTAAAAAAAATTGTAAAATAGAAGAGAATTTTAGAAGAAGATATATAAAACTTGTATATATTTTGTGTCATAAAACATAATTTAACAAAAAGGGGGAAAATATTTGTAAAGAACTCGATTTTCAGGAAAAATAATATTGTTAGAAATTCGTTTTTATAGAACTTAAACTTTTATCATTAAAAAATCTATATACAATTTCGTAAGCTGTAGATTATTTTTTAATAAAAACAACCAGCATAATATGGAAAGATACATTGTTTCATATCAAGATATATCTACAGAATACGATTTGCAACTTGTTAATACAAGGGGTGATCAAATGAAAAGGTACGAAACGACACGGTGGGTACAAATGTAGACTTTATTCAAAATATTCACCATAGGCCTGAGCACAACGATCCCACTGATGAACTAATCGCAGGATTCCTTGTTCCCAGAATTCCTGTAGCCGTGACGAGACCCAGTCCTATTCACAGCGTCCTTGAGTACGTCGTCCGAGTTGAAGCGCTTCCCTTTCAGGTGTTTCTTCAGTGGACCAACTTGTCGTCCACCTTGTCGATGAGATCGCTCGTCATGACAGTGTTTGCCTGGCCTGGTCTCGGGTCATCACCCAGACTTTCACTGCCTGCACAAAAACGGGCACTCCATTTTCTGACAGACTTGTCAGAGACACATTTCTCTCCGTAAACTGTCACCATCTGGCGATGAATAGCTGCCAGTTTCTCACCTTCCGCTGTCAGAAATCGGATAACACCTCGCTGCTCCTCAGTCGTCTAATTTTGCAACACGAACGCCATCCTGTTCTCATACGGATTGCCGCATCATTTGGACGCCGCTTTTGATAAGAGCCTCTGCTCCCTACTGCACATGCGGGCGCCCGCGCATGCTCCGATCCCAGTCAGAGACTCCAATCGCATCCCGAGATGTCTCGCTACGTTCTCCCATGGCGGAATATGCAAATATTTAACTGTTACGTTTTTACGTTGTTTCGTACCTTTTCATTTGATCACCCCTTGTATTAATAACGTTTTACTTTCACAAAGTGAATTAATGGTGATTTTTTTTCATAACATGTAATTTAATTTCAATTTAAAAATAGCTATACCTCCTAAAGAATTTCTAGGTTACATGATATTTATTGAAATTAGCATTGTTTTTATCTAAAAAACACTGTCATCAAAAAATGTAATATTTTCAAAGTGCATACAACTGTTCATCATACATATATTTTAATAAAATCTTCTTCAGAAATTTATTTTAGAATCTTTCAATATTTTATCGTACAATAAAATGTAGTTTAAAATAAAAAAATAAAAGTCTGTTTAAGAAATTTTTGCAACAGCAAAGAGAACATTGAATGAAATACTAGTCTATCATTTACGAACATGCTTCTAACAAGCACTAGAATTACTAAACTGTTTTGCAAAACCTTAACTTTCTCTTAAAATGCTTGAACACTTTGCTTCGATAGGAGAATAAGTATGATAAAGGTCTACAATTTCCTTGGAAAAAGATAATATGTTTGCTTTTCTTTTTTTTTAAATAAAAAATATGAGTTTACCTTTTCGCTGTAGGGCATATAAATAAGAATGACATGAATAAACTTTTCTGAAATTATAGCGAAAAGGGATCTCCTACATTAAGTGATACTCATACATTAAGTGATACTCATACATTAAGTGATACTCACTCATACATTAAGCGATTCTCATACATTAAAAAGTATATGTTTCGAAAATAAATTATTACACACCGTACAAAGAGACAATTTTTTTCTTTTTCATAAACAACGAAAATATAAGCATATAACCATACAAAAAAAAAAAAAAAAAAAAAAAAAAAAAAAAAAAAAAAACATTTTTTTCCGAGGTGAACGCGATTCCAAAAAGCGTTATTTTTCTTAAGAAAACCCAGAAACCCATATAAATTTATGAGATTTAAAAAATCATTTATAAAAACAAAGTTTATTTTCCTACCAGTGACTTTCGGAAACGTTTCCGAGTAGTTTTTATAGTGTATTAATCAGTTTTCTCATACATTAAAAAGTATAGGTTTCAAAAGTAAATTATTACCTACCGTACAAAGAGACAATGTTTTTCTTTTTTTTAATCAACGAAAATATAAACATATAACCATACAAAAAAAGAAATATATATATATATATATATATATATATATAGTGTATTAATCAGTTTTCTCAAAACCAAATATACTTTTTATAGGATGATATCAACTTTCAATTAAACATTTTCAGTTGCGTAATTGAATGTATTGAGGAACTTTGGGTATTATGGAAAACTATCTGCATTTGGATCAACATCCCGATATTGTTTAAAACACGTAAACCAAATACAATTACAAACTTCAACTATCTACGAATAGTTTTTATACACAACAATTATTTTGTGAAATTTTATCACTTGCAAACAAATAATAATAATAATAAACACGTATTTTGAGGGTATTGTGAAATCGTCGGGAAATATGGAATAGGGAGTTAAAATGAAGAAAACGAACAAAATTTGGCAAAAAAACAGATGTAATGGTATTAAGAGAGCATGATCAAAATATAGTGTCTGGGTAGTCAGCCAATATACTCAAATTCATACCTCAGATTTGCACAAATCACAAATATACAAATCTGTCTTTGCGCCACCGTAATCATGGAGTAGTATGAAATATTGGTATTCCATACAACCCGATTCTGCTGGTTTGGGAAAAAATTACTCTATTTTTATTAGCGGGAATCGCGAGCCAGAAAACGAGTTTTACTCCATAAACTGTTAGAATTTCGGTGCACATTATGCTTAATTTCAATGAAAAAATATTGCTTCTTAATGAATTAAAAAAAATTAAATTTATCTCCTGATAGTTTTCATAGACGAAAAATAAATATTTATTCACACAACGCGCCCTAACGTCGACTGACGAACTGCGCGTTCTAGGGGGCATTCTGGAAACGTCCATATGTAGTTTAACATATTAGTTATAAGGTATAAAAGGTACACTTCGTGTGGTTATTAATACGAAAAAGCTAAAAACAACGTTGAAGCACACAAATTACAAAACTTTAAAACACATACGGCCGTTTCAAGGATACAAAGATTCCCTTCATCAGTGTAAGGTGGGAAAAAACAAAAAAAAAATAAAAACAAAAAAGGTTAAAAGGGTTGAAAAGAACAACCCTCGGCTATAGCCCCGAGTACTGGCTGTAATCTGACCAAAATGGCAAAGCAAGTGTAACCAGAAGAGACCTAAATCCCCTAAGATCAATAATCCTATACCTGGAAACAAATATTTAAAAAATGTTATTGTACTACCATATTTTCCAAAAGTCAGTTCTCAAATTTCATGGATTCTAAATAAATGTCATTTTAAAGTTGTTTTTTCTCCAATAAATAAAGTTACTTTCTCCAATCTTAAAGATCCGATTCCAAGTCATAATAGTTGGAGTATTTACAGAATATATTGTAAATGTGGTATTTCTTAGTTGGACAGACGAGGCGATCACTTAAATTTAGATTAAAAGAACACGAAGATTATCTCAAAAAGCAGAAACTTGATAAATGTACAATAGCGAAGCATTATTGGAATTTTGACCATACATTTAACTTTTCCGGAGCCAAAATTATTCAAAATTGCAATTCAGTATTTGATCTTGACTTTTATGAGGCACATTATATTTATAAATATACAGATTTATTGGTGAATGACATGTCCAGCACCCCTTTTCCTTCTCCCGTTTGGAGAGAGCCTGCGCGGTGATGCCTGTTTTCGATAATTTCCTGTCAGTTGCGTCACTTCTGCTCTTCTGGTTACACTTGCTTTGCCATTTCGGTCAGATTATAGTCAGTACTCGGGACTATAGTTGAGCGTGGTTCTTTTGAACCTTTTAACATTTTTTTGGTTTTAATTTTTTGTTTTTTCCCACCTTACACTGATGAAGGGGATCTTTGTATCCTTGAAACGGCCGTATGTGTTTTAAAGTTTTATAATTTTTGTACTTCAGCATTGTTTTTGGCTTCTTTGTATTAGTTTAGGATATTGCCGCTTGGTGTAAAAGCTTTACCAAACAGAAACCTTGTATTCCATATTACCCGACAATCCCATAATACACGAATTTCCTCTTCATGCAAGGGTAAGAAAATTTTATTAATTTTAATGTTAATGTTAATGCTCTTAATTTATGATGTTTGTTTGTAAAACATGTTTGTAGAACATCACAATCTGCACTTGAGAAGTGATATCATCCAAAAAACTTATATTCCGGGTTTAGAAAACTTTTTTAATACACTACAAAAACTACTTGGAAACGCTTCCGAAAATCCGCAGAAGCAAAAGAAACTTTGCATTTATAACTATTCTTTAAATCTCAAAAATATATTGGTTTCTTAGATTTTTAAATATGAAGAACGCGTTCAGGAATCTTGGGTAATTCGAAATAGTTTGTTGCATATTTTCGCTGACAGTTATATTATAATTCCCTAGAATAAAGAAGAAGAAATATTTGCCTTATTTTACGGTGCAGGTAATATTTATTTTATCAAAAGTCTGAGATATTATTTAAAATCAATTTATATAGTAAGGAATTATTCAAGATACATACCGTAAAATTAAAAGAAAACACAAAGTCCCATATGATATAAGTATATCCGTTGGGCAGGTCTATCGAAAACACAATTTCAGATTCAAAAGAAAAAAAAAACATTTAAAAAAAAGCAAATCACTTAGATTTAGATTAACACACTAGCCTTTATATTACCATTAAAAATAAACATATTTGTTTAAGGAATACCTGTACACTCTGATTACTTGAATTCTACAAAATAAAAGATAACATTGCAAAAGTTTTATAGTATCATTTATTTACGTGTCTTTTATCTTTTTACCCAATTTACCAATAATTCTTGTAGAATTTTAATCTTCAGTTGAAGCATACGAACATTTCTCTTGTGTATAAAAGTTAGAATACTATTTGTATGTAGGATCTGAGATTTCCTTGTAGAATAATATAATGTGTTTGCGTTTTTCTTTTCTTTTACATAAAAAAATATGAGCTTTATTTTTTCGTGCACATAAGTTCAAATACTGTAAAGACACTTTTCAGAAAATACAGTCAAAAGAGTCCTTATACATTTAATGTTATATATTTCAAAAATAAATTGCAAGATTTACTCTTTAGTAATCTGCAGTATAATCTGCAGTATCAACTACAGACATCATGCCGCGCCCCTTGTGTAACACGCCCACCCCGGTTTTAAGTATCTTATTTTGAAGAAAAAAATTATTTTATAAACAAATAATAAAAAAAAAATAGAAATTATTCTCTTAAAATTTCACATTTACATGATCACAATTATTTCATGAATTTATATATTATAAAAGTAATTAGTCATCCAACAATTGTATATACAGAGGGCAGAGATAATGCAACATGATGGGCAGGCGGCGATCTTCAAATATCCAATACTCGTATATCGTGCGTGAACCCGATTTTTAAATAAATTCCTGGCATAAAATTCACGATGCATACACGAGTAAATATGGTATTTCAGGTACAGTGCAATTTAGTTTTTTTCACCTTTGTAAAGAATTCGAACAGTAATGATATAATATTTCATAATATAGCTGTTTATAAATGGATTAAATATTAAAACTACAAAACTTTTTTTTTTCTTTTTTACCATCGGAGATTCTATAAAATTTCCGTATACGGAACCCGACATTATCGAGGTCAGCAATGGGAAATTAAAAAGAAAATGTTTATGTAATATATGTGTTATTCGTTTCCAATGCAGAAAAATTGAACGCTTTGGCGGAAAAATACTGGATGCAAAATTGAGTAAAAACAAAATATTGCTGAGATTTAGACTCACTAGTAAATCTTAAAAACGGAGTACTTTGAGACCAAATCTTGAGACCCAACCATGCTTATTTCATAGATGGATTTGAGTGAGAACGAAAATTTAAGATGGACATAATGAAACTCATAGTACACAACGTGTTCTGTATTTCAATATAACTGCGAGAATGGAACCAAGTTTTGTAGGGTGATTACACCCCAGACAACCACAATTGTCCTTCGGACGATCTACAATGATGCTGCCAATCCTGTAGTTGTCATATCCTATAAAACTATCCGATGAATATCCGGAATATAGTTGATCGCATGCAAGTGTACTCTAACCATCCAAAATATGTCATGAAATGACATTCATAGGACATTAACAGGTGTGCCATTTCGAAACCCATTGGATGTCCTGTAACTGTGGACAGGACCATTTCATCCATCCGCAGGATATCAGCTTGTCCTAAATAGGGCACCTTTTGGGTGTTTTCAGGATGTGCTTGTGTTGTCTGGGACAAGAGAGGGGGGAAGAATTCCTTGAAAATTAAATGTATTTCCAAAAGTCACTGCTAGAGGGATATGTTGCGCAGTTTTATTTCGCTGAATCATTAGTATTCCGTCATGTTTAATCATCCAACAAATTTTTTCATCATTCTCAAAAATAAATCGCACTCCATGGTCTCCTCATTGTTGCCATAATTACACAGACAGTACTCAGCGTATTCTGTACCGCTATATATTTCTGCGAATGGAGCCTAATTTTGTAGAATAATTAAAAGACTCGTGGGGGCGAAGGATTCCTAAAAAAATAGTGTCACATATTCCCCTAGTGGTGAATTTTATGCCTTTTTTTTAATAATCTTTCGTCCCCCGTGTCGTTTAAACATTCTACAAATTTAGCGCCATTCTAGCAAATAGATCCCGCTACAAAACAATCTGAGTACTGTCAATTTAATCATGGCCACTTTGCATATAATTGATCGACTACTTTACAAAGAAAGGTTAACATATTTTATAGAAACAATACGTTTGGTAAACTAAAAAAAAAAAAAAAAAAAAAAAAAAAAAAAACGATTTACAGATGCAGTTGCATGGTGTGTAGAGGAGTTTTTTTAAAACATTATTTCAGAATGGTAATTGTTGAATTATTTATTCAATGAGTAAAAAAACTCGGTATCTCTAATATTACTCTCTCTAATATTACTAATATTACTATTCAGATATCTCTAATATTACTCTAATATCTCTATCTCTAATATTACTATATCTCTAATATTACTCTATATTATTATTCATCTCTAATATTACTCTTCTCTAATCTCTATATCTCTAATATTACTTAATCTATATATATATCTCTAATATTACTTAATCTCTATATATATCTCTAATATTACTTAATCTCTATATATATCTCTAATATTACTATTCAGAAATTGGGTTATTCATATCCGAACATTATCACGTATCTGATGTTTATTAAAACTACCATTTTTTTCATATAATGACATAATAAATTACTAAATTTCACAAAATATACAAAACTTATAAAATCTCTTGTGAATCCAAGTATACCCAAACATATTTAATAGAAGCAATAGGTTTTAAAAACTCAAAAAAAAAAAAAATTAAACAGATGCAGTTGCAAAGTGTGTAGAGAAGGGTTTTTTAATATCATTATTTCAGAATAGTAATTGTTGAATTATTTTTTCAATTAGTAAATATCTCTAATATTACTATTCAGAAATTGGGTTATTCATATTCCTAACATTATCACCTATCTGATGTTTATTAAAATTACCATTTTTTTCATATAACGACATAATAAATTACTAAATTTCACAAAATATACAAAGCTTATAATATCTCATGTGAATCCAAGTATACGCAAACATATTTTATAGAAACAATAGGTTTTAAAAACTCAAAAAAAGAAAACAATTTACAGATGCAGTTGCGGAGTGTGTAGAGGAGGTTTTTTTTAATATCATTATTTCAAAATAGTAATTGTGGAATTATTTAGTCAATGAGTAAATATCTTGAATATTACTATTCAGAAATTGGGTTATTCATATTCCTAACATTATCACGTATCTGATGTTTATTGAAATTACCTTTGTATTTTTCAATTTAACGACAAAAATATTACTAAATTTATGAAAGTATACACAACTTATAAAATCTATTGGAAATCCAAGTGAAACTCGTATATAGTTTTATTGAAATATTGTTCAACTTTATTTTTAAATCTTTCAATATTTTATCTTAGCATAAAACTGAAATCTATTTTCTGAAATAAGAAGCTAAAATTCCACTCATGTGAATTTTACAAGAGCAAAGAGAACATTGAAAGAAGGACTAGACGATCATTTACGTATATGCTTTCTGGATTTTACAAAATTTACTAAAGTTGTTTGTAAAATAACTTAAAATGATTTCTTCTCTTAAAAGTCTTGACTACTTTACTTCTATATAAATATTGGAGAATCTGTTTAAGTGGGATCAGCAATTTCCTTGAAAAAGAATAACATGTTTGCCGTTTTCGCTTTTAGTTTTTATAAAATAAAATATTATATAAACATTCCTTTGGCTGTAAATATTTAATAAAAGACTTTTGAGTTTGATACAATGATAGTTATTTCATAAAGATATATAACAACCTGATGAGTTTTTAAAATTATATTTTTCTCACCATATTCAATTTCGGCTTTTTTTCTCTATTGAGCAAAGACACATTTAAAAATTGAAGTGCACCAATATTATAAATAATATTTGATGTTCAAAAGTATTTTTGAACAATTGTTTAATGAAGTGATTTTTTACCATATCTTTAATGTATATAAGCGTTAGGATTTTCCAGCATAAATAATATTTATGGAAATCAAAATTAAATATTTTCTAAAAACTCATATTGTTTTCATTAACTTTTCTATTGCTGTAAATATGTAACAAATCGCTCGTTTGTTTGATACGATGATAGGTTTTTCCATTAAGATATAAGAAACTCGTGATTCTGAAAATTATACTTTTTGCACAAAATTCAATCTCGACTTTTTTGTATTGCGACAAGACACATACAAAAAACTGAAGTACCTATATTAAAAATAATATTTAATGTTCAAAAGTATTTTCGGACAATTGTTTATTAAAGTAATTTTTTACTCTTGTGTGTGCGTGGGGGGGGGGGGGAGTGCGTGTGTGTGTGTGTGTCTGATTTTTTTTTAATGTGTGATAAATGCAGTTTTAACAAAATAAAATATTAACACTTTATTAAAATAAAGGAACTTATTACTTCTACGTAAAATATAACAAAATATGTATAAATAGAAGTAGTACTTGTCTATTTTCCCTTCGATCATTTTCTTTAAAAAATAACTGTCACTAAACAATTGAATGTAACGCTAAAAATGCATAAGTCACATTTATTACAAGTTCACAACGTTTGGACTATAACAGTGACCAAATGCTCCGTACGTGTATCGACGTGAAATCTCGACGATGGAAGATTGCCGAGAAGGCACCCCATTGCAAATAAAAAAAAGTTTAGGCAGCTCGATAAAAGTCGCACGATAAAGCTGTTCGTATCAAAGTTCCTATTTTATGGTTTTGTCTAAAACTGTTATAATTAAGCTTTTTAAAGGGACGTAAAAGGCGCCAATGATAACACGAGTATGAATAGGATAGACTATATTCATTATATAGTAACAAAGTATAAAGTGTTATAACATATACAAGAATCATAAAGAACAGAAAATTCATATAAAATGTACATAAACTTTGATAAAGCATTGTAATTATGAGCCAAAACTTTTCGAGCCGTCGAATCGCGTTTTTAACACTTTCTAACATAGTTGAAAAGTGTTTATGAATTCATTTCGTCTGTCTGCTGTCTGTCCGTGCTCTAACTCGCGTAAATATGCTTGGATTTCCATGCAATTGATATATGTTATTGATATTTACTATGGCTTTTTTGGTATAGAACATGAAGTTTATAGTATTCATAGTTCATTTACAGGGATACTCCAAAGAATTCCGTTACAGTACCGTTTTCGGGGAAAAATTATTTGCGGTGTATTTTAATAATGTTAAACTATCTCAAACATATTGAAAGTGATATATAGCACCGAGTTGCACTACAAGATGCTTAGAATAGAATATGGGGCAAATAGCATTCATCGTAATTTTACAGAGGCACTCAAAGAAATATCGTTACTTTACGGTCTATGGGGAAAAATCGTTCGATGTATTTTAATAATGTTAAACTATCTGAAACGCAATGAAATTGATACATATCACTGAGGGCACTACACGATTCTTATTATAGGATAAGGCGTAAATATCATTAATCGTTTCTTTACGGGGACACCCAAAAGAATTCGGTTACAGTACTGTCTATCAATAATAACTGCTGAAAGTAAGTTTTCAACTGCGGTCGCTAGATCGGTGTTTGGTTTGTTAAGTTGGTAAACAAATCGAATTTCTGCCTGGTATTGGCGAAGCGACCAGTATTCTTTTCTTATACTGTTTCGGAATGAATATTTTAAAAAGCTAACCATCATGCTTCTGCTGTAATGGGAACCCTGACATCGAAACAAAAAAGATGACTCGTGTGAAACCAGATCTGCACCTGATGTCGTTTTAAGCTTCTAAATAAAAGCTTGTTTGTGTTCTTGGATGAAGTTTCTTCTTATGCATATGCACACACGCCATCTGCGGTGGATAGTTCGACTGCCATAAATCCTAGTGCAGAAACATTCTCTGTTGACTTCTGAAAAGAACATCTAATATAGAAAAAACATTTATTAAAAAATGGTATTTCTGTTACACAAATCACCTTTGCACTTAAAATCATCACATATATACAAGGTGTCCCACAAGGTACGCAGCGTCTAATATGTACAGATTCGGATAGAACACGTCAATATGAGTATTTTGAAAGGTAACATGTGGGGTCCCCGAATATAGCGTGATAGTTTAATTACAGGATGAACGTTATTGACGAATTCGATAGTGGGCATTGGAAATGATGATGTGTACGACGAATGCACAACATGAAAGATTCCCCAGATGACTATGCAAATTTGTGGCAACCAATGAGAGGAAAAACGCGTCTGGCAGTGAATACGCAATATCCCTCCGCGACATACTATAAAGCTAGAGGAGAGGTTTTAAGAGAATGAGTTGGGTGTTACTCGCTAGGAAAGTAGGGTTGTTTCGTTATCGTTTCGTTTTTGTTGTGTTACCATTTCGGTTCTCAAATGAGCAAATACTCCATCGAGCATCATGTTTTCATGGTACTGACTTACCATGAATTGCAATCCCCAGCGGCTCTGATCAGAAAATTCAATTAAAAAAATTCGGCAATCACCACAGCATAAGTGGCCCGACGATCAAACGAACGTACGACAAATTTAAGGAGACCGGCAGTGCGTTCGACAATGTGCTAGCGATGGGGACCAAAGAGATGAGTGCACGAGCCGAAGCTAATGTTAAGAAAGTGACAGAAGTGTGCGAAGAAAATCATAAGCTTCGGTACGACAGGTGGCTCAAAAAGTCGACATGTCCAAAAGCACGATGCATCGGATAATGAGGAGGGATGTGGCTTTGTTCCCTTACAAAATTGATATCAATCAACCATTGACGGAATTGAATGGTTTAAGGTGGATTGAATTTGCAAACACGATGTGTGTAAGGTTGAAGATGGCGAAATGGATTTTAATCAGATCTGGCTCAGTGACGAGGCGCACTTCCACCTCCAAGGTTATGTTAACAAACAGAATTGGAGGTTCTGTCGCAAAGAAAATCCCCAACATGCAAAAGTTCGGCCACTGCACCCACTGAGATTCACAGTTCGGTATGCGTTATCTGCCGAAGTCATCATTGGACCAATTTTTTTCACTGGAAATGTCATCGGTGATGCTTATTTTGACGTGTTGCTTGCCTTTGTCATCCCATTCTTGCATGGCATGGGTAAGATAAGCGATTATTGGTTTGTGCAAGATGGCGCTAGACCTCACCGCACTCAGAGTAACTTCGACCTCTGAACGGAACATTTTCACGATAGAATCCTCGGGTTGACCTCCATTACGAAAACAGGCAATGGTAAAGAGTGGCCGCCGTACTTCCGGGGTCTTAACCCATGTGACATTTTTTTATGGGGACATCTGAAAGACACAGTATATTGCACACAGCCCAAAACATTAGACTACTTGAGAGCAGCAATTGAAAACAAGATGAAGAAATTTGGAAGAGATCTATTGCAAAAAACAATTGCGAACTTCCATTTCAGACTTCAAAATGTTATTTGTTCGAACGGCGGACATTTCGAAAATCTGTTGTATTGAAAGTTCATAATAAACATTGATTTTCACTTGGTTTTTTTTTCTCATTTCTTGTGTTTATCATATGACAAGCTTTACACCTTACTTAGACTATCACACTATATTCGGGGACCCCACATGTTACCATTCAAAATACTCATATTGACGTGCTCTATCCGAATCTGTACATATTAGACGCTGCGTACCTTATGGGACACCCTGTATATATATATAAATAATAATCTTATCATCTTATCATGCTAAATTTTGTATGAAAATATTATTTAAAATCCCAAACATAAATATCTCATTTTTGTAAGTTTCACAATTTTGTGACACTAAGTGTGAACCTTTAAATTAATATTCGAAGCAAATATAAATGGCAATAAAAAAAAAGTGTTGTTGCATTCGATGTATAAATGCTTCGTAAACGCACACGCAAAATGTTAGCTTTTCCTCCTTACTGTTAAAAATCTGCATGAAACTGTCTGGTAATTAAATTGTTTTTATAGATTATGGTTACTTGACCATATTATTAAGTGAGAATAGAGATAAATTATGGTTATGTAACCGTTTTCTATAAAAAACGGTTACATAAATTTAACATTCCATAAATTGCATTTTTTATAGGAAACGTGTAACCATTTTCTACAAAAAGCGTTACATAAATTTAACATTACATAAATTGCATTTTTTATAGAAAGCATGTAACCATTTCCATAAGAAAATGTCACATAAATTGCAATTTTATAGAAAACATGCTACCGTATTCTATAAAAAAACTATTACATAAATCTTACATTTTACATGTACATCACATTATATACATTACGTTTTTTATAGAAAAAATATAACAGATTTCTATAAAACACGGTGGAATGACTGGACAGTTTAATTCAGATTTAAAACATGGAATGACTGGAAAGTTTAATGCAGATTTATAACATTGAATATCATTTTTATAGATGACGGTTTCTTGACCATATTAAGAAGCGTTCTCATCGGTCAGAATAGAGGTCTATTACGGTTATGTAACCGTTTTATATAAAAACGATTGAATGACTGGACAGTATGCTGAAGAATTTTAACAGTGTACGTGTTATTTTAGCTATCCATAAACATGTTTCGTGATACGGTTCTACAGAATAATGTATGATATGTAGTGGATACTTGTAGACTCGATATAAAAAATTGATTTCAAGAAAACCCTTGAAAAAGGTTCTTTATCAAATAGTTGATAACTCTGAAAGTAATCATGAAAAAAGGCATAAAGACATTTTTTAGGTTAATCGTAGGGTGTAGATACTTTTTTGTTGTGTCCAATTTTGACCATCTAAATGTGAAATAACTGTTTTTGTATGCACATACTATTTATTACTTTACATGTATGTTCAGATTTTTTAATTCGCATAAATTTGAGATATGAAGTATCAATATTGGTGAATAAATATAATATTAATAATAATTAATAAAGATTAAAATAATATAGAAATTTAAGTTATTATTTTTAAACTAAAAACTTTTTAAAAACAAAATATGAACCTGTAGCACACGTCCTAATATGATGTGATGTACGATTACAAATTTTCTAAAAATGCTATAAATTGGAATTTTAGAAATTTGTCAGCTTCGTTCAAACAGCTTTATTTAAACAATTTCATGCCCATTCATACTTTAATGGTGAGTTACTTATGCACCCTCTTTACGTACTGGGGAAATCTAAATGTGAAAGAACCAATGAAAACGATCGTCTGTAACAATATTTTATACTTCCTGCTATAGCAATAAATATTCTGTCTGCTCTTCTGACTCAGACACTTTTTTAGATAGAATGCTTAATACACTTGGGAGGTACATTACCCTTGTGTCGTGTTTATGGGAATTACCGAAGTTAGATGACAGATATTTCTCAATATATTTTGAATATGTGAACATAACTGTTTGAGTGAGAAAAATAAAGGAAAGCTATGATAACCAGAAGAAAACTGATAATGGCATAAATATTATATATAGTTTGTAGTTTCTATAGTAAAAGAAGCTTTCGTGTATTATTTCGAAGTGTTGTTTAATGTAGAGATTTATATTATTATCTTTATAGGAATTACTTATGTTACATGCAAGATATTTTTCAATATTTAAAAAATATGCGACCATATCCATTTAAAATTTGAAATATAAAGAGATATGTCTGAGTCAAGAGAGATTTTTTAATGACGGAAATTATAGTAAAGTTAATAATTTATATTTCCTTTAAAAAAGTATAAGCTGCCATCTTTTATTTCAAAGTATTATTTATTGTAGGTATTTGTGTCATAAACTTTATATTAATTATCTATATAAGATGCGTGATATTTTTCAGTAATTTTTATATACGCAAACTTAGCCAATTAACATTTGTAATATCTTTAGACAACTTAATTCGAAGTAAAAATTAGTGTAGATATCTGTATCATATTATTTATATGAATTACCTATGTGAGATGCGACATATCACTGAATATTGTTTAAACTAGCCGGTCGTGTCCGAGTGGGGCCCATATACATAGTGCAGCGTACCGCCCTGATTTCGCTTGGGTCACAGAAAGTGCATTTTATATGCAACCAGAAAAATATAAATAAAATAATTTAAATTAAGAGTATACGAAAATAACTAATAAGAATATAAAAAAGCACTTAAATAAAGATTTCGCGACATAAATATTTTTTTTTTCGTGAACACCCTGACAAAGTAATACTGGGCCCTAACCGTGATTATCTAGGGGTGGGGCTCAAGTAGTACTTTGCATGTGGGCCCCATTCGGAAGCGACCGGCTAGTATATATAATAAAAATCAAAAATAGTTCTGTTTTTCAACTAATCTTCCGCAATCGGGTTCATAGCCGATGTTGCCCAGAAACTCGCTAGCTCTAAAATCGCTGAAATACATGATTAACTACTTTTTTTTGTAGACTTGTAAAGCAGAGTTTCACATTCTTACTTAAAACTGCTGTTGAGATATGGCACAATTACCTAAAATTTTCGACACACAATGTGACCCCCTTGATGGATTATTATCTAAAATTGCTGAAATACATACTTACCTATTTTCTAGTACATTTGTTATCCTAAAATTCACGCATCTACCTATTACTGAGATATTGAAAAATAACATAGGAAATGCGACCCCCATTTAACCCTCTTTAGTGGCTGAATTTCTAAAATCGTGAAAATACATGTTTAACTATTTTTTAGTAGATTTGTTATCCTGAATCTGTGATTTCAAGCTCATAACTAAAAATGCTGCGAACATTCGAAATGACCTAAAAATTTCGACCCCCATTTAGCCCCCCCCCTTAAAGGGTGAATTTTTAAAATCGCTGAAATATGTGTTTAATTATTTTTATAGCAGATTTGTTATTCTGAATTTCTCGCTCTTATCCAAAACTACTGATGAGATATGGTGAAAAGGTGAAATCATCGAAAATTATCGATACATTTAACTCCCTTAGTAGTTGAATTTCTAAAATCGCCTAAAATGCATGTTTAACTATTCTTTAGTAGATTTGTTATCCCGAAATTCACGCTCCTAACTATAACTTCTACTGAGATATGGCAAAATGGCGTAAAACATTCGACCCCCATTTAACCCCCATTTAACCCCCATTTAACCCCCCTTAGTGTCTGAATTTCTAAAATCGCTTAAATACGTGTTTAACTATTTTTTCAGTAGATTTGTTATCCTGAATTTCATGATTCTACCTATAATTTCTAATGAGATAAGGCAAAATGACCTAAAATATTTGACCTCCTCTTGTAGTGCACCTCAGGGATATATATCACTTTCAATATGTTTGAAATTGTGTAACAGCATTAAAATTAACCGCAAATGATTTTTACACCATAGACCGTAATATAACGGAATTCTTTTGGATGTCCCTGTCAAAGACCTATAAGTGCTACACACTTCATTTTCAATCCCAAACATGCCATAGTAAACCTCAATAACACAGATCAATTGCATGGCAATTCGAATATATTAACGCGAGTTACAGCGCGGACAGACAGGCAGACAAACCGAATTCTCAAAAACTTTTCAACAATGTTGGAAAGTGTTAAGAATGCTTATACCGCCATATTTACTTTCAGATCATTTGAAATATATGCGAAACTTGCTCTTGACAGTAGGAGTAAGTGAAATATTTCCTTCAAGCAATATTCTTTCCCCCAAAATCACTTAAGACGGCATAAAGTTTGATTATCCAATTCGTCAGATATGATAGTAGGTTATTTTTTCTCGGAAGCGTCTTATATCAATGGAAAAATTTATTGACTTCGAACTACAAAACTGTATAGGGAAAAATGTATTAGTCCTACATTTTGTGAAAATATAATAATAAATAATACATAGTAGATAATAAATAAAAACAATAATATATATGAATTGATAATAAACAATATATAATCTAATATATATAAATGACAATTTGCCTTTCTGTATTTCTATACAAATACAGAGTTTGGAAGCCACAATTGTGAAATGCTACGTACAGGTGTATTAAAACACGGCCGAGTCAACTAAAATCGATCGAAAGAATCGAAATAATGTATAGTTAGAGAATCAAAGATTAAAGAATAGAAATAATGTATATTTAATATTTAATTAATAAAAAACCTCCAATTTAACAGCATTTCCTATCAAATTTAAACACTTTCCGTTATTGCAGTTGCAAACAATTTAAAATATACACTAAAATTCTTTCCTGAATAATTAATTTTTTATTGAAAGATTTCCACATGAAAAATGAAATAAAAACTGTCAACAATTGAAAACGAGATGAAAATGACGTTATGTAGGAAGTATAATGGAGATTTTCAAACATTTCTCAATAATTCAAGGAGTAAGAGTATGAGTAAGTACACAAAGCAGGTTAATATGCCATCATTAAAGGATTAAAGTGAAAATCAATATTGAAATTTTAACGAATTTTTTCAAATATCTGACAATTATATAACGAGAGTATCAATATGCATAACTGCAGAATACAATTGGATATGACGTCAGCATGTAAATATAACGTCATATGAGTTCGAGGAACGTACTGAAATCATGATAAAATCCCGATTAGGGAAACATTGGTATATTTTAACATTTTGAGGTTCTCTGAATTCGTTTACGCTATTTTAAAATGTATTCAATATATATATATATATGTGTGTGTGTGTGTGTGTATGCGTGTATATTAGAATTTCTACAAACTTTTAGGTCCCCAGAGCTCATTCTTAATGAAGAACTGAAATAAAGATTTCAGATTTTTTTTTTAAAATAAAATGTCAGGTTATTGTATGGAATGAATGCACCATGCATGTCACACAAGTTTACTTTTCATGCCATCAATCAAACACTCCAATTTTTAAGAGGCAATTGTTTACTAATGGATGGAGTCATTGTTGGATTGTCTGGAGAATTCCGACAAACAGTGCCGGTCATTCTAAAAGGAACAATGTTGGGTGTCGAGAGCAATAAGAAAGCAAGTGGACTGTAAATTTTATAATTATTTATTTTATTTCCAAGGGTCAAATGAAGTTTTATTGAACTTCTGATTTGAGCGCAAGGGCACTCATGACAAGAGATGCTGCTCGTTCGAGAACGAAGCTCAACTGGCGGTTTTTTACATTTTATCACCTAGGTGGCGCTGATCTATTAAACAAACTTCGGGAGCGCACATACCGGCCCCCATTAAAGTATTATAATAGTTCAATGAGATACAACAAGTGAATATACAATAACATACAATGAATTACTAATTAATGGCTACATATACTGCCCTAAATACAATACAAAGATAAGAAATAATAAATTCAATAGATAGAGGATAAGATTAATTGCTATTATCATTATCTACAATAGGTAAAACACATATATTAGATATACTTCTTTTGTAAAGTCCAGGTGGAGTACGAACTACTACAACTCTGACATTATCATCATTTCCTTTTATTATTTCTGAAATTCGAAATATTACCCATTTACAAACTGGTAGATCTCCATCCTTTACGAGAACCATCATACCTGGTGCAACGTTTTCTTTTTTAAAGAGCCATTTGGACCTCTGTTGTAAATGGCTTAAATAGGAATTGGTCCAATTTTTCAATATGATTTGCATTTTAGTTACCCATCATACGTAGTATAGGGTAAGTCTTGTAATCGTTTTGAAAATAAAATTTTTTTTGATGGATTTACACGTTTCAGACACTGGAGATTCCGAAAAACATATTTTTAGAAAAAAAAATTTGCCGTCCGTCTGTGTGTCTGTGTGTCTGTAAACGCTCTATCTCCCGAAAAAATTGAGATAGAGACTTGCAGTTTGGTATGTACTTAGTATGTAATAATGGGAAGAAGACTATTTCATTTCAATAACCTCGATTAACCGGAACTATTCTTTTCGGACTCTCGAAATATTCGTTCTGATAAAAGGTATATAAAATTTTTCGAAATTGTTTATTTTAAGAAATGAATATAAAAGACAATAAAAAAACATAAATTTTGAATAAAGCATGAAGTCGATCGGATAATTAGTTGCCGAGATATTTGGAATTCTATTTTCCACACTCTTCGAGTTTTCATGACCCTGTATTTCATCCAAATTTCACTTCAAAGATATATTTTAATTGGAAATTTGACGTTTCATCAGATGCAATAAATTGCTAGTTAATAGGATAATTATTCTTGGAGTTATAAGGAAAAACCTGTTTCAAGCAATTCAGTAATCGAGCCTTTAAAGCGAGGCTAACGAAAAAGAAAGGCTACCGCGGTGCTTTACGCGTATCTTTTTTTTACAGACCGCGGCAGTCACGTGTTGCTCGAATTCACCAATGCAGGTGTACGAAAAGAGCATCACGTCACTCTAGCGGTGTGTAAAAAAAGATAAGTGGAATGCACCGCGGTAGCCTGTCTGTTTCGTTAGCCTCGCTTTAAAGTTTATGACGTCATCAAGCCACAATTTTATTTGAATTGCAATGCATTTTATAAGTAGTTTAAACATTTTAATTTTAATATTTTATATTATGCATATCCATGATGGGTAAGTATTACGGTGGCCCCAACGACTAGTTTTACCAGTATTTTAATCATTTAAAGACTAAATAATAACTGAATAAATAAAAACAATAATATATATGAATTGATAATAAACAATATATAATTTAATATATATAAATGACAATTTGCCTGTCTGTATTTCTATACAAATACAGAGTTTGGAAGCCACAATTGTGAAATGTTACGTACAGGTGTATTAAAACACGGCCGAGTCAACTAAAATCGATCGAAAGAATCGAAATAATGTATAGTTAGAGAATCAAAGATTAAAGAATAGAAATAATGTATATTTAATATTTAATTAATAAAAAACCTCCAATTTAACAGCATTTCCTATCAAATTTAAACATTTTCCGTTATTGCAGTTGCAAACAATTTAAAATATACACTAAAATTCTTTCCTGAATAATTAATTTTTTATTGAAAGATTTCCACATGAAAAATGAAATAAAAACTGTCAACAATTGAAAAGGAGATGAAAATGATATTATGTAGGAAGTATAATGGAGATTTTCAAACATTTCTCAATAATTCAAGGAGTAAGAGTATGAGTAAGTACACAAAGCAGGTTAATATGCCATCATTAAAGGATTAAAGTGAAAATCAATATTGAAATTTTAACGAATTTTTTCAAATATCTGACAATTATATAACGAGAGTATCAATATGCATAACTGCAGAATACAATTGGATATGACGTCAGCATGTAAATATAACGTCATATGAGTTCGAGGAACGTACTGAAATCATGATAAAATCCCGATTAGGGAAACATTGGTATATTTTAACATTTTGAGGTTCTCTGAATTCGTTTACGCTATTTTAAAATGTATTCAATATATATATATATATGTGTGTGTGTGTGTGTGTATGCGTGTATATTAGAATTTCTACAAACTTTTAGGTCCCCAGAGCTCATTCTTAATGAAGAACTGAAATAAAGATTTCAGATTTTTTTTTTTAAATAAAATGTCAGGTTATTGTATGGGATGAATGCACCATGCATGTCACACAAGTTTACTTTTCATGCCCTCAATCAAACACTCCAATTTTTAAGAGGCAATTGTTTACTAATGGATGGAGTCATTGTTGGATTGTCTGGAGAATTCCGACAAACAGTGCCGGTCATTCTAAAAGGAACAATGTTGGGTGTCGAGAGCAATAAGAAAGCAAGTGGACTGTAAATTTTATAATTATTTATTTTATTGCCAAGGGTCAAATGAAGTTTTATTGAACTTCTGATTTGAGCGCAAGGGCACTCATGACAAGAGATGCTGCTCGTTCGAGAACGAAGCTCAACTGGCGGTTTTTTACATTTTATCACCTAGGTGGCTCTGATCTATTAAACAAACTTCGGGAGCGCACATACCGGCCCCCATTAAAGTATTATAATAGTTCAATGAGATACAACAAGTGAATATACAATAACATACAATGAATTACTAATTAATGGCTACATATACTGCCCTAAATACAATACAAAGATAAGAAATAATAAATTCAATAGATAGAGGATAAGATTAATTATTATCATTATCTACAATAGGTAAAACACATATATTAGATATACTTCTTTTGTAAAGTCCAGGTGGAGTACGAACTACTACAACTCTGACATTATCATCATTTCCTTTTATTATTTCTGAAATTCGAAATATTACCCATTTACAAACTGGTAGATCTCCATCCTTTACGAGAACCATCATACCTGGTGCAACGTTTTCTTTTTTAAAGAGCCATTTGGACCTCTGTTGTAAATGGCTTAAATAGGAATTGGTCCAATTTTTCAATATGATTTGCATTTTAGTTACCCATCATACGTAGTATAGGGTAAGTCTTGTAATCGTTTTGAAAATAAAATTTTTTTTGATGGATTTACACGTTTCAGACACTGGAGATTCCGAAAAACATATTTTTAGAAAAAAAAATTTGCCGTCCGTCTGTGTGTCTGTGTGTCTGTAAACGCTCTATCTCCCGAAAAAATTGAGATAGAGACTTGCAGTTTGGTATGTACTTAGTATGTAATAATGGGAAGAAGACTATTTCATTTCAATAACCTCGATTAACCGGAACTATTCTTTTCGGACTCTCGAAATATTCGTTCTGATAAAAGGTATATAAAATTTTTCGAAATTGTTTATTTTAAGAAATGATTATAAAAGACAATAAAAAAACATAAATTTTGAATAAAGCATTAAGTCGATCGGATAATTAGTTGCCGAGATATTTGGAATTCTATTTTCCACACTCTTCGAGTTTTCATGACCCTGTATTTCATCCAAATTTCACTTCAAACATATATTTTAATTGGAAATTTGACGTTTCATCAGATGCAATAAACCGCTAGTTAATAGGATAATTATTCTTGGAGTTATAAGGAAAAACCTGTTTCAAGCAATTCAGTAATCGAGCCTTTTTTTTTATATACCGCTAACCAGGCCCCTACCTGCCCGGCATGAATGCCTAGCTTAACGGGTTAGTACCTGGGTGCGGGGCGGAAATCGCCTGATCACAGCATGGCTGTGATCCACCTGACTATTGATTTGTTCACATCGCTGCTGTGCTTGCTCTCTTGTGATTTGCTACCGTTATCTTTGTTTGCCGGTTCAAGGTTTCTGTTTAACTTTGTTGAATTGACAGATTTAATAGGTCTGGTAATTTAGAACCTTGATCAGGTGACGAGACCCTCACCTGACTAGGCACCCCCAGAGGTATTATTCACAGGTAACTTGGAGGGCTTTGCACCCACGACGGATTTTACATGCACCAGGTGCCATTAGCGTACATAGATTTACATATTTACCATGTCTGTTGGCTTGTCACGTTCATGGTGGGTTGTCGCTGTAGTGTTTATCGCCTCTTTTATGGGCTGATTTCCCTTCTTGTTGTATTCGTCTCTGTCAAGGCTTTTTGGCGTTTTTATAGGCTCGCCCCTGTTGTGGGTTGTTTTTTGTCTATCATTCATTGGTTTTTTGTCTCTTTCTTGATATATTTTTACCTCTAGCTTGTGCTAGAGCTGGTTTTCACATTTTGAATCTTGGTCTTCTTTCGAGAGTTTCACTGGTTATTATGTCACTATCGTGGGTTTTGTCACGTTGTAACTTTTGTTACTGGTGGTTGTCACATTGTAACTTTTGTTACTGGTGGTTGTCACATTGTAACTTTTGTTACTGGTGGTTGTCACATTGTAACTTTTGTTAGTTGTGGTTGTCACATTGTAACATCTGTTACTGGTGGTTGTCACATTTCTGGATGTTGCACACTCATTTTTGTTGTCTTTGTCACTTTATCTCACCCAAGCATTGGGGATTTTGATTTTTTTTTTCCCTTCGTGAATACGCGTACTACTAAATAGCGTAATACTAAAAACGCGTAATACTAAAAGGCGTAATCGAGCCTTTAAAGTGAGGCTAACGAAAAAGAAACGCTACCGCGGTGCTTTACGCGTATCTTTTTTTTACAGACCGCGGCAGTCACGTGTTGCTTGAATCCACCAATGCAGGTGTACGAAAAGAGCATCACGTCACTCTAGCGGTGTGTAAAAAAAGATAAGTGGAATGCACCGCGGTAGCCTGTCTGTTTCGTTAGCCTCGCTTTAAAGTTTATGACGTCATCAAGCCACAATTTTATTTGAATTGCAATGCATTTTATAAGTAGTTTAAACATTTTAATTTTAATATTTTATATTATGCATATCCATGATGGGTAAGTATTACGGTGGCCCCAACGACTAGTTTTTTTAGTTTTCTGCCATCGGTCGAGCAATTTTTCTTTTTCATTTATCAAATTTGGCTCAGGTAGAGCATTGATTGTTCTTCCAATAAGAAAATGACCTGGAGTCACAACTTCAAAATCTTCTAGATCAGAGGACAGTGGGGAAAGGGGGCAAGAATTAAGATTACCTTCAGTTTAGATAGTAATTTTCAAAAATTCTTTTAAAGTTAATTTCATAACACAAATAGATCTTTTTAGGTGATATTTGAACTGTCCGACACCTCTCTCCCAGAGTCCTCCAAAATCTGGTGAACGAGGGGGCAGATATTTCCAGAGAACTTGCTCGGATGACAGAAATTTTGATACAACATCATTATTCTTATTTCTAGAATTTAATATTTTTTTCAATTCTGTAGATGCTCCAACAAAGTTGAATGCATTGTCACATGAGATTGTACTACTTTTACCTCTGCGAGCAAAGAAACTTTTTAGAGTTGCAATTAATGCATTAGAAGTTAAATCAGAAAACAACTCTAAATGCACTGCTTTTGTCACCATGTATATGAAAATTGCTACATAAACCTTATTAAACATTCCTTTTCTTTGGTTGTGATATTTAGTCAAAAATGGACCACATAGATCAAGTCCTTCAAAATTTGGTGAAAGAGGGGGCAGATATTTCCAGAGAACTTGCTCGGATGACAGAAATTTTGATACATCATCATTATTCTTATTTCTAGAATTTAATAATTTTTTCAATTCTGTAGATGCTACAACAATGTTGGATGCATTGTCACATGAGATTGTACTACTTTTACCTCTGCGAGCAAAGAAACTTTTAGAGTTGCAATTAATGCATTAGAAGTTAAATCAGAAATCAACTCTAAATGCACTGCTTTTGTCACCATGCATATGAAAATTTCTACATAAACCTTATTAAACATTCATTTCTTTGGTTGCGATATTTAGTCAAAAAGGACCACATAGATCAAGTCCTGCATTAGAAAAGGGTGGACTTTGGATTATTCTCTCAGGGAGTAAATTACCCATGATTTTATTGACAATTGTCGGTTTTATTTTGAAACATTGAACACAATCGTGAACAACTTGACGAACAATGTTTCTTCCGTTAATAGGCCAAAATATTCTTACAGTATCTTATAGTCTTACAGTATTCAATAGTCCTTGAAAACCAACATGTAAGTCTCTTTTATGATAGTAAATAAAGATGATTTCTGTTAATTTACTACCTGGGGGTAAAATAATTTGGTGAGATCGGTCATAACTTAAATTTGAGTTGGCTAAACGACCATCTACTCTTAATAGATCATCTTGATCTAGAAATGGATTTAAGAACCTTAACTTACCTTTTATAGGGACAGACATGCCCTTTTTTAATGCCGCAATTTCTGTTGAGAAATACTCACATTGAATCTTTTTCAGCAATACATTTCTGGCAAATTTTATTTCATCCAACATTAAGTTATTTTTAAGTTTAATCTTATTCCTGCAGTTGTTAAAAAATCTGAAAAAGGCCAATAATTTTATTAATTTCACATAACTGTTTGAAATATTAAGAAAAGAGTTAAGAAAGTCATTTTGTGTAACTGAAGTTAAGACCGGAACTGAATTTAGTTCCTTTAAAAAATGTTCGTCATTTTTGTGAGAGCCATTTTGAGGAAAAAAATCACCAATGTCCCTTTTCAGGAAATCGGGGCCTTCCCACCACAGTTTGTTGGTTGAAAGGTACGTAGCATCCTGACCTCTGGATAACGCATGAGATGGATTAAGTTTTGAAGGAATGTATCTCGACTCATAGTTTTTTCCCAGTTCTTGAATCTGAGAGACTCGATGTGAATACGTATTCACTAACGAATTTCGTTATTTTATTAAGTTTCGTTTTCAATACGCCTCGTTGGCGATTTATAGCTGTTAAGTTACTCATTTCACTGTACTCCGGTCGCTAAGGACCATATGTTGGGAGCAATAAGAGAGCAATTGGACTGTAAATTTTATAATAATTTATTTTATTGCCAAGGGACAAATGAAGTTTTATTGAACTTCTGATTTGAGCGCCAGGGTACTCATGACAAGAGATGCTTCTCGTTTGAGAACGAAGTTCAACTGGCGGTTTTATACATTTTATCAGCTAGGTGGCGCTGATCTATTAATCAAACTTTGGGAGCGCACAGTGAATGAAAATAACGTATGTCTTAAATCGTCACATCTTTGGAGGCATGTTCGCAGTTTGCGACTAACTAAAATTATGAGAGTTCATCTGGATGGAAAAATATTGGTTCGTCAATTTTCCATCCATTTGTTAAATATGGAGCATGGATTAATACAGCTTCATCCGGTAAATGGTCTGTTCAAAATCAGAGAAGCATTTTGTAACACAGTTGTGTCTTTTGAAGAACTCAAAGCAAAAGTATATCCAAATATTCGACATTTTACAGACTATAAATGGCTTTGTAAACGTGAGATTCTTGCACTAAAAGATGATAGTGTAAGGAACACTAGCTTGAAGATTCAAGAAGTGTTACCTGGAGAAGCTACATTTTACAAATTAATAGATACCACTGTCGAGGAAAATGAGCATGGAAGTAATTGTTTTTCAGTTCGTTCCATCATGTAAAATTCAAAGACAGTTTGACATTTTTTCTTTTAGTTTTCATTGCTCCAATGATGAGTGGAAGCAAGCACTTGTATAGCTGAATTTTGATGAGTTTATTACATAAATTTACATATTTTTAGACGGGGTTTTCATTAGATTTACTTGAATAAAATTTCGACTGCTTTCGTTTATTACGTTTTTTATGTAACATGTTTAATTTTGAAATTGATTTTTCTAAACAAACATTCTTAAAATACAGGACAACGCCTGTTACTTCAGCTAGTAAATAATAAATAATAATAATATAATATATTTTAATACATATAAAATGTGTTAATGCATAATATTAAACTTCTAATTTTATTTAAGAACTTTTGTCATAGTGATAGTTTATTTTATAATAAATGAATATTTATAATAAGAGACATTTCAAAACTCGGATATGGGCACAGATTCACTTACCCTAACACATCGAAACATTTTTAAATAACAACAATTATAGTAAAGTGTTTATTTCTACGTATTTAACAGTGGATTACTATCCGTGTAATTGTAAGATACAGTGTTCTTTTTCTCTGATTGCAAAGTCGTCTTTGCAGGCAGAAGAAATGTCTTTATCAAATCAGTTCAAAAGAATATACATTTCTAGTTAATTACCACCTTTCTCCACAATATCTCTGTATAAAGTGGATAAATATAGAAAATCCGTACATGTATTTGACAGATACCTTGACAACTAGAACGGAAGTTTTCTTAGGATACTAAAAGTCTTTATCAAATCAGTTCAAAAGAATATACATTTCTAGTTCATTACTACCTTTCTCCGAAATATCTCTGTATAAAGTGAATAAATAGAGAAAATTTGTACATGTATTTGACAGATACATCGACGACTAGAACGGAAGTATTTTTAGGATACTAAAAGCCTTTATCACAACAGTTCAAAAGAACATACATTTCTAGTTAATTACCACATTCCCCGAAATATCTGTGTATAAAGTTCATAAATATAGAAAAATCGTACATGTACTTCATAGATACATCGGCAACTATAACGGATGTTTTTTTTAGAATACTAAATGAGTGTTAATTTCATATCACTTAAAATAAATGAAAAACTTGCTATACACATCAACAGTATGTGAAATATTTCTTTAAGTGTGCTCGTCAGTAAACTTTCCGATTCCCCTTGCCAAT
Source organism: Maratus michaelseni (assembly GCA_963931845.1). Lineage (NCBI taxonomy): Eukaryota > Metazoa > Arthropoda > Arachnida > Araneae > Salticidae > Maratus > Maratus michaelseni. The sequence continues at coordinate 286,423,235 of OZ007596.1, read as the reverse complement.
GTTATTCCTATGGGCGTAGGATGCATTCGTATTTTTAAAATATCTCCTCGGAAAATTAATATTTTTAACTTCTGTTTCCTGTGTACTGTTCTTAAAGAATGTCTCTTTTTTTCTTAGTTGTCAAAATATTTCTAAACTATCTGCTTAATTTATATTTTTATGCGTTAAAATCTTAGCGAAACTGAATACGATTTTAAAATTTCATATAAAATTAAGTATATATTTTAGAAAAAAATTGACAACTAAGAAATAAAGAGACGTTCTTTAAGAACAACACAAAGAAAACAGAAGTTAAAAATATTAATTTTCCGAGGAGATATTTTAAAAATACGAATGCATCCTACGACCATAGGAATAACATTGCGAGGGGAATCGGGAAGTTTGCTGACGAGCAGCCTTAAGCGATATTATTTTCCTGAAAATCACTTTATACTGCATAAAAACTTCAATTACATTATTCATCAAATATGATAACATGTTATTTCCCCTGAGAAGTGCATAAAAAAATATAATTTCCCACAAGCATGTTTACATATAAACAAATGACACTGTAAGATACAACTAGAAATTCTTTATTTATAAACGAGTTAGATTATATTAATCTTCATATACGACATGAATTTTCCAAACTATATAAATTTAGATATAATAATTAGTGATTCAGACAACACATTTATTTAATTGAAGATCATACTCATAATAATTATTATAAAATGCAAATTTCAAAAGATATGCGCTGGCCCTAACTGGCCAGAAAAATTATGATTAAGATTAATAAAATTAAAGTGCTTATATCTACGTATCTTTTTTTTAGATCACTTAAAGTTGATTCAAAACATGCACGATTCAAAACATGTACGAGTAGATCGCACCTTAATCGAAATATATCCTTCAAGCAATATTCTTTCCCCCAAAATCACTAGACGGCATAAAAACTTCGATTGCCTAATTCACTAGATATGATGTCAAATTATTTTCCTTAAAACCCATGAAAAATGTTATTGACTTCGAAGTACAGAAACATATAGGAGAAAATGTACTAGTTTTAATCCTTATGCAAATAAATATCAAACAGTTTCATTACACATAAAATATATTACAACATACGTTACGAAGATAATGTTATTTTAAAACTTTATGTTATATTAATATTTTTTCTTTTTTCTAATAAATAAATATTTGTCGAGAATGTGTTTGAAAATTTAAATATTGACATATATACACTGTCCCAAACACAACAAAAAGTTGTTGAGTGATATCAATGAAAGTAAAGTGATCATCTCCATGCATCTACTTACAGATCTCTTAACATAAATGTCAGACTTGCTACATACATCATCGGTAAGTGAAGTATGTGCAATATGTTTCTTCAAGCAATTTTTCCCCCTGAAAATCCCTTTAGACGGCATAAAAACTTCGATTGGCCAATCCATCAGATATGATAGCAGGCTATATTGTGTGTTATACCCATGAAAAACTTTATTGATTTCGAGGTATAAAAAATGTATAGGAGAAAACATATTAGTCTTAACCTATGTTGAAAGAAATACAAACTATTTTACTACACATATAATACATTATTGCATATTTAAAGTGATAGTTCCATTTAAGAAATTGTCTTATATTACTATTTTTCATTTCTCTAATAAATAAATATTTCTCACAGAATTTGTAGGAAAATTTAAATACTGACATATATATACAATGGCCCTAACCCAACAAAAAAAATTATTGAGTAATGTCAATGCAAGTAAAGTGATTATCCCCACGCATTTATTTTCGGATCTCTTAACATAAATGTTAGACTTGCTACATACATCAGCGGTAAGTGAAGTATATGCAATATGTTGCTTCAAGCAATTTTTCCCCCTGAAAATCCTTTTAGACGGCATAAAAACTTCGATTGGCCAATCCATCAGATATGATAGCAGGCTATATTGTGTGTTATACCCATGAAAAACTTTATTGATTTCGAGGTATAAAAAATGTATAGGAGAAAACATATTAGTCTTAACCTATGTTGAAAGAAATACAAACTATTTTACTACACATATAATACATTATTGCATATTTAAAGTGATAGTTTCATTTAAGAAATTGTCTTATATTACTATTTATCATTTCTCTAATAAATAAATATTTCTCACAGAATTTGTAGGAAAATTTAAATACTGACATATATATACACTGGCCCTAACCCAACAAAAAAAACTATTGAGTAATATCAATGCAAGTAAAGTGATTATCCCCACGCATTTATTTTCAGATCTCTTAACATAAATGTTAGACTTGCTACATACATCAGCGGTAAGTGAAGTATATGCAATATGTTGCTTCAAGCAATTTTTCCCCCTGAAAATCCTTTTAGACGGCATAAAAACTTCGATTGGCCAATCCATCAGATATGATAGCAGGCTATATTATATCAGAAGCGTGTTATACCTATAAAAAACTTTATTGATTTCGAGGCATAAAAATGTATAGGAGAAAACTTATCAGTCATAACCTATGTGGAAACAAATGCAAGCTATTTTATGATACATAAAATATATTATTACATATGTAAACTGATAATTTCATTTAAGAAATTTTCTTATATTACAATTTTTAATTTTCTATTAAATGAATATTTCTTATAGTAATCATTTCCAAATTCAAATATCAACAGATGTGCACCGATCAAAAATTGTTGAATTATGACAATGAAAGTAAAGTGATTATATCCACCTAGTTTTATTAGATCTCTAAAATAAATGCGAAACTTACTATACAGTAAATGAAATACTTATTTTAAGCAATATTCTTACAATGAAAATCACCTTTGATTGCATAAAAACTTCAATTTCCCAAGGTCATCACACATCATGGTAGGTTATTTTCAGTGAGAAATGCAATATGTAAATACAGTTGCTTCCTGACTTTGAAATATAAATAGATTATTAGTGAAAATACATTAATCTTAATACTTCTGCAATAAAATATAATTTTATTACAAGAATAAGATATGTTAACAGGGTAATATCAATTAAGCAGTTTTGTTATGGCTACACAAGGCAAGGTATTTAAACTTAACAATACGTATTTAAACACAGTGGAATTCTTTTGGAAAGAAAATAATTAAAATTTATAAATAGAAGCGTAGCAAAAAATGCACAGGATTGTTTGTACAGAAATATTTAAATATATTTTTAAATATTTTTTTAGATTCTATTTAGAAGATGTAAACTGTAAATTTGAGTATTAAAACCCGTTTAGCGCCATTGCTCCCATTTTGGGAACATTGCTTTAGGATTTTTTTCTAAAGTGCGTATTTTATAAATTGTTAAAAGGTTCATGTGATTTGCATTTTAAATATATTAGATGACATCTGAAAATGTTTATTAAAGTTTCATTAGAATTTTCTATTTTTTAAAACGTGTTAAAAAAGGCGAAAAATAGCTTTTGGGCAGTATTCGAAAGAAATATTTAAAAATATATATATAATAAAAATTATATATTTTAGTTAAAATAGGTTTATAACTGTGTATTATATTAAAAAACTTCAATACGGAATTAATATATATAATAGATCAATTACAATTACCGAAAGCATAAGTTGTTCCCAAAATGGGAGCAATGGCGCCAAATGGGGGTAATGTTTTTTAAAACTTGTACATATGCCTCCGTGCATTTGTGGTATTTATTTTTCAATTTATTAGCTATAGAAGGTATAATATCATTCTGAAACTAATAATTTTAGAAGCTTTCATATAAATTAGTCCAACTTTTACATTTATAATAAAAAGTAAAATGGAATTACCAGTTCCATAAGCATTTTCAATATCAATCTCTTTATTTTTCATCATTACATCATTTTTTCTGATTATTTTACATGGAAGATGACTGAACAATTTTTTAGATTTGGATGATTTTTCGGATGTTCCGGAAATCGTTAGTTTGCCACCTGATTGCAGTATAGTAACATATGAGGAAGATATCTTCCTCATATGTATGTCGCATAAATTATTTTTTATTACATATGTAATAGAAAATAATTTATGCGACGATTTATCCCATGTTATATTTGGAGGAGTAACACTTTCTGAAAATTTTAAATCAACAGACAATCAAAAAATATCTGATTTAGTGTTTAAAAAAGACAAAGTATTAAACACAGGCTTGATATTTTAGATGAAAGTTCAGACGAATCTTCAAATTGGAATATGGAAAAAACTAAACAAAATGCAAAAACAAGCAAACAAAAAATAGTTAAAAAACCAATTTCAGAAAACGAAAAAAATGTAATATAATGCTGCATAAAAAATTTTCAATCATTTTCATGTAAAATAGTAAGACAAAAATGATGGAATGAAGAAAAATAAACAGTTGGATAATGAAAATGCTTATGGAATCGGTAATTTTATTTTTTATTTTTATTATAAATGCAGAAGTTGGTTATATGAATTTTTTGTAAAATACCAGTTTCAGAACGATATTATCCCTTTTATAGCTAAAGAACTGAGAAATAACAAACATAAATGCACAGAGGCATAAGTAAAATTTTTGAAAATTTTTACCCCCATTAGGCGCTATTGCTCCCATTTTGGTAATATGCTATTTTACCTAGATATTTGAATTTTTTACATTTTTTCTTCAGAAATACCTTAAAGACTTTCTATTCATAAAGAAAAAACAACTGTTTCATAAAAAAAAATAGCTTAATATATATACCGGCGCCTAATGGGTTAAAGAAGTATTTAAAAACTAATTTTCAAGTATTTATATTCCCACACTCGTACACTCACATTTCCTAAACTTTTTTTGCCAACATATTTTTTCAATAACCAAAATGTACATTGAACCAAAAAATATATTTAATAAACGTGTCTTGAATCTATATGGTAGTCATTTAAAATCAACTTTATTTCATTTATAATATATATATATATATATATATTTAAAGTATTTATTTTAATTTAAAAGAAAGGCAATTTGGTAAGTATGTACACACATATAACATATGTTTTATAATATTATTAAAATATGTGTTCACATATAAAGGAATAAAATTTCGATAAATATCTAGAAATCCTACATTCATAAAGGGACTGGATTATCTTTGGCTTCATATACAGGATGAATTTATCTAAATATTTAAATATAAATATATTTGGCCGCGAAAATAACATCACGTTTATCCAATAATAATAATAATAATAATATTTATTTTTGGAATCATTCTAAATTTTAAATTTTGTCAGATATAACTTGAAAAACTTGGAAATATTTTTCAATAATATCAATAAAATTTAAGCGATCATGGTTTAAGTATTTATTTTCAGAATACTTAAAATAAATGCGAAACTTGCTTTCCATATCAAGAGTGAATGGCATATATTTCCTTTAAGCTATATTCTTTCCCTGAAAATCACTTTAGGCAGCATAAATCGTCTCTTGCCCAATTCATCAGATACGATGACAGATTACTTTCCCTAAGAACTGTATTATATCAATGAAAACCTTTACTGACTTTGAAATATAAAAATGCAATGAGAAAATTTTATTATTCCTATTCTTTGTGCAAAGAAATTCAGTATTACTCGCATGTTTTACGCACACCGTACATTTAAAACAAAATTTTGGTGAAATACAAAGATTCGAATAATTTTCTCATTAGATTAAGATATAATTTGAGATAATTAAACCGCGTTTTTCCTCATAGTCTTCATTTTTCGGTATTTCAGTTTGATTATAAAGAATAGGTTTATTCTTTTCTCCATATATATATATATATATATATATATATATATATATATATATATATATATATATATTAATAACGTAGTAAAGGAGCAGATGCTGAGTAATCGCAATGAATGAAGCACTTAGTTTATATTAGTGTAAACAGTAATAATCACTAAGAAAAATTAAGACTAAGAAACTAAGAATTAAAAGTGAATTTTGTAAAAGCGAATCCTGGAAATAATATCTCCTAGAAGATGATAAGGTATTTTCATGCTTCAAAGCATATATCGGTCTTTTGTATATCGTGTCACAATTTAAAAATTATCTACTAATTTTTGAAGCCATTATGCTCATTATATTCTTTTGTTTTATCTTAATTATTAATTTACTAAACGCTGTATCCATCTTATAAAATATTATTTCTCTCTTAATTATAAGTTCTTCGAGAAAAATTGTAGCTATAGAAGAAAAATCGCGTATTTTTCGCACTTGTACTTTTAGAATTCATCCAAAACGGTGAAAAAAGTATGAAAATGAAGAGATTAAGTACGGTATATATATATTTTTTATTACATATAAAATACACAAACCTGACAAAAAAATTAGAGTTCACGTGGATAAATTAAAAGGATTAAGTTTCTTCATGATTATTACTTTTACATGATGTAAGACTGGTCGAAAAAAAAAATAGCATAATGAACAGACGAAAGTATATTCAACTAGGTAAATTATATTCAATGGTTGGAGTATCATAATTGACATTTTCTCAACAGATCGAAAATATGTCGGGACCAGGATTCGAACCTGGGTACTCCCTATTGATATATCCCAACGATATCCTGGCTAGCATATTTCACTCTTATTTGTTGGACAAGACTGCAAACTGCAGCGTTAATTTCCTAATTACATGGTATACAGGAGTTTCCGTGCAATTTCATATTCATCGCGTTAAATGCTATAGTTATAGCTGGGATGAATGAAATTAGCGCTGCAGTTCACAGCCTTGTCCAACAAATAAGAGTGAAATTTGCCAGCCAGGATATTTCGTTGGGATAGAGCAGTAGGGAGAGCGTTGGCACGGCAAGCCAAGGTACCCAGGTTCGAGTCCTGGTCCCGGCATATTTTCGCTCTTTTTAAGAAAATATCAACAATGATACTCCAACCATTGAATATAAAAAAATAACAGATAGGTGGAAATGAGTATATGCTTTTGGACGTTCCAAAGGGCGTAATGTAAAAGAAGTGGCTGAATTTGCTAGTAGATGGAAACGTTTCTTTTTGGAGAATGGAAAGAAACACAGTCCATACGGATTCAGTGTGAGAACTGCGGTCGAAAGAAGATAATCACTGATCAAACTTCCTGAAGATCGCCAAGTTAAGGGCTGACAAATGGATTCCCAAGATGGCGGTAATTGCCGGAAAACAACAATGCTGAGACACACAATTGCAATTTCCAAATGAAATGTGTGGAAGGAACTCCATAGTAGGAATCCGTGTACTAGAGTGCCATGAAAATTACTCATTTTCACAAAAAGGCACGTCCACAGCATAGATTAACATACAAGATAGGACAGTTAAAGCAAAATCTGTAATGTCAGCAATAATAGCGTCACTAACAAGCTTCCAAAATTTACCCGTGTATACCAAATCTGTTTATGCTCTATGTTTTTAATATATATTCTTTTCGCTTTGAGGCAGATCATTCTCTACAAATTGGCCGCTCGCTGGGCCCTCCGTGGACGAGTGGTTAAGACACTATTCCGCTAATCGCTGTAGAACGTAGGAGAGGCGGCGGATTCGACTCCCGTCAATTCCGTTGCGCACTCTTTGTGCAGTTTCGGGCTGTAGTTCTTCGGTGTTATTATTTCTTTGTGTCTATCCTGTCTTCTTCAAGATGAAGATTTATGTAATTTGTTGAAGTCTTGTATGTGTGTTTCTGGAAATAAAAATATATGGATTATTCGAGACAACAGCCTCGTAGTTTATAGGTCTCAAAGCTCAATCAAATGGCCGCTCGCTGGTGTGTTAAGTTTCTTTTTAAAGGACTTCATTTTATTTTTTATTTATTATTATTGAAAGAGCTGTTCTTTTCAGACCTTTTTTAGTATGGTTAAATATGTTAAAATATGTCATGTAGAATCATGTCTGCATACAAATCAGAATTTTAAAACTTCCGTTTTTTTTTGTTTTTCATACAAAGTTGAAAATGTAAACATGTAGCATTTAAAAAAGAAAGATCATAATAAGATAGACGTTCAAAATTATAAATATTTCATCTATGAGACGTTTCTTCGCCCCTTGCTGTTGGGAGGAGTTGCGTTCGTCATCGCGTTACCACTACGCTCTATGATAGTGTCCTATCTTGTGTATTAATTTATGGACTACAGTGAGATAAATTTCATAAAAACTGGGCTGTAGAAGGCTGAAATGGGTTATCTGGCCTGATGAGTCTTGTTTTTGTGTCTACAGTAATCATGCCAGATAGCGAATGCAATACAGACCGAATAAATATTTTCATTAATACTGGTGCAAGCAGAAGATGCGTCTGTGGTGTTGTGGTGTTTTGTTCTCTGAATTGTGTCCATTTGTCAAAGTGATTAAGACATTAAATAAGCACAGGTACATTCAAATTTAGGATGAAAAATTATTTTATTGATTTAACACTATTATTGACATTGGTAAATAAATCACAGAAGTTGTAATTTTCCATCTGAATGAAAACACGTACATGTACGGATATGAACCCAAAACCTTGGCCAACCAAAATTTAGGAGAATTTAAATTTGGATTTTTGAAATTATTTATGAGAATAATGTACTGTAATTCTGCAGTTATTTTCAATTATCTTCCTTTGGGTGGTTAGTTTCACAATACATGATGCTCTATATGCACTTGGATTATTCATTGTACTAGATTTATTTAACTATAATAAAATTTTTCAACATTTTTAAATTGAATACATCGGCAAATTTTCTGATGTATTTTCTTTCATGTATATGCAAATAAGAAATGTTTTTCTTAAAAGTCAACGAATTGTCTTTTCTGTAAGCATCTAGGATACATAAATACGATATAAAATATTCAATAATCGAAACAAAAATATTTCAACAATATGAGCAGGCAAATGTTTTAAAGCGCTATCATTTACTTTTTTAATACCGATATATATAATATATTTAATTTTTGTATTTATAAAAAAGAGATTTTCCGTAAAGATTCAAAAATGTATTTCGGAGCATAAATTTGAACCAATTTTAAAGAAATTAGAAATTGATTTTATTCCTGAATTTGGATTCCCAATAAAATGCAAATCATTTAAACACAGACATGAGAATGACATATTATGAAGACAGAAATTATTATAAATTGCTTTAATGCTTTTTAATTATTTGCTGATTTAAGTTCTTGCATAATTAATCTGTAGTTCAAATTTTTTAACCAACTGTATAAATATAACAAATCTAGTTTTCCTTCATTGCTCCCTTTTTCATTATTTATAGTTTTAAAACGATACCTAAATACTAAAACTAAAATATTTAGCCAAATTCAGTGCTTTTATAATTGTAGACGAAAATAAAGAAACTTAAAATTTTAAATTATGATCAAATAAATCAATTGTGACACTTTTATTACGATGATTGCACAATCCAGTCATTTAGACTGGTTAATAAAAAAAATTACAACATTTATCAAGTGTTTCTGACTAGAGAAAATTATAAATTAAAAATAATACAATCCTTAATTGCCATGACAACAAAACAATCCAATTACATTCAAGGCAACGTGAACAGCCACATTTATTATAAATTAATCGCTTTATGCACCAATTATTAAAAATAAATCGAGACTAAATGTTTAAAACAACAACTGATGAGAATTAATTATCTTACAATGTGTATTTTTACGACAAACACAAAACTGCATTCACCAACATAAATGTTGCAATGCTTTTCATACCACATTGCAGTACAGTAAAATGGTAAATAAACCCCAAGATAATTTTTCTGTTCTTTATAATTTCGAAACTATTCTTAATATCTGTTTCAGAAAATGTAGCTTATTTCAAAGTACAAAACAGTCCCATTTTCCATAAAGTATTAATTTAGTCAAAAATTGTTGCTTATGGGATGGGAAGGACTCTATATAATTCCATACACACATGTTCACCTATAAATGATAGAGATTATAAAATGTAAGAATAAAATCTTTTTCTAAACATGGTGGGATTGTTTTCTTAAACGGCTTGAGTTTGCTTAAATATTGAAATGGTAAAATGATAAATCGCGTTTGATACTTTTATACTTTTTATTTACGTAGAATTTTCAAATAACTTGTAGCGGGTTAGTGCCTCATTGTTGATGAATAGAATTTTTTTTTTCAAAATATAATACAATAAGTAAATAATGAGCAGAAGAGTGTGAAGTGTTAATTTTGTTTCCTTGATTCTTAAACTTCAAGAAGAAACGTCTACTAATATGGATAAGACAGTTATTGTCCTTGGAAGAACCATTTTACATTAACTGTACACGGACTACTTAGAGATAATGTAATAAAACAAGTAAATTATTATGTTTTCAGTATTTCTTTGTAACTTCTAATAAAATCTTTTCAACATGAAAAAATTACTAATAATTTTCTTTTTCAGTAAACAAAAAGTTACTAAAAATAGAGTCACTTAAAAAAAATTTCAATATCAAGATACAAGAACATGACATTTTAATTTAAATTGATACTTCTGTAAAGAATGTGTTTTGAAAGAAAATAATTCCTGTTTAAATTTCTTTTTATAATATTAATAAACTTTAGAAAAAAAACATGGTTTTTATTTTAAAGTTGAACATTTGATAGCAAAAACACGTAAAATAATGTAATGAAATTTTAAATATTTAATACCCCATATTTTGTATATGTATTACAATTAAATACATAATTGTTACATATGGAGAAATGCAGATTTACTAAATCAATAATACGAGAAAGTTAGATTTACATAAAATATAATGTTTATTTCATTCGCAGTCCTCCCCCCTGTATAATATTTCAGTTTTTTCTATTTACAGAGAAATCATTGATTATTGTTGACATTTACTATGATTCTAAAATATATGCATCAAAACAACACAGTAAACCTTAAAATAAAATCAATTTTCGTGAAAAAAGAAAAAAAACATATAAAATAAATGATATTTGCTTCTCTGATGTGAACATCAACAATATAATTTTCGATATCACAAAATTTATCACGTATAAAATAAATAAAAAATTTATAAAGTTACCGTGTTTTAATCATTACAAATTTATATAAATTCCAAACCCCAATTCAGTTTTCGATAATGTTTGTCTTTGTTATATCAGAGGAAGTAAAATCTATGAGCACATCTGCAATAAAAAGAACAAAACAGATGTTTGTTTTATTTAGCTAGATACAATGATTGGTGCTAATCCCCAAGATATATATCCGATTTTTTGTCCATTAAAGAAATATAAAAAAATGAACGGAAAACATATAACTCAGTATTTGTGTTCACACGTTTTCCTGGAGTTTATTTGTGTTTGTTTTTCTTCTTTATGATGTTCTAAACTCGTGTTTTAGATTTTAGGCAATAAGAAATCTTTAAATTGGATTTCTTTTGTTAGCGAGTTTGGCGAGCACAGAATAGAAAAAATAGTTTCGTGTTAAGAGGGTAAATAAACATCGAAGTTTGTTACATTTCGATTTATTTATTCTGTGAAATTTAATCTTTTATGACGATAATCATTTGTAGAACATATTTTTTATTTATTTATTTATTTATTTATTTATAACAGATATACAAAATGTTAGTTTTAGATTATGCGTTAACATCTGATACAAATGCCATGACCCGTTTTAAGAAAAAAAAATTGATGTTATATGCGAAATAAAAATCAAGTGTAGGGTATGTCCTAATTTCTGTAAAATTCTTAATTTAGCTTTGTTTGTATCTGTTAAATATACATTTCCATAAAGATAATTATTTGATTATTTGTCGCCATTTAATGTAATTATTGGGATTTTTTAAAAAGATGCAAACTTTAAATTTCATTAATTCTTTTTTTTTTTTTTTTTTTTTTTTTTTTTTTGTTGTTGTTGTTGAGCGTTAAGTGCATATTCAAATTGCAGTTGCGAATGGGTCTTTTTTGTCATTTAAATATAAAAAATTGATATAAAAAGATGACACAAAAGCAGCTTTTGGAGTTCGTAGGGTTCTAGTATTCTTAATTTTTATAGTAATACATTCTTAATAATTCCTGAAAAGTTAAAGAAATTAGTTAAATAATTAAGACACTTAAAGTGCCTACGTCACATTTTATAAATTAAGATTTTTTTTTTGGAAAATTAAGACTAATCCGACAATAAAACGTCTAGATTAATATTTGGTAATATGTGGATAATATTTTACAGCGATCTGAGTAGTTATATTATATTTGCAGGATGTTTTCACGATTAATCAAAATCTACAATTTAGACACTTGAAGTTATTATTTTTTTTAAAGAAAGCAATGGCGCTGAAAATTTAAGAAACTTTATGTATTTATAGCGATTTTGGGTGAAATAAATATTTTGATTGAGATTGTCAAGGTATAAAATCATAAATTTCCGTCTGCAAAATCAGGTAACTAGTGATGAATTTTTGCAGAAGATAAAGATGAGGAAATAAAAAATAATAAAAAAAACCCAAAACTGATTTTGTAAAGTCAGTTTTGGGTGTTTTAATTTTTAAGATTTTAAAATACTTAATTTTTTAGATCACAGGAATTTAGAAAAACTCGGATATATTTTCCTGTGTTATGTTTCAGTATCATGAAATCTGCCGAAGGAAATCTAGATGCATCGATATTCAGAAAACAATATACCGCTAGGAATCTACGATTTTAATAAAGAATTATTATTGAGGATGAAACATTGATTATATCTAAAAGTCTGATAAGAATGAGATGGTGCAATAAAATTGCTGAGGTAGGTTTTACGTATCCCAGTGTTTAGTAAGGTGCCCACAAAATGAGAAGCTTGCGCCGAATTTCGCATGTTCGAAATCAGAGCTCTCTGGGAGTGTGACTGTACAAAATTATAAGTCTTTTTCTTGTACAGGAACGACAGTTCTAGACATTTCCCCTTCAAAAGTTCTCACAAAGTGTCTCACAAAAAGTTCTTCAAAAGTTAAAGTTCTTGCTACGGAAAGCATCTCTTCTGTAGCAATATGGCTAACACTGGCCGGTGCTTGATAAAATCACATATATTTTAGGCATCGAAATAACCAGCGAGTTCCACCAACAAAAAATTGATATGCGTCTACTCGGATTGCAAAGCTGTTATAAATCTAACCTCAAAGACGCAAATCAAAAGGCGTAGCAGGCATGTAGTGAGCATAAAAAGAGTAGAGGTGTTATACCCCATCTCTATGAAAATGCACATGCCTTATGTCACATGTTCGAAATCAGAGCCCTCTGGGCGTGTGACTGTACAAAATTATAAGTCTTTTTCTTGTACAGGAACGACAATTCTAGAGATTTTCCCTTCAAAAGTTCTCTCTGATGGCATCCCTTCTGTAACAATATGGCCAACACTGGCCGATGCTTGACAAAATCCCATATACCTTTAGGTATCGAAATAACCAGGGAGTTCCACCAACAGAAAATTACTATGCGTCTAGTCGGATTGTAAAGTTATTATAAATCTTACCTCAAAGACGCGAATCAAAATGCGTAGCAGGCTTATAGTGAACAAAAAAAAAAAAAAGAATAGTGGTCTTAAACCCCATCTCTATGAAAATGCACGTGCCTTATGTCACACTAAAAATGCATGTTCTAAAATAAACTTTTTGAAAATGTAAAAATTAAATTTTAATCATATTTTTAAAAAATTGCACTTTTTAAGATTTTTATACTATCCCTTAGACAACCTATTTCAATTGGAATATTTTTATTTTACTTTAACAGTAATTATTACAATATTTATATATATTACAAAATTTAAATTTTTCCGCAAAATGCTAAATTATTCTATAAAATATTTCCATTATTAATGTTTTGTATATAATATTCCCGGCTTATTAAAATAATTATTATTCTTAAAATAGTCCTTCACTGTTCTTATGTAAAGCCATTTTATCCTAATCCATTTAATAGTATTTATTCTATTTTATTCTATTCTGAAAATGACGCTTCCCGCTTATATTTTTTTTTATTTAAAATCCTTTTTTATTAAAATCCTTATTAAATATTCCCTGTCATTTCCCGTATCTAAAATCACTCTAAATTCTTTAAATAAGATATAAAATGTCATGTTTCCTAAATTATTCCATCTTAAAAAACCCTATTTCTGTAAATTATTTCTTATATTAAAATATTAAATGTCTCCTATTATGTTTCAATATTTAAATATTTCTCACTTTTAATATGTGTCAATTATTAAATACCCTAGCATTCTAAAAAATCACATACAGTCAAAGAATATATTTTATACCAATTCTCGAAGCTAAAATATTACTTCAATATACCCCGTTTTTAAAGCATCTCGAAAATTCCGGTTCTAACCAGAAAAATCATTTGTCGCCGATAATATAGGGAAGTCTAATCACTACAAAGTCTCTACGCAGAAAATTTGATTAATTCCTTCAAATTCAGACTATGATTGGCTAAAACAGATCACATGTCGCGTTTGTATCCTAGCTCTCTTAAAATCGCTGGCACTGCTCGAAGACGCAGAATTTTTGATGGATTCTCTTGCCTTCGAAGGTGTTGACACATAATTCTGGAGTTGTCGTGAGGAGAATTGAAGTCTCTGTAGTATTACCGTAACCTTGAATATCATGGAAACTCAATGGCGTCCAATTTTAAAGAGCATTTCCCTCATATGTTTGATATGTTGGGTTGAATAAAATAACTGAAACGAAGCCACTCTCTGCTTATTTCCTCTATTTTTTCCTTTCACGTCTACGAATAAGTTTTCCTAATGTGAACGACTGCAGTACTCTGTGCTATTAATCGGGTAACACTGCCTTTATCACTCCGAAACCTTCCAAAACGTGATAATTCCAGTTCTGACCAGAAGAAAAAAAATTGACACCGATAACATCTGGAAGTCTAATCAGTACGATATCTCTACGCAGTATATTGGATTAATTCTTTCAAATTCAGACTATGATTGGCTAAAATAGATCACATATCGCGTTTGCATCCTAGCTCCTAGCTCTCTTAACATCGCTTGCACTGCTCGGAGACACAGAATTTTTTGACGGATTCTCTTGCCTTCGAAGTTGTTGACAAATATAATTACTGCTTAACCTATTACTGATACTTCCTCATATTATTTCTACAAAAGTATTACTTTGCAAAGAAAATAATTAATGAAATACCATTTTATTTTAGAAAGCATCGTAAAATTCAAACATGATATTTTAAAAGATTTAATTTTTACTAGAGGCAGTCGGAAAATAAGTTTCCCCTGGCGACTGTTGCAGTGCCTGCGCAGATGGCGCTGTTGACTGCAACTGCGCTGTCACTGCAACAGCGCCATCTGATTGATCGTGGTCGACATCTACCCAATGGTATTGGTGTCTTACACGTTCGTGTTCATCTGTTGTGTCGTATTTCGCCCATAGGCGTTCAACGCTTCGTCCGTATGCAAAGCCCTGATTTTTTCCTGGCGGGCTTTTTGAAGCTTATAAAGCGATATCACAAATGTCTCAATGTACTTGGTACTTACATGGAAAAATAAAGTTATGTTTTATCTTTAATGTCTCATTACATTTTTTGTCTTTCATACACACCTCTGTCCACAGTCGCCAGGGGAAACTTATTTTCCGACTGCCCCTCGTAATTGATGCTTATATAGTGGTCCTCTAGTGTGCGAGATAAATCTTTAATAAGGTATTACTCTTTCTATATTCATGTTAATCGAAAGACAACTAGATACTTCGATATAAGTATTATTGCCATACAGGACGAGATTTCCCTTTGTTATGTGTTAACATTTATTTTTAGAAATAGTATCGAATGAGTGTCTGTAAGTTCATGTTTGCGCTGATTAAATAAGTGTACCATATAATCTTTATTTATTTATTTTTACACTGGTCATTTTTTAGTTATCCATCTTCTGTAAACACACATCTAAATTTAGAGAATCCTGAAAAAGAAACTACAGCGCCAATCTACTGACATATGTATCAATTATTTCAGTATGAAATTTTAATTTCAATATGGTCACTAAAGAATCCGACGAGGGATGCAGGGTTACAAAACGTATTCCGCGGTTTACAGAACATGTATGAAAATTCATTTTAAGACAATCGATGGTGAACATAAAAAACTTCAACTGAAAAAAAAGCAAACAAAAATCATTGTTTTCTTTTAATTTTCCTTTGATAAATTATACACATGCACCTTTAATCTGTCTGAGTGTGATTTCAAAATATTTAACTTTTTAACTAATAATTTGCAATTTTAAAATCTTATCTGGAAGCAATGGTTACAATGTTCGCTTCATGCTAACCCATTTCACTCAAATTCTTTTCATATTGCTCAAGCTCGTATATAATTTTATTTTTCAAGGAAATGGGCATCGGTTTGTCAAAAAAGAATAATTTAAACGAACATATTCATAAAATGCAATAGTCAGGGAAAAATTGCAAAAACATACCCCATATGTGTAAAAATAATGCTCAGATCTGTATATTTTTAACCGCTGAGTCTGTATTAAAGTAGTCATTGGTTTTGCATCATTTGGAAGACGCATGGAGCATTTTTGAATATGAATTTCGGATTCATTATTTTTTTTATGTAAACACTTTCGTGAAATCAAATTATATATTTTATTTCAAAACATGCTTTATAAACGTAGGAAATGATTTTTTCATGCCATTCATCATTTATAGAGGTTTCAAAAGCACAAAGAGGAAATTTCTCATTTGAACATCTACCATCACATCATTTGAAAACTTGAGTCCTTTGTTTTAGTTAAAATATATGTATATACACTGCTCAAAACAATTAAAGGATATTGCAGTTTTAGGTGGATTTTGTATCTGGGAAACATTTTAGCTGATTGATACATGGTTGACAGACATAGTACGTTATATGAGAATAAATTACACATGTTTGGCAGAAAAAAAATGCATTTTATTGCGCATTTGTGTACAAAAGGAAAAAAACACAATTTGTGCATATGAGAAAAAAAGAATAAGAAAAGGTGTTTTCTTCAAAGAAAATCATTTTCAGTAGGGGGTATGGTTTCCACGGGCGGCCAGCAACGTTGAACACCTTTGAGGCATGGACTCAATGAGGCTATTAATGACGAGTTGGGGTATTCTGCCCTACTCTTCCAGAAGAGCTCTTTCCAGTTCTTGGAGAGTTTGTGGGGGTTGTTGGCGGCTAGAAACTCGTCTTCCTAGAGCGTCCCAAACGTGCTCGATTGGATTCATGTCTGGAGAACACGCTGGCCATTCCATTCGAACGATTCCTTCCTCGAAAAGGAAATCCTCCACCAGGTTTGCACGATGTGGCCTGCAGTTATCGTCCATTAAAATGAAGTTATCTCCGATTGCTGCAGCGTAAGGGACTACAATATGTCTGAGGATCTCATCCCTATATCGGCGACCAGTCAGAGCTCCATCTCGAATGATGTAGAGGTCAGTGCGCCCGTCAATGGAGATGCCACCATACACCAACACTCCTCCACCGCCAAATCTGACACTTTCGTGCACGAACGCAGGATTATTCTTACTGCCACGGTCCCTCCAAACGAAAATACGCCTATTATCCGGATGCACAGAAAAACGTGACTCGTCAGAAAACAGAATATTGCTCCATTCATTTCTCCTCCAGTTGACATTCTCGGTTGCCCACTCCCTGCGGTCGCGACGATGCCTTGATGTTAATCTAACACATACCATCGGTCGGCGAGCATACAGACCTACAGCATGGAGCCGGTTTCGGACAGTCTGAGTTGAAATCGTGGTGCCTGTAGCCGAGCGAAGGTGTTGTTGGAGAAGAGTAGCGTTCATGTTTCGGTGTCTCCGAGCTGTTAACGCTAAATACCGATCTTCATTGGGCGTTGTTGCCCGTCTACGACCTTGCCCTGGTCTTCGGCCTGCACATCCACTCTCCAAAAAACGGTTCCCGATCCTGGAAATGACACTTTGTGACACTCCAATGGCTTGCGCTACTTCGGCTTGAGTTTGGCCCCCTTCTAAGCTACCAGCAATTCTCCGAGCTTCTGAATCTGTCAAATGACTTCGCTGAGACATCGTACTCATCGAAACAAAGCAATCACTGAATGCCGATCATCCTTGTCTTCATTCTCTTTTATCCAGTTGAAAGTCAAATTTCATTCGCTGCCGCTGAAGCGACGTTTTTGACGTCGAACTCAAAATTTGCATACTCCACAGTTTGAAAACCAGAAAAACTTGCATTTGTGATTCTCTTCTTCTATTTTCGGCAAAAAAAAATTCGTTTATATCTTTATTTTATATAAAACTTCAAATATCCTTTAATTGTTTTGAGCAGTGTATTTAGATTTCCCACCGTCTGCATCAAAAAGTATTTTACAAATATGTATAAATATTTTATAAATATGTCAGTATTTTATAAATCAGCTCGTTTTAAGCTAGGAGCGCAGAAGAGCAATTTCGTAACACGTGATCTATTTTAACCAATGCGTGCTCAATTTAGCCTCGCAGTATCTTTTAGCTGTGAATTAATATTGAAGAAATGCGTCTCTCCAATGCTTTTGGCGGGAAAAGAATTTTCTAGAATATCGTAGAAATTTAAAAACTCGGGAAACTGATAGGACAATTTCGGCTTTTGCGTATTGAGTTTCTCGATATGAAAACAATTTAAAAGAATGATTTTATTAGACTATTAAGAAAGGAAAAATGGTGAATTTACATAGATTAAAATACATAAAAGAGATTTAAGTACCGGAATTAATAGGAAATATTTAATATAATAAATAATTTAAGAAAATAGGTTTATAAGAAGAAATAGACTTAGGAAATGTTTTTTTACATTTTATTTGCGGGAAATAAAAAGTGAATTTAAGTAGATTAGCTTAAAAAGTGTTTTAAATATGGACGGTAATGGAATATTTTTAAAAAAGGGAATATCTTATAAAACTAGGTTTGTAAATGGATTATTAATAAAAGGAATTTTTTATAGAATAAACTTAATAGTGCAAATTTTAAATTTTGTAATATTTATATATAAATCATTTCATTCTTCTCTCTACGACTCTAAATTAAGTAGTAGGTAACAAGATGAAAATGCTAAGTTTTAGCAAGAAACAAATAACTTTAGTAGAGATATTTCAAATTCTAGAAATAAAGAAGAAATATTTTTATAAAGTTTGAAGTTTGTGCCAAACTGTATACGAGTAAACATTTTTTATAGATATAGTAAACAGAGCGTAGGTGGATGCTTTGATAAGATAATGTTACCTAATATCTTTATAAATGTGATATATATACGGTACCGTAATTATTAAATATGAATAAATCACTATGTATCGTTTCTTATAATATATATAAAATTGATTTTTTTTAGATAGAGATTGCGCAATAGAACTTCCTGGTGCAGTTTAACATTACGAAAGTAAAATTTAAAAATATGTTACATAATCTTTGAAATATGTTTTGCCTTATAATATAAAAAGAAAAAAAAAATATTATCTTTGGATATTGTTTAAAAGGACAAAAAATCATTTCCATTTCTAATAGTTGCAAGTACCTTACAATAAAACTTAAGTAACACAGTGAAAAAAGAATGAACGTAGATTTTGGAAAACCGAGGCCTTTTCTATTGTGCATAAAAATTCGATAATGTGAGCCATAAACAAAAAGAATTTCGGAAGGAGATGTCCAAATGTTAATACAGTTTAATTGACTAAAGTTTACAGTGGATTAATTTCGCAAGTTACAATTGCATGATCCGCTCTCAACTGGCATAATTTTTTTTTAGAATGATGATGTCAGGTAAAATTCGTACATTTAATCTAGAATTAAGTATTTGTCAGCGATATAATTTATAAGTATTAAGGAGCAAATATTTTAACGAAGAAAGCTTTCAAATAGTATTATAATAGTTAGTCATGCTAAAAAATACAATGGTTATTCAAGAAATCTACTTTAAGTTAGTAAGTGTCCGTAATTGGCAAATTTTAAACCACGATTTTAAGAGTAGGATTTATACAATTTTGAAGAAGATGCCAAAGTCGATTACACTAATTTGAAAGTTCATAGATATAACGTGATGTGATGAAGGATTATTATTTTTAATTTAGTGGAAAGTAGAGAAATTTTGAGCATCAGTAATATAAGAATTAAGAAGAACAACAGCATTATTTTTATTCACAACAGGAAAAATTTTGTCAAGATTATTGAGGCAGTTGGCGAATTTTTATGTTTGAAACCAGTCTTCGTGTTATTATTTAAGAAGTAAACTTTTCCAGAAATATCTAAACAAATATATGGCGTTAAAATGCGATTTAGCAAAATTTAAACAAACATCTGAGAAGGACAAATACAAGATATTTCAATGTGTCCTCAAGGATAAACACGGTTATAAATTGATTTCGTCTGGAAAAACTCGATGCCTAGTTTTCACTATTTCTGATGTATAAGTGAATAAAATACTCTTAAAACTTTGATAAGAATAATGTTTTGCTTGCAAGTTTCAAGTATGTCTTATTTTTCGTATTGAGTCAAAACAAAGGAAACGATTTCAGCTGACTTTTCGAAGTATGGAAATCAATTTTAAAAGACTAAAAACAAACGCAACATCTAATAGCGTACTTCTGCTATTGAGAATCGCGTCAAAATGATTTCAGCCACTGCCGAAAAGCGTTTTTACGAGAGAAGATGCTCGTAAACTAATGGTGAACCATTGGCAGCATTCTTTTCAAATTTCTTGTTTTGTACTTCAATGTTTCTAAATGATTATTTTAATAGGATATCTGAGGCCAATGTCCAGATATATTCGGGCTTTTCGATTTAGGCTGAGGACACTTTCAATTTCGAAAGTGTTCCGAAAGTGAAAATGTCTTCATTAAAAAAAAAAAAAAGTATAATAATAATAATAATAACTGGAACTAAAACCAAAAAAGTAAAAAGATATAATATTAGGCATTGACCTAAAATTTTCCTATGAAAAAAAAAAAAAAAAAAGAAAAATCAAAATCAAAATATTGAAATGCAAATAAGAAAATTTAGAAGAATGCTGCTATTTGTTCTGCTTTAGCTTGTGAATGTTTCCTCTCTCGAAAACACTCGCTAGTTAATGTTAAGTCTATGGGTTAGCATTTTCTAATATCTCGTTTACATTTCAATATTTTAAAACTTTTTTTTGGCATTGGATAGCTGAGATCGATCTCTATTTCGGTTGTTAATTACTTTTTCGATTTTCTTTGCAGATTAGTTTTACACGAAAATACTTTTACATTCGGAAACTTATTTGAAAGTAAAAGTATCTTAGTAAAAAAATTCGTTTAAAAATACTGAAATACAAACGAGATATTACAAAATAACTGCCCCATAGGATTAACATTAGCGACCAGGTGTTTTCGCGTGAGGGGAGAGGACTCTTAAGATAATCTCTATAGCGCAGAAAACTTTCATTTAAAATGTATTAATAAGAGGAAATCGGTTCATCTAGTTACATTTTAAAGTATCATGCATACAGTAATGACAATACGATAATGTTTTGGCATAGAGCTATATAAAGCTTAAGGCGCTTCCCCGATTAGTCTTGTGAGTTCATTGGTTAAGTATAAGAGGGGGGGGGGAACGGGGGCTTATCCCCCACCTTATCTTAGATAAATGGGTTTTTCAAGCAGAATTATCCGATTTGCTTCAAATTTCGTATATAGGTTGATTGAAATAAGGTGCTTCCCCGATTAGTTTTAGAGGTTCATTGATTAAGCAAAAGGAGGTAACGTGGGTCTGATACCTTTTAATTTAGATAAATGAATTTTTCATACAGAAATAGCCGATTTGCTTCAAATTTGGTATAAGTCTTATTGGTATACAGGATAATTTAAAATGGGTAAAATGAAATTTGTTATTGACATCCCATCAATGCTTAACTATGGTTGACTTATTAGTTTCCTTTTTTCCAACACTTGTAATATGCTCATGTAACTTAAATTTAAGCGTGCGTTTCGTTTGATCGATGTATAATAGCCCGCATTTACAGTTAATATTACAAATGCCCTAAGAATATTTCATAACAATAGGTTATGTTATCTGAAAAAAACTAATTTCGCTTAAGGGAATAAACATTACATCAAAAAATAATTGCTTAAAACTTTTGCATCAAGAGTACTCATATGAGAGTAAAAGAGAAGAACAAGACTGGTGGAACAAGTGGAGGAAGGACAGGGGCATGGATAAATTGCTCGTTTTAATTTAAATTTTGAGAAAGCTGAATAAAATATGGCGAGTTTAAATTCTCTGTCAACAGAGGGGACATTAAGAAATTGAATTTCTGAAAATAATGACTGCTCGTCTGAACAAATATTAAGAGTGCGATTAACAAAAGTGTACCGCACTTTTTTTATTTTCAAAATGGGAACACCCTAAAACAAATTATCGCATTCCATTTACGCAAAATACAAAGTTTTGCAAAATATATATACAATTGTAGGAGATATACATATTAAAACGCATTAGTTGTTTATTCATAAGTTTAGAAAAATAAAATAAAAAACTTACAAGAAAAAAGTCTAAGCTATTAATTCAGAAGCAAAAAAATATATATTAAAATTACAACGTTTTATAAAATGAAATTCCATATTCTTCAAAAGTTTTGATAGGAACGAGCTTTACATGTATACAACCATGTTTATGACGATGCTGATTCTTTTTATGTAAAAAACAACGAAAGACATAACTATTTTTTTTTATTTATTAATAATTTTTTTAATTAAAATTATGCTTTTTATTCAATAAATTGTCCGGTGTATCTTTCTGCCTACTTATTTTTCTAAATAGAAATAAAACTTTTCAAACAGATTATTTTTGTTTTAGAAAGGTGTAAGGTCTTGGTAAATCCAAACTGTACTCATCCCATTAAGAGAACATAATGATAGGAAAATACGTCAATCAAACTTAATGACTGTGAATACCCCAAAGTGCAATATCAAAATCCCTAAACCTTTGAAAGCGAAAGTGCTAATAACACTGGTTTACACGGTTTATATACTTTCACCGAAAGGTGCATTTTTTCATAGATTCTAGTGCACTGAGTACGGGAAAATTATTGAAAAAAAATCTGTCACGTCTAGTTAAAAAAATATTTATTAAATTCTTAAAAATAATAATAACATGAAATATAAAAAGAAAAAAATTAGAAACGATTGATTTTCATCTTCTGTTTATAGTTTTCTTGATCTGTTTCTCTGAAAATAGACCAGCGGTAGTCCCCTAACATACATTCGTACCAAAAAACTTTGTGTCTGTCTTCAAAAAGTTTAAGGTCTTAGTGAAAACGCTCGCCCTGCTCGTCACTCACGGCGCCCAAGTTTTAAGGAAAAAATCCGGGTGTAAATGGAGAAGATGTACCTTCAGAGACATGTTCACACCCATTGCATGATAGTTTTTTTAATAAAACAGCAATATTTTTTACATAATTTTCATCTTTATCATTTCCTAAGAATCTATGGATTACCGTTTTTTTTTTTTTTTTTTTTTTTTTTTTTGTGAAATAACTGTTGAAAATTTGACTTCGATTTCGGTAATAAGTTAATTTGATATTTGGTGTCAATAAGTTCCACTGTTTTAGATAGTTGCAAGTCTCGCACAAGGTTGTTTAACTCATTTTGGTTTATTAAATGTGGCGTTTTATTATCTTCGATTACGAATTCGTCATAATTTTCATCCTCCATATAACTAGATCGTCACTATCTTGGCAACTCGCACTTGACATACCTGCACATACAAGATGTGACAGAGTTTCCGAATGTGATATCGGTTTTGAGACTGGTGGAATGTCAGAATATTGAATTTTATGTTTATTTTTTGAATTAAAGCCTGAAGTTTTGGTCAAAGAAAAATAACACTCATTTTCGTGATTTGAAGGTTCTCTCCACAGCATTGGTGATCCAAATTGAAGATACTTTTTTTCTCCCGAAGCCCAGGATATAAGAGTAAGCCTACAGCTTTCACAAAAAACATGTGGGACCCACTTTTTATCTTGATTAATCACTGAGAATCCAAAATAATGCACACATTCTGTTTTAGAACATTCCGATATCGGTCTTCCTTTTTTTGCGAATATAAATTCTCCACAAACGTAACAAAAACGACCAGAATTTAATTGACACACTCTATAAGCCATTTTATCAGAAACAAAACCACTTTAGTTCACAAAAACACAAGAAAATAGAATATAGAATCCAAGTTGACAATGCCGGTAAGTTGAATGTGACGTGATAGATATATTATAGAATTAAAAATGTGAATATTGAAAAATGTAAAAATTTTAAAAATGTGACGTAATAGATTTTTTTCAAATAGCGCCTTTCATTAGTAAGAGGTAGTATAATAAGAAAATAGGTGTTTCATCAAAAGTATATAAAAAATGTTTAAATTTGTAAACCAGTGTAATTTTTGCATCATCTTTATGAGTACATTGGAGATACCAATGATTGGCCTGTTTTTTTTTTACCAGCAAAAGCAAAAATAGAACAACTATCGTGACTCGTGCAGTAGAATAAGAACTCTTTGAGCGTAAAAAATTCCCACTTTCAATAACTCTCTCAGACCGTAATTGTCTATAAAATGAAATAATGCTTAAAAAACTAAGAGGAGCAAGTGGTTAGACTCCTCACAGTTTGTAACCTAATTCTTTATTAATAATTAATATTAAACGTAAATTAAATGTTTGTAAAGAAAGAATATGAAGTAATTAATATTTAAATTACACACACTAATCATACTTTCCACCAAAAGCAGAATAAAGGTGTTCATCCAATTTCACACTCCCGGATACATTACGAATTTCTACGACTACGGATTACACGTCCAATTTGGATATTATTAGAATAAATAAAAGGATACCTTGCAACATCTCCAAAGAAGAATATGTAACTGGAAAACTTCCCTACCTCTATTTATATGTATAATGACTTTATATGAACATTTTACGGGTTTGAGATAAGCGCGTGTAACCGAAGCATATAACATAAGATAATCTGTAGTTTTTTACGCCACATATTTCTAATAACTCCTAAATGAAGTTTGTTACGCAGTTTGTCATTTTGAAGTATTGCCCTGGTAACTCCATGGAGACATAAGAAAATACGCATCAACTATATGTTTTTTCAGGCTTATTTGATTAAAGTAACTCAAAGTTTCTAAAATGAGTGTTTTGATTTGAACTCAAAGTTGGTACAAATTTTCAATAGGTACGTGATTCTTATACAAAAAATGAGTTTATATACATTTTTACACTCTTTTATTTAACTCAACTTGGTTCTTGTTTATAAATGGAAATTTGTAATCGATTTTTCCTAACTTTCTCATATGATAAATTAAAAAAAAAAGTATGTTCACAGGTACGTTTCCGATGACAATACGACATTTTAATAGTTACAGAAATTAATTATACATTAATACATTGAAGTTAAGGCATTTTTTCTTTTACCCACCACAAGTGATAAATGGCCATATATTCTTGAGAGTTAGAATTGTATTCGAGTTAGAACAACTATGGATTTAAATATGCACCGAAACACGCCCGCCAATATAGGCCAAATGGCTGTGAAACTACAACGAATCAATATTAAAAACTAAAAAAATCCCTGATGGCTCGGCCTACAGGCACAGGTAGATTTCGAAGACGCGCACCTTGGGGCTCCTGTTTATTGGTAATTGCAGAATAAAGACCTATTTGCTATGATGCGGCAGTTGGGACCACCCACTTTGAAATATACCTCTGACTGTAGGCGGAGACAGCAGGGATTTTATTTTTATTATTATTATTATTTTGCTGTAAGAGTTGGTCCTATAAAAATAAAATATAAATTATAATATATGTAAATAATTATCGTGTAAAAATTTTAAAAATACGCTTTTATCAATTAATAGTTTCATAATAAATAAATTCTGATTTTACGTTAAGAAACAAATT
Source organism: Maratus michaelseni (assembly GCA_963931845.1). Lineage (NCBI taxonomy): Eukaryota > Metazoa > Arthropoda > Arachnida > Araneae > Salticidae > Maratus > Maratus michaelseni. The sequence goes on along the minus strand of OZ007596.1, from coordinate 286,397,369 downwards.
GAGAAACCCTAAAAATATAGTTTAAATAATGTTTGATTTTCTTTCCTGTTAGGCTAATCTTAAAAAAGAAACAGAGCAAAAATCATAATATGTTTCAATAAATTCACGAGCTCGTACTTTCTCTCCAGCGTAAATCAAAGCGCTGAGTTTTTGTGTATGGTGCCCACGTCATATTCATGTATATTAATTTGCGGAATTTGTTTGGGAAAATCCTGGATTGCAGTTATGAAATTAGGCGTGATTTTCAAGATAAACATTGAATTCCTATAAAATATTGTGTTTTAAAAAACTATTTTTACTTTCATACTTATTAAAAAAAAACGTTTCCCTCTGAAACTGGGAAAGGCTACCAAACGCTGCAATGAAATCGTTTCATTGTTACACCGGTATTCCACAGAAATTCAATTTAAATTTAAATATCGTTTCGATGTGATTTATTATCTATTCTAAAAGGCCATTAAAACATGGTGATAAAGATCTTTAGTGTTTAGAAGATTAATGAACTGAATATTTATAATTGACAAGCTAATTTATTTGCGGTTTAGAAAAAAAAAATATTTAACTGTACTTTTGTTGTTTTTCAGACATGAATCGAATTTTTGATTTAGTCGTTTATAAAATTCTGTGTTAATAATGCTTCGTATTTATTTTGTAAGAGAGGAATTTGTAATATTCTGGTAATCTGGAAAATTTATTAAGGATTTCTTAAAACAAACGTTTCTAAAGAGATGAAATCTTAGTCAACTCTATATATATATTTTTTTATTTTAAAAGAGTATTAAGGCATTTGTAAAAGTTTTAGAGTTACCGTTTTTCTGTATATGGGGCAGCTATAGTATATGTCATTTAAAAAAAAAAAAAAAAAAAAAAAATCAAAATATTTGCGAAACAGATCTATGATAAAATATACAATCGAAAATAATGGGCTGCTATTCATTGCAAATAAGGGGACTCGCAGACTACTGCAATTATTGTGGCGGCGGTGCTTATTATAATATGAAAATAGACTCGTGGCGTAATGTTTAATACATCCTTTTTAATGCATGTTGATATTTTCCGATTAATGAACAAGAGATGAAGACGCGAAGATTGAAATGAACGACAGTACGATTCCAAACACTTTGTGAGGATTCGAGCAGAAAGGTATGACGATAGCTTATGTCCTCACATAGCATTGGGTTATTTTTTTAATGTTTCTAATAGCCATTGTGCTTTTTAATGCTGTTTATTCTATTTTGACGCTATATACATCATTAAGGTTTATTGCAAATAAATTGACTCGCAGACGACTGCAAATATTTTGGCGACGGTGTTTATTCTATTATAAAGTCTAGAGAATCGAACCCGGGCTTCCCGGGTTACAGAACATAGGCTAAAACCATTTTTTTCTAATTAGAATAGATTTTTTATATTTTTATTTAAAAATTGTTGCATTTAGTGATTCTTTCTTTCTTTCTTTCTTTTTTTTATTTTATTTTTGTTTTTCTTGTGCATGAAGCGCTCATACATGCGGTATAGTTATTCATTCAGCTATTTTTTATATATGCGATATAGTGATTACGACATTAACGAACTTCATGTATTTTTTTGGTATTCCCAATATAGCGAGATCCAGTGACTTTTCTTTGTTTTATTTTCATTATTCGTCATCTTATGCATGCGATATAGTAATCGCGATATTATGGAATTTCATGTATATTCGTTTTTTTTTCAACTTCGCAATGATCGTTAACATTTTTTGTAGTATTGATGAAATGTGAATTAAAACGTTGTTTCTTTCTACTCATATTAACTTTTTTATATGTATCTTATTAAATTTGTAAAATATTTTTTTATACATTATTCCTAAATGCAGTATCTAAAAAAAAAAATTCTGTTTATAATATCTGTTAAAATATCCGATGTTTGTTTATGGTCTAATTAAATAATTCTTCTTTTAAATTCTTAAATTATTACAAAGCATCCTTTTGTCCGAAATCGTATGAACGAATCAAATTTTGTATCCTGTAACATAGCTACTCTCATATAGAGGCACCCTATTCTTATGACATTTTTTTCTCAAAATTCATTTATTTTTACTATAAGTAACTGTTTAAAAGTTTATAATGGCAACATTCAACGCAAAGGAAAAAAATCATACTTTCAAAAGCCATAATAAATCAGTCAATTTAGACACAGTTTTCAAATAAATTGCATTTGAAAGTAGATTTTTTCCCTATATAACGGTGTAAAAATTAAAAAGGTGCGATGTTTAGAAATTAAAAAAATTGCAGTAGCAAAAATCGCAAAACCGAAATTTCATCGTCAACTGTTGCCATTCACCGAGGCTAACGAAAAAGACAGGCTACCACGGTTCGTTCCACTTATCTTTTTTTACAGACCGCTAGAGTGACGTGATGCTCATTTCGTACACCTGCATTGGTGCATTCGAGCATCACATGACTCCCGCGGTCTGTAAAAAAAGATTTGCGAAATGTACCGCGGTAGCCTTTCTTTTTCGTTAGCCTCGCCATTCGCAAAATGACGTCAGCGTTACGCACGGACACGTTTGTCTTTTATAATATAGATAGATAGATAGATAGATCCGTGGCGTAATGTTTAATACATTATTTTTAATGGTAGGATTGATAGGAAGATAGGATTTTTTTAATAACAAAAGAGTTGTGGTTCAAAACAATTACCGATAGATGTCGCTGGCAGGCATAATAGGATGCAAATTTATGCAAATTAGGCTGTCAATAAAACTCGATGCACATAGATCGTTAATTCGATGCCAGTAGTATTGCTATCGTTACCAGATCAAGCGTTTTTGGGTAAGCTCTTTTACAAGAATGAGGAATGAGCAACCGGTGCATTGCGAAATTTCCGCTTGGCTAAAGGACATAAGACGAGAAAAGAGCTCGTTTCATATGCTGGGATATTGAAGCTTGTGATTTGGAGGGCCGTCCACGAATTGGTTGGTAGGGAATTTATGACGCACCCTGTATATAATAGAAGCTGTAACTTCATGTGGTACATTTCAGACGTGAAATAAACTTTGAAATGTTATTTTCTTAATATGATCAACATCGTTGAAATTAATTGAAATATATTCATCAAAATTTTAGTCTAATAAAAATATCTGTTTTTCGAGTGCCTAGTTGGGGGTATAATTGTGTTTATTTTGTCACCTGCGTTCATTCATATGTTCATTCATATGTCGCATGCAAAATACCTGTTTTATTTCTTTTTACGTTTTGTTCACATTAAAACGTTGATTGTGATCCCCTCTTTGCACCACACCACCAATGGCAATGAGGTTCTGATCTCAAAGCTAGTAGACAGGAGGTGCTCGGTTCAAACCCCTGTAACGCTCGTCGACCTAACCGTTCGGAGTTTTCTGTGGGTTTTTTTTCGAACCTTGCCGTAAATAAGGGTTAGGATCCCTTAGAAAGACCCCCACGGAGAGCACCCTCCCCCTAGTGCCTATATCCCTCAATTAGATCAACCTTCATAAAATCAACCAATCCATCTTTGTACCTGATAATATTGTAAATCATTAAAACTATTTTCTGGTGCAGCATGTCCCCAAAGGAATCTTGAAGACATGCTGTTGTAAATCATTAAAACTCTTTAAATAGTAAATGTTATTCTTAAATTTTAAATCATTAAAATTTTTCTCTGGTGCAGCATGTATCTAAAGGAACCGTGTTTCAATAAAAATCAACCAACCAACCAGCCAGGAAAAATTATTACTGAATTATTTTATTTTAGATATATTTTTGAATCAAATGGTACTGGAAGAGTTTTGAATAAATGTTTGTAAAACAATTAGTAAGAAGTTTTAAATTTTTACCGAACCGTGAATAAAATATCTGGCAAGATGTGTTTACAAATGCTTTATATTATCGGATAATTTTTCATAATCTTCAACTCTTATGAATATTTAAATCAGTTACCATTTTTTGTATAACGCGAATATTTTAGTTTAAATTCGGATTTATTCAATATTTATATTTGCATGATAATAAAATCATCTGCATTTGTTCCTTCAAGATTATTTAAAATAACAAAAGATACTGTACATACTTCACAATGAAATTACTGGAATAGTTTTTCTCCATTTTTCTATAAAAATGGAGAAAAGATTTTTTTTTATCTCAGAAACAAATATTAAAGTATTTCATAATTTAAATAATAAAAAAAATGCATATAAATAACAATATGGAACCTTATTAAGATTTGGCGTTATTCTCTTTCACACGCAGAAAAAAATAGCAATTGTCACTCTTAAAATTGATTACTATATATTAATTAAACAGTACCTCAGGAACAAAATTCTGTGTAATTAAACCATAAATATTTAATCGATTACTCTTATAGTGTTCAAATATTATTAACGTGAAAATGGTTCCCTGATTATGAACGATGTTTTGATTGAGGTCATACTTTTATTATAAATGTCAAAATAATTTATTCTACTTACGTATTATTCATGCCCTGAACACACAACTGCGCCAACAATGGCGCTAATACTAATTACAGACACCTTTTTTTTATAGTTTGTATATTATTTATAGTTTATAGTTATTTAATACACAATTTTGAAGGGTTTTTTTGTTATTTATTTATTAAAGTTTATTTATTAATTCTAGTTTATAGGGTTTATTTATCACAGTTTATTTTATGTAGTTTTGTGTTATTTATTTATTATAGCTTTGTATCACATTTTATTATTTATTGTTATTTATTATAGTTTATATTTTCTGTTATTTATTTATTATAGTTTACTTTATTTTTATTTTATTTTTTTTTTTTTATTATTTACGATTTTTTTTAACAACGTCATGTATTTAATAATGTTAAATTTTTGTTTTGAAGGACATTGGCAACGATAAACAAGATTGGCAATTGACAACCATTTTTGGCGATATATCTTCATGGCATGGACATTACGTAAGTACCTAGTTTATTTTGGACATGAAGAATGGTTTTTAAAGACTTGTTAAAACTTTGGAAAAATTAGTACCGATGTGGAAATAACATCTCAGAAAAATCAGATTTGGTTAAATGATTAAAAATGGTTACTTTGTTATAAATAAAAAAATTACGTTAGACATTACATACCAGGTGTGCAATAAGTTCATTAATATTTCAAACAAATATAAAACGAGAAGTTATAGATGTAAACTGGCGCAGTTTTTCGAAGGCTTATATGAAAAATTAAATTTTATAAGTTATATATCTTCATGAAATTACGTATATAAACCAATGAAATACTAGGATATATTTGTAGATATTTTGCCCACTGCATTCATTTTTATATGGATATAGTCTTTTGCAGAAATATTTATTATATTATTTTATAATAATGTCATTTTTAATAGATCGGCACTGAAAAAATTTTATTGCAAATATTTCAGGAATAGTTAGTTGTGGACAGTAAATGTCCTAAATATGCCTTATTAATTGATGATGAAGATCTAGTTTTCTTCTATCTCCAATTACACTTAATTTTTCTTATCTTTTGTCATTGTATTACATAAAAAAATAAATAAACTATTTTTAGTCTGCCTATTGGCTTTTTTATTTTTAATGTTTATTATTTGTAACTTTTAAACTAAATGCATGGTCTCTGAAAGGGGACAGTAAATGTCCTAAATATGCCTTATTAATTGATGATGAAGATCTAGTTTTCTTCTATCTCCAATTACACTTAATTTTTCTTATCTTTTGTCATTGTATTACATAAAAAAATAAATAAACTATTTTTAGTCTGCCTATTGGCTTTTTTATTTTTAATGTTTATTATTTGTAACTTTTAAACTAAATGCATGGTCTCTGAAAGGGGTCTTGTTTTTCTTTTTTGATATGGGTTCGATCCTCGGTAGGTTTGGTCTGTCTTTTTTGTTGATCTAATGTATTTTTTTATTTACTTTTTTATTTTTTTTTGTTTAACTTATATTTTATTATTATATTTTTATTTATTTTTTAAAATTTCTAAATTTCTAACGGCACCCTTTTGCCTCGCAAGTCCTGTAGCCTGGCAGTTCAGTTGGTACGCAACTAGGGATTCCATCCTGCTAACTACATTGTTCCATTGTTCCAACATATTCTTCCGCCTTCCGCGGTTGCGAATGCTTTATCCTAGGAGATAAATTTCGTATATGAGTCATGATTATGAATATTTTAATCAGCTAACATTTTCTGCATATTACGAAATATTTTATTATCGGGATACATTTAATCTCATAAAAGGTTGAATAACAGTTTAATGATTTTTTGGGGGGGGGGGGTGGGGGGTTGGGGGGCGACGCAAATTTAACACATATTAGAATATTTTTAAGTATAATAAATAAAAAATGAAGAGCTATCTTTGATGCATATTAACATTTAATGTCATTCTCTTCCACAGTAAAACAAATATAATAATTTTTCATGCATGTAATTAACTATGTCATCTTAAACATAATATACTGAAAAATAAAATTTTAAATAGATATTAATTCTTGCAATTTACTCATTTCAAAATATTCAATATCCTGAACTGAAATGTAGGATCCTTATAAAAATAAGCATATAGGTCGTTAAAAATGTGTACAATTTTCTCTATGCTAATCTAAAATATTACAGTATATATTTGAGAAATACTTTTAAAAGTCTATTAAAGCAAGTTTTATATTATATGTCTTTTTTAGGCGATTGTCAGTGCAATATTTTTTTATGAATGTTTGTGACTCATTTAGCAAAGGTAATACTTTTTAACCTAACTGTGAATAGAGCCAATATCTGCCAATATTTGTCTACAAATACTCTATATATTATCAGTTAATCAGCATTTATATCTTATAAATATTTAAATAAGCTATAATATTAAGCATGGGAGAAATTTGTTTTTATTTAAATTAGTATATGTTCAATATTGAGATTTGAATAATAATAAAATTATTTGCATATATTCCTAGAAGATTCTCGTAAATAACAAAAAGATTTGCGACATACTTCAAAAGAAATGTATTGGAATGTTTTTGACTTTTGTCCTAGAAAAAAGCTACGTTTATTTTGATATGATAAAAATATTTCTCAATGAAAAGAATAAACAAACGTAAGAAAAAAATAACTGCATGATATCAGTTATGCTTATTAAGAGTTAATGATATTCTAATCCATAGTAAAGTCAAGGTAATAAATTTTCACTCACTATGTTAATTGCATTATGTTAAACATATAATACTGCAGGAAGAAATTTCTATGGAATAATTTCTATACATTTGTCGAATTATTCTCATGTGGTACGGTTATTTTCTTTTATATACAAAATGATGCTCTAATTGTAAATCATCTTTTGAATGATGTCATGCATTTACTAAAAAAGGGAAAAAAATAAGAATGAAGAATTGTAAATTATCACAAATCACAACACTCAGATATCATATATTTATTAAAATGTGTTAAATAAAAACTATAACAAATGAAATTTATAAAATATAGTTTAGTTTGTATATACAGTTTATTGTTATAGAGTGAGTGTGCCAGTAATTGACCATGTAGCGGAAATTTCTTCAAGTTGTTTGTTTTTCCTAATAATATTATTGGCACATTTTTCTGAAGTCTTCACTATATTCTAATTAAAGTATGAGGATTCATCTTTTGAAAACATTTTCTCATTTTATTTTCTAAAATTTAAATTATTTACAGTATTAGTTAGAAAATGAGATTGTACCATTAATTGACCACTTCTATTTCGGTGTGATAATCAAAATATGAATGTTCGTATTTAAAACTGTTGCTAAAAGACAGGTATACTGAGGGATACAAAAGTCAGAAAACATTTTAAAACACAATAATTTACAAACTAATAAAAATAGAAAAGTAAATATATTTCTAATTTTCCCACGCTAATCTTCAAGCACATCTTTAACTTCAATTATAACTTGTAAAAAAAAAAAAACATTTGTTTGGATGGTTGATATGTTCTCTAACAGCCAAAGTTAGAATATATACCCATTAATTCCTGTTTTATGCAGTTTTTAAATTTCACTGGTCAATTTCTGGTACACTCACCCTAGTTATACATTTTATTTAACACCTTTTTAGCAATTAATAAAGTACTACATGAAGAATTGTTTCAAACAGCAATTAAAGAAATGTTAGACTCAGTAGATAGATACAGCAGGAGATTAAAATAATAAAAATATTCAGTACCAGTGTGGAAACTCCCATTCTTAAAAAAATCAGTTTTTGAGAAATTTTCAGAATAAAATTATTTTATACTAGCAAAACGTTACATCAGATTTTACCTTTACAATAAAACCTACAAAAACGGATTCTCTAGGGATCGTCAAAAATTTCCCTTTTATACAATTCTTTTTTGAAATTTTAATTGCAAGACATTTCTTCTATCGGCACAACAAAAATTGCCTTTTAAGACAGTATTCCTCTTTTGACAGGTTTTACTATATTTGAATAACACTAACTCTCAAATTTGTTTGAGTTGTGGGAAGTTTACAAATGATATGAGAAGAACAATTTGAGATGTAATTCCACAAAAAATGTGGGGAAGTAAATTGCCAAACACGATTATTTTAAAACAGAATACAGCCCAAATCTTATACGGAAAATTGAGAAACAAATTCATAATCCAAATATCATTCAGTTGAGAGCTATTCAAAAGGATCATCCACATATCATATCCGAAACCGAAATTTCCTTATCCTACTTTCCACCCCAGCACCCCTTTCCCTATTAATTGTTTTGTTACGAATTATTTTTAACAGGATACAGCGTTTCTTATGCGTAACTTGAGAAACAAAAACAATAATACATATATCATTCAGTTTCGAGCTGTTCAAAAGGATCGTTCACATATAATATCCGAAACCGAAATTTCCTTATCCTACTTTCCACCCCAGCATCCTTTTCCCTATTAATTGTTTTGTTGCTAATTATTTCAAAACAGGATACAACGCTTCTTATGCGGAACTTGAGAAACAAAAACAATAATACATATATCATTCAGTTGCAAGCTATTCAAAAGGATCGTCCACATATGATATCCGAATCCGAAAACTCCTTATTCTACTTTCCATCTCAGCACCCATTTCCCTATTAATTTTTTTGTTGCTAATTATTTTAAAACAGGATACAACCCATCTTATACGGAACTTGAGCAACAAAAAACACAATCCAAATCTCATTCAGTTTCGAGCTATTCAAAAGGATCGTCCACATATCATATCCAAATTCGTAAACTCCTTATCCTAGTTTCCATCCCAGCGCCCCTTTCCCTATTAAATTGTTGCTAATGTGCCTGCTGCTTGTGGAGATGGGCTACAACCACATGTGGGTTTTGTGTACATAGTTATCTATAATGTTCAAGTGTGTTAATTTTTAACCATGTGCCGTGTATGTGTTGCAGTCTGTATGTATATCTTGTAAACTGTATATGTGTTATGGAAAGTGCATAAGTTTGAATTTAGCATAGGTTATGGATGTCAGACTCAAAAGGCAACTATTTGTTTCCAACCAATTGGTTAAGGCCGTCTCGCGAGGTGTATCTATGTATTTATGTCTCATAAGTATTTTCAACCTTTAGATCTTTTCTATTTCATTATGAAAAGGACGGGGATGGACCTTTAAGATACACTTCTAATTAAATTAATTTTTGTTGGTAATATTCATGGGCATGTTCATATTTATAAATTACATTTAATTCAAAAAATATATGTTAAAACTTTTGCAATAAAATTCAGGTTGAACACATTGTTTAAATAAGAACGACTTGTATTTAATTTTATGGAAATTTATTTAAATATGTTTTATGTTATTTTTCAGATTTGAAGTTTAATACTGGCTATTTTTCAATAAAAACTTTAATTCTCTTTTACAGAAATGTGTTGTCTTAAATTCAAATAGTAACCGATACGAATACCGAAATTTAAATTAAATTGATAAAATTCTAATAACAAAATTCCTACTGCTCATGTACACAGATGATAAATGTGCTACAAAAAATCCTCGCTACTACGACGACATCCCCATTAATCTGTTCTCAAAGAGTTTAGTAAAACAGTTTTTTTTAATTATTCAGAGTTTGCTTTAAAAAATAAAAGAAATATGTGCAATGAGTCTTTGAGTGAATGGGAATGAATTTTGCTTTATGTGAGGTTACTTACAATGAATAATTTTTTCTGCTGCTTTTTTTTTAACATGAGACTGATGAAAGGGTGAAAGTGTTTTAGTAGGTACGCTATTGTCATAAACAGAAAAATCTTGTTTTTGACCTAAACTGCATACTACTTCTCCTAATGAGGTTTTACTTAATGTTAAGCAAACTAATGTTATCCCAAATTAAATTTTTTTTTACTTATCCTGTCCCTTTAATTTTTTACCCTCTTATTTTTTTCCCTTTTATTTTTTACCCTCTTATTTTTTACCCTCTTATTTTTTTCCCTCTTATTTTTTACAATATTTTACGTCGTGGTGAGTCTTATTGTCCGAATTATTATTATTATTATTATTATTATTATTATTATTATTATTATTATTATTATTATGTTTTACCTCTATTGAATGAACTTTAAAATTATAATTGTTTTTTCTTGTTAATTCTAGCATAAATAAAATAACAAAATAAGTTATGAAATTTGTTAATTTTTTTAATGTAAAACATTAAGTAATAGATTGCATACAGGGCACGAATTTTTATATTTTTATGTCTACTGAATTAACTTGTAGGGGAAAAAAATCTTTAAAATTTTGTTTTAAATTAGTTTTTTACTGAACAAAAAATTTATTTTTCTTACATTTTATTATTTTTTTTATACATATACATTAAAAAAATTATTGAATATATTTACGAACTGCATGTAGTAAAACAGTTGTAAGTTTATTATAACATGTTTCTTTTAGAATTTTCTTTGAACATTTCGAATTTTGGCGTATTCCAATGACCTCTTAATTCAGTGTTGCTGTAAGATTTTGGCTAAGTATTTAGATTAATCTTCAATATTTTGCAGTATGGCTCATCTAAAAACAGAAAAATGTGTTCTGTGCACAACAAAAGCGCTAAAAAATTATAAAATTAAAAAATTCGTTAGTCAGTATGTTTTGATCATATAAAAAAATTACATATATAATTTTAATTTTAATTATAAAAAAAATAATTATTATTTAATTATTTAATAATTACTCAATTATTTATTTAAATTATTTAATAGTATTAATAACATTTATTTTTTTATTATTATAAATATAATAAAATTAAAAATTATGAATATATTATAAATATATAAATATAATTAATAATAAAATTAATAATTAATATTAACTATTTTTTACAAAAATAATGTTTTTTATTTAAAGGCCTTTGAATATAATGACGGACAATATTGGAATTTTTTTTAAACACTTGAACTACCCTGAGCCGTCATTTTGACGGTTACCAAATGAATATATTCCGATTCGAACCAGAAATTTCTTTTTAAAATAAATTAAATATAAAACTCACAGAAATACGTTAAACGAATAAGTTAACTAGTTTTAAATAAAATTTCTGGTGTGCAAATTTTTAAAAAACTTGAGTAAAATTTCCAGTAATTCTAGTGTTAAATTGAAAATTATCCCTTAAAGCAGTAGGTTTAAGAATTATATATTGGGCAGCGATAAGATGAAAAATTGTGTTTAATATTATAAAGGAATTTTTATTATTTCTTATCACGAGTCTGTTCACTAAATTTTTTACACTAAAGTTCCCTTTTTAAACTATGTTCACAATTTTTAAACGTTTTTCCTGTAGTTATAATATTACCGAAATTAGAAAATTTTTATTCCTTTGAGGTAAAAAAACTTTTTTTTTCTTTGACAACGAAAAGTACAGAATTTTATATTAAATATTCTTCTACGTCAATCATTTTCTTCCCAAAAAACTATATTATATTCTTATAGTCCTGGATTACCAATGAATAGATCATATCCTACAGATTTTCCGGAATATCGACTGTCTCATAACCTGATTGGAAAGGAATAGATAAAGTTCGCAATGCACCTGCGTTATACAAATTTCTGTGTAAGATGAGGTTTAGAGCTATGATGATGACTTGGCCTGTTTCGGAAAATACTTTGCTGAGTAATTGCTTTTGGAAACGAAGTATAGTTAGGACGATGAAGATGAATATTTTCTGGAACGGCGATTTCGTAAATTACATTCTTGAACCATTATATCCAAAAGAACCAATAAAAAGAAGTTGTTTTCGACTGGAATATACTCAAAATATTCTAAAGAAAAAGGATATATGCGTTAATAATTTGTATCATATGCATACTGGAAATATATATTTTTATTTTGTTCTATTTTTAACCTATTCTTACTTTTCTTTTCCTTTTTTTGTATGAAAATTTCATGCAAAATAACACACTATACTTAATACATTTTGAATCAATTAGTTAAAAATCATATAGTTTTAAATCAGTTATAAATCACCTAGTTATATTTGATGAAAACAACGTATTCATGCAAAATAACATATAGTACGGAATCTAATCTGCATTAAACTCATATAAATCACATTGGTTTACTTGAAGGTAAACTTAGATTTATATATATTTCATTAAGACAAATACGCAAAATTACTGTATATTTTTAGTACGGTGTGCATAGTCAAATTTCTACATAAGAAATAATATATGATTAAAGTAATTTGTATATCTTATATTATAAATTATATTATAAATTGTTGCATACAAATTGTCCATTATGTGTGATTTAAGCATTTGCAATAAATACTGCGTTTTCCGGACGGTTTTTTGGTTGTTATTTAATTATGAAAAAGAATAATTTTACATAGAAAGAAACAAGTTTAATATATCGAGTGTCTTAAAAGTTCGTTGCGAAAGTAAAACCTTATAAAAAGAAGATCTATGGGTCGGAAAGACACGCGGTATGCAGATAAATATTCAGCTTGGTACGGGATTTTGTATGACACCGAAAATAATTTAGTTCAAAATTCCGACAACAGAGGACGCTGCTGCAGATAATTTCATGTAATAATGCCATATTTCTCACACAACACAAGGTTTGGATACAAAGACATTACAAAAACTGCATGTACACTTCCAATACGCAAAAATAATAATGGTGCATGATGTTATTGGGATTAAAAATTGCACATGATGACCTATTCATATCATATGCAAACGTATCATCTGACATCATATGACGTGAATCCAGGAATGCATTGATAAAAGCTTGTGAGCAATATGGAATTATTCCAGGGAATTATCTGCAGCAGCGCCCTCTATTGTCGGGATTTTAAACTATTTTTATTTTTGGTGTTACACAAAATCCCGTCCCACGATGAATATTTATCTGCAAACCGCATGTCACTCCGACCCATATATCTTTTTTATCGCGTTTTATTTTCGCACCAAACTTTTGGCACATCAAGTATATAATCGAATACGATGCAAAGATTCTGCAAGCCAAAGAGTTACTGTTGTTTTCTGATAATTTAATTCGAATTTTATGGTTGGTGGCAGGAGTTCGAAATAGCCAATTTCCTCGTAATACCACTATTCTCAAAACATAACATTTTCCAATGAACCAACAGCATTTGATATAGTTTTATGTGTCTGAATGGGATTGGAACACAATTTTTTTGCATTAAAAACTACTGTGTATAGTACATTTTTCATTGCCAGATATCTTCTTCAAAAATGGACTATTTGATTCAACTTTAGTTACATATTACTGAAACTGACATGAGCAATAAATGCAATTCTTTCAGTTTATAAGAAATTCTCCTATTTCATGTGCATAAAACATCGAAAGTGATCCTAAATAGATGTTTTTAATGAAATTTATTTATGTGTCATTTTTACAAATGCTTATCAGGTCTGTGAATTGGTACTTATTGAATTTCGCATATCCAGATATTCTCTCTATACTGAAAGAAAAATAACCACCGCTGTCACTTCCATAAATGAATTTTTTGTACCCGTATGTATTTCTCAGCTAATATTAAGAAAACTATTGCATATAAAAATATAAAAATTGGTAGTTTATTGAAAAAAATTCGATAATCATGCTGAAGCAAACATTTTTTTAAATCGAATAATTATTTTAAGAGATATTTAATGTTGAAGTCGGTCAAAAAAGTTTTATAGGAACAAAAACTATGCATAGGAATTTAATCATATAGTTGATTAACTTGCGGAGTGCAGTGTGTAATTATTTTTTTAATTCGACTAATCTTTCGAATGTTTTTCCATTTTTTTATTCAAAATTTCATCATTTTAATTAAGATTTATTTAATATTTTGAAAGGTCTTTTATTATACAGTTGTCAACTTGTAAACAGCGCAAAGTATAATATTCCCATTCAATGAAAAAAATGTATTTACACGTTACACTGTAAAAAATTTTGGTCAAAAATTACGGTACATATACTGGAAACTTTGTGACCGGTATATATACCGTAATTTAACTGGACGGTATATGTACAGTAAAATATTTAAAGTATATGTACCGGCTGCACTCCCCCCTCCTCTCCTCAGGCGTATGCACGCATCACGTAACAAGAGCAAGAGCATCAGTTTATGGGTTGCCGTACACCGAGGCGGGGCTACCAGGTTTTTCCTTACTGAAAAATAATTATTTTACGGTATAAATAGCGATTTTTTACTGAAAAACAATCATTTTAGATAATCGAAATGTCACGTATACTGTTTTTTGTACGCTTAATATACCTTAGCAGTACGGTACTCATACCGTAAAGAGTGAAAACGGTACAAGTACCGTTATTTTACGGTACATCTACTGAAATTTTACGAAAATTTTTTTGCAGTGTACTATTAAAAACACAAATAAAACTTTAAAATAATAATTAAATGATAATGTGTTAAAAGCAGTAAATGTGGAAAATTACGTCATAAAAATATAATTGCACTTGGATATTCAAAGAGAAATAAAATTTTAAGTAATAATTAAATTATTTCGCATTAAAAGCAGAATGGAAAAAATAGTACCATATTTTAGATGCTAAAGTACTGTTTCCAAACAATTTCAATTTAAAAATATATTTATAAGAGAGATTTATTTATTTAAAAAAACACTTTTTACCTATTGTTGCAAATTTTGACACAGCACAAATAATAATATTTCCTTTCAATCACAAACTCTATTTTCACGTTAATATTAAAAAGAGGAAGAAAAAATTGATGAAAATTATGTCATGTTAAAAACGGTACTTTAAAATGTCTTATTTAAAACAGTTAATTTAAATGAATAGAAACACGTTTAGAGATAATCGCCAGTAGTCTTCTATTTATAATACAACCTTCGATAATATTTTTAAAACAGAGAAAATTAACGCGTATTTTCAAACTGCGGTGTCCGCAAACGTAGCCGAACGCAGATCGTAAGGGGCAGAGCCCCCTTGTAACATATAAATAAGAGAAAATAATTTTGAATACCAATTCTAACAAATGTTTCACATATCAGTGTCTCTACTGTACAAATGAGGTATATTTTTCTGATTTTATGCAGCCATAATTGCTGTTTTGATGTTAAAATGTTTTTTCTCTATACTTCTATCGTTTTATCAGTATAGAAGTGAATAATGGTTTAAAACAATACAGAAATCCGGCAAGTTTTGATTGATATTTGTGCATCTCTATTCATATCTACATTTATGTATTACTCTTATTACCACTGTTAGCACGGTTAACACCATTATAATCGTAGAATACCATTATTTTCGTACAGAAATAGCTATGTTATTCAGTTATAGAAATGTTGGGATTTAAAAAGACAAGTATTTTTAAAGCAAAATAGTGGTATTGAAAATAAAATGTTAGTATTTTCCTGGCAACCCTGACTACTACTTTTCTACAATAAAATAACTACTAAAGCGTGCAGAATTTTCAAACTTTTTGTGCGTTACTACATGATTATATGCCTTTAACGTATATTATATGCTCCTCTATCCTGCATAAAATATACGTTAAAGGCATATAATCATAGATAAACCAATGAAAGCATAAATTACATGAATACCTTCTTTCATATTTCTTATTAATTATCCAAGTTAATATTTTTAGTTCCCTAATATAGAATAAAACTTTTGACTATTTAAATTAAAGGTTATAAAAATTTACACAAATGTTATTTTTATTTTAAAACTGAAAATCAATGGTATTTTTATAAGTATTTTATACTTATGTATTAATAATTATTTTAATATTTATTTATATGTAAACTTTTATAACACACTTTTTATGTTTAAAAAGTGAAAATAAAATAGATTCATATAAAAAATAATATTAATAATATTACAGAAGTTTATATCAAAAGAAGAATTATTCATTAAAGACATACCTATTCAATATATGTATTAAAAATATTTTCTCCATTTGCATTGATGAGAACTTGAATCATCATAAGTTGCAGTAATCTGTTTATAACGTCCATGTAGCTTATACATCATTAACTAAATGGCATCGTAGAACAGAGGAAAATATATCCAATTTCATTTCTCACTTCGAATTTAAACATCAATCGACACTCGTATGCTATCTGTTCTATTTTAGTACATTATTTAAATCTATACTGTACTATTATTTTGAAACTTAAGAAAAAGCAACTGAAAGAATTTGTTGTTTTAAATATCTATTAAGCAGTATATTAAATTTTAATTATTTAAGTCGAAATTTAATTTAAGGAGAATTGAGGGGGTCGAGGCAAGCTAGTGCTAATTCACATTTTTGGTGAAATAAATCTAACACTGCAATCTGTTACTTAATATTGTAAATTATAACATCCTACATATAATTTGTATCTAATGTCACTTGATGGTAGCATATGTCCCAGCTTTCGTTTTTGTTCCAGACGTTTATGCCCCCAATGACGTTAGCTAATTTACAAAGAACTTAACAGTAATATCATTAAAGTAATGCCATTTTATTACGCAAAATATCTCAAATGTTACTAAGACATTGGCGAAAAATCTTCATGTTATATATCTTGTTTTGACTATTTGATCAAATATTCAAATTGAAATATCTCAGAAGCTCAAAAATGTGGCTTGGCATTCTCTTGCCCCAACCCCCTCAATTCTCAACGGATTTTGTTCCTGTTTCAAATTGAATTTCAATAGATTTTTTCGGGTTCAGGCTCATATAACACGACTCTTACGAGACTCTAATATGTCATAAAAACACAAGAATACGAAACAATCCCTTCAATTTGGTTTTAGGTTTTGTTTAAAATTACTTGTTAACAGTTAAGTCACAGATATCTAAAATAAAAAAAGTATTCATTTAATTATCTACGTCTTCAGTCAGAAAATACATTTTAAATTTCTATGCAAAAGGATTTTATTGGCTGAGAATCGGTTGAAAATTGGCTTTAAAACTAAAATATTATGCAAATTTTAAGGCCAGAAACCTTTCTAAATTTTTAATCCAAAAATCTTATTTCATTTAAATTTAATTTAGGATGGTAAAGTAACATCGGAATTTTTACTTTGATGTTTGAATAAAATTTAAAAATATACATACTTAAAAATTTTAGTAAACAATAAAGATTTTGAAAAATATATATTCTCTTGTATTTTAGTATAAAACGGAATGTATTCTTTTTTTTAAAATCTCCTACAAAATATTTGGAATATCCCGAAAAATCATAAATTTAAGTAAATTTTCTTTAGTAACATATAACAAAAGCATTCAGGAAAGAAAGGTAATATTTGTATTTTATATTCTGCTGGGAATTTCGGTGCAGTATATTTACTGATTTAAAAAATAACATATCATATTTAAGCTGCAGCAATACTTTAATATGAACAACTGTATATTTACACAGTGTATCAAATGCTTAAAATTAAAAGCATTGATTTGATATCGATAGAAATTTTATTGCCTATATTTAAAACAAAATATATAGAGAGAAAATTACAAAATCTAAAGCATCTTATTCAGATCAAATATTTTTGACTACATGACTAGTTATTGGGGTTTTCTTTAGTCAATCGTTTATATGCATAACATTTTGTTATGCATGATATTTTATCTAATTTAATCAAACGAACTCGCATTACATAATATCATTGTATTAACAAGAGTATATTTTCCAGCTTTTCTAACGTACTAAAATATGGTTATGCAAAAAATACTAGAATTTTTTTCTTTGAATATTTCTGAAACAATTAGTAAGGCATAAAACATTTTCCCTGGTCTGTGCATATATTATCTATTAATCTTTTTATACAAAAGCTCTACATTATCATATGAATTTCTTATAATTATAGCATCTTCTGAATATTTAAATCAAACATCATTTTCTACGAAATATTTTATTTAAATCGGAATGTATTCAATGTTAAAATTTGCATGATAAAAACGTTATTTGAATATACTTCTTGGAGATTCTTTTAAATAACAAAAGATTCGAGGCTTACTCCCAAAGTAATTACTGGAATAGTTATTGTCCTTTTATCCAAGTTAATGCAAGTTTCTTTTGATCTGGGAAATACATATTACAATATTTCGTAATGTAAAGAATAAAAAAATTGCAATAAATAACGATAAGTTATCTGAATACTTAGTCAGATTTGATGATTACTTTCTTTCAAATGAAAGTAAAAGTGATAATTATTCATGCATAAAATTAATTACATTGTGTTAAGTATGAACAAAATTACATTTAAATAATTCATAAGAATTTATATAAGAGCATTTATGTGGATATTACTTAAACATGATGGTGTGTAACATCTTTCATCTGTGCTAATATCATAGAACGATCTATGTACACATTTGACATCAAGTAACCCCATATCCAAAAGTAGGAAATTGTAAGATCTAGAGATCTTGGAGGCCATTCTTGCAGAAAAGAGAGACGCAACACGTGGGTATCTCCAAATGTAGGCCTCAGAATTTTCATGACATGAGCAGCGATGTGTAGAGGTGATTCATCCAGTACGAATGTTATAGAATGAAGCAATTGTAACTCTAGTACAAGTGAGGGATGACTTTACTCTTAAAAAGCACTGCGTATCGGTTATCTGTTACAGAAACTTTTTGAAATCTACCCCGAAATAATTCCTCGATGGAAAAGGAACTATGACGAAAAAAGCTGTGAACCTGCACAACACTGTCACCTTTAGGTCATGAAGAGGTATTTAAACAAAAGCAAGTGTTTTTTCTTTTGACCATATGCGGCTGTTTTGTGTTATGACACTTCCACTTACTCAAAAGTGTGCCCGTCTGTCTGCAAGGTATTTAAAATCCAGTAAGCATCATCTTTCATTTGCACTAAAATACAATTTGCAAAATCCTGACGTATTGCAAAATCAGTTGATTTTAGTTCTTGAACAAGTTGAATTTCATATGGATATCGCTTGACCCTAAGAGATCGCCAAACACTTACATAAGAAGTTCCAGTTTGTACTGAAATTGCACGTGTACTCCATTTACCATGTGCTGACGATGTCGGTTGATTGTCAGCATCGTGGTCCCCCTCGTGTACGACTGAAACAGACGGCTATCAGGATCTCCCGGTTCTTGGGCCCCATCCGCGGCTGAGAGTTTCTGCTCTCAAAGCTGGTAGACGGGATGTGCTGAATTCAAACCCCTGTCGCGTTCGTCGACTTAACCATTCGGAGTTTTCCGTGGTTTTCTTGGAACCTTGCCGTTAATATGGGTTAGAATCACTTAGAAAGACCCCCATGGGGCCACTCCCCTTAGGGCCTATATCCTTCGAGTAGATAATCAGCCGTCTTAAATCAACCAACCAACTAACCCGCTTCTTGGAAATTATTCCAATTAATTCATTTACTCGAATCTTTTTATTATAACCTTCAGTGTTGTAACGGTCATTTTTTTTTCACTTTTATTTCCCTTATTGTACGATAAGAGCGCAAAGCTAAAAATGACGATTCTTTTCTTTTTATAAAAGAGTATAACTAAAGAGTCAACGTGTTTCATTCCAACTGCATTCAATTATTGAAAGCAATTATTGCTAGTATATATAGCCAACCCAAAATATATATATTTTTTACAAAGTCTTATTATTCTCCTAGCAACGATTTTTTGTAATATTGCTGTTAGTAATTCATATTTTGTTTGTTAGTGAACAATTTGTGCGCGAGTAAAACTCGCAAATGACCGATTATTTTATATCACAAAGCAACATATTTCCAACCAAAAGCAGGCAAGAAGGACTAACAAATAATCTAGCCCCTTGATGCAAGCAAGGATGTTAAAATATTTGCCAAAGTGTTATCTCTCAAAGATAACATGTCTAAACATTGCAGTTACACATAAAATTGCATCGAGGCTCTTTTATGTTGCAATTTCATTAATCTCGAATGTTTGAATAGAAACATCCTTTAAACCGAAATATGAGCAATACGCCGCTGAAGTGTGACGTTTCAACATGGCGCTGGACATAAACAGATCGAAGTGCCTATTGAAATAACATGGAGCAAAAAAAAAAAAATCTTCTAGGAATAATAATTTTCATAATTAAGAACTTTCAGGCACTGTTCTGCAAAGTTTAAGGTACGCTTTTCATTATGAATTCACCAAACTTTTGATTTTGTGCTTTAAATTTGAATAATTTATTAAAAACTCATTAGTTTAACTCCGGTTAGACAAACAAGGAGATTGTTTACATCGTCTGAATCGGTGATGTTTACATTCATGTCTGTCAAGATGTATTTATCTCTCTTCACTTATAAGTAATTTGATGTTTTAATTATAAGTAAAGAGAAAATCATATTAAAAAATATATTTTTAATAATTTATATATTATAATACTTTATATTTAATATATTGAAATTTAGTATTTTAATTTAATATATTATATTATTAATTTAATGTAGTATTAATTTAATATAATTCATTATGATATTATTTATATATAGATTATTAATTATTTACTAAAATTAATACTAATTATAATTAGAGATCGACCGAAACAGGTTTTTAGACCGAAACCGAAACCTAAACCGAATTTCGGTGATCTTCCCACTTTCGGCCGACACAGAAATCGAAACCGAAAGTGTCAAAAATTTAAAAACTGATTAATACATACATAACTGCATATAATTATTAATTAATAATAAATAATAAATAATTATTTAATAATAACTAATTACGTTACTAATTAATTTATTAATTATAGGTGTATTGAACCACATTTTTAACAAACAAATGTACATATATGTGTGCGTATACGTTTCCAACAAAAATGAAACATGAATAATACAACTTTTATATTTTATTATTTTATAACAACCAATAATTATAGGCATTTATCAATAATTAATTGACAATGTAGTTAAATAATGTAAAACAAATTCAATTATGAATATTTAATTTTTAAATATATATTCATATTTTCAGTTTGTTAATATTTTGCATTTAAATTGTATAAGTAAAGGATTAACTATTGGCTAAGTAAAGGATTAAGTATTGGCTAAGTAAAAGTTTAAGTAAAGGGCACAAAAGCTAAAATAATTTGTACAATTTGACTAAAGAAGGAAAATTAGCACTAAGACAACATTTTAAGCCTAGAAATTATTAATTATAAACTATTTTTTCCATTTCAATATTCTCAAAGGGAGACATGTTTAACATTATTTTTTACTTTAGCTAATTTTAAATATATTATATAAGGATAAAAATGTAACAGTTATCAATTTTATTTTAGAATGTGCACAATAAGATCAAAATAAATCTTTGCTCAATCATCACCTCCTCCCCCCCCCCCCAAAAAAAAAAGTTTTTATACTCCCTGCCTCCCTAAGAAAGTATTGAAATGGCACCCCTGTTTGAAAATTATTATCTCCGGTGCCAAGTTGACTCTCTGTGCCTCTATCCAAAACTATTTATTTTCATATAAAATGAAATGTAATTAATTTATCAATAAGACAGAAATAGTTTCCAATTATACGAATTTCATCTAATAAAAAAATATTTTGAGTATACATACCTCGATATACCTTTTGTAATAAATTTCGTAAATCTTCGTGTTTTTTAACAACACCTTTAATATTCAGGAAAGTATTCAAAACAATCTGAAGTTTCAAAGTAAAAATTTTCTATTACTGTTAAGTTTGCAGCTTCTAAAGATCACGTGATAAGCGTCTTTTAAGTTTAGTCATATATGCATTGCTTGCTTTATAATTTACGATCGCATCATGGATCAGTCATGGCCGATAATGATAAACAGTGGAGTTCAAAGCAATAAACAGCGTCTCATTTGAGCCGATACAACTCATATCAATGAGCAAAGTTGAAAATTTTCGAAAGAAGGAACGAGATTTTGAAATACAGATAGTTTCGGTCGAGTTTCGGTCAGGCCGAAATTTTGGCAGCAGTTTCGCCGAAAACGAATATTCGGCGAAACTCCGATTTTGCGCCGAAACCGAAACCGAAACCGAAATTTCGGTCGATCTCTAATTATAATCTATACTATTATATAAAGAGGAAACGGTGACTGACTGACTGACTGGGTGACTCATCAACGCCCAGCCGAAACTACTGAAGTCAGGGTCACGCAATTTGGACTGTAGATTGCTGTTATGGCCTAGGCAAGCAATAAGAAGGGATTTTTGAAAATTCCCCCCCGAAGGGGGATAAAGGGGGGTTCGAATGTTTTAGGTCATTTTGCCATATCTCAGCAGCAGTTATAGGTAGGAGCTTGAAATTCCAGAAAACAAATCTACTAAAAAAATGATTAAACACCTATTTCAGCGATTTTCGAAATTCCCCCCAGAAGGGGGTTAAAGGGGGGTGGTTGAATGTTTTAGGTCATTTCGTCATATCTCCGCAGCAGTTATAGGTAGGAGTTTAAATTACAGAAAACACATCTAATAAAAAATGATTAAACACCTATTTCAGCGATTTTGGAAATTCCCCGCAGAAGGGGGTTAAAGGGAGGGTGGTCGAATGTTTTAGGTCATTTCGCCATATCTCAGCAGCAGTTATAGGTAGGAGCTTGAAATTCCAGAAAACATATCTACTAAAAAAATGATTAAACACCCATTTCAGCGATTTTAGAAATTCCCCCCAGAAGGGGGCTAAAGGGGGTGCTTGGACGTTTTAGGTCATTTCGCCATATCTCCGCAGCCGTTATAGGTAGGAGCTTGAAATTACAGAAAACACATCTACTAAAAAATGATTAAACACCTATTTTAGCGATTTTGGAAATTCCCCCAGAAGGGGGTTAAAGGGGGGGGGGTCGAATGTTTTAGGTCATTTCGCCATATCTCAGCAGCAGTTATAGGTAGGAGTGCAAAAATAGGGAAAACATAGCTACTAAAAAAAAATGATTAAACACATATTTTAGTGATTTCAGAAATTCCCCCAGAAAGGGGTTAAAGGGGGTGTTCGAATGTTTTAGGTCATTTTGTCATATCTCAGCAGCAGTTATAGGTAGGAGTGCGAAAATAGGGAAAACAAAGCTACTAAAAAATGATTAATCACGTATTTCAGCAATTTCAGAAATTCCCCCCCCCCCTCCCGAAGGGTGTTAAAGGGGTTGGTCGAATGTTTTAGGTCATTTTGCCGTATCTCAGCAGCTGTTATAGGTGGGAGTGCGAAGATCAGGAAAACAAATCTACTAAAAATGATTAAACACCTATTTCAGCGATTTTGAAATTCCCCCAGAAAGGGGTTAAAGGGGGGTGGTCGAGTGTTTTAGGTCATTTCGCTATATCTCAGCAGCAGTTATAGGTAGGAGCGCGAAAATCAGGAAAATAAATCTACTAAAAAAATGATTAAACACTAGGGTGGATCGATGTTATATGGTGAAAAAATAAATATTATTAATCAAAACCTACCTATGCGGAAAAGATGTTCTATTGTATGGAGATCAAGAGAAAAATAATTAAAAAAATAAATTTTAAAATTTAATACTGCCGCAAAGAGTTTGAATTTTCGAAAAAAAAATTGGAAAAATACCTAATTTTGGTTAGATGATTTTTGATTCAAAATTATTGTTTTAATTTTAATCAAAACATACCTATGCGGAAAAGATGTTATATTGTATGGAGATTAAAAGAAAATTAATAAAAAATAATAATTTCAAAATTTAATACTGCCGCAAGGGGTTGGATTTTCGAAAAAAAGGGCAATTCCAGCTTTTTCATTTTCCCGCTTTATCCTTCCACCCCTTCATAAGTTGGAAGCGCTACGTCATATGATACGCCCACGGGGCTCTGAATTAGGGCTCCTATAATAGTTAAAGGAGCCTTACTCTGAATAATACTGGATAAACGTGTTCCCACCGCTCGTTCATTCAGTTCAAAGCTAGCGGCTTACGGAATCGGGCGCTGTTCTCGCAAAGTGAAATAAATTTCGATTTCATTGCGTAAGATTTCTTTGTAAGTGTATTGTGTTGGGTAGTGTACTTTGAATATTATTGCACCATGGCGATGTTAAGAAAAGACATGATTTGCCCTATATATTGGTCTGGTTGTGATATGCCAACGAATATGCTTCCTACCTACAGTAACGTAATAAAGTTCGTATGTTGGCATTCAAAAGAATACCGAAGCAAGGAAACATTGTCTACCTCTACACTTTCCTTCTCATGTGAAGAAGTTGCTAATAAGTTAGAAGAGACCTGGAAACCAGCTTCAATCCCAATAATTGACCACTATAGCATTTTGAGAAAAGTTCGATTATACCACGACAAATGTCTCGGTCTTCCTAAATCTGACAAAGCCAGAAAAGGGATTGAAAGCTATTGTAAGCAGATTGACGTTTTCCGGAAAAACACAAATGCTGTTTTTGATATATGGGCGTGTACTTGTAAATCATTTGAATGTTGCTTCTGTAAGAAAGAACGGAAAGTACCAATGAACGAGAGAGAATTTCTATTAGACATGCGAACTGTAAGAAAAATGGTAATCGGGTCGCTGGATCGGAAAGTCACTTTACAAATAACTAAGGCCGTGAAACGAAAATTAAAGCAAGGGCGATACGTGGATAAAAACAAAACACTGCCTGATGTTTCTGCCAGTTCAATATATTTGAATATGAATATGAATAACGGGTGCAAATTGAAGCGGCGTATATGTGAGCATCAGGGAGATAGAAATAAGAAGTAGAACAGTAAAGATAGGCTTTCAAGATCAGAACATGGACCGGAAATTAGTACCCAGTTCCTGGCGCTGGTGCTCCCAAAGGCCGGTCCTGTGACTTGTCAAACATGACAAATTGTCGTCTGCTCTTCCTGCATTTTGGTTTTGAGCATAGTAAAGAGTTGTCAGTTGGAATTAGAGGGCGCTACACTCCCCAAATGCCCAAAAAACCGGAAACGTCGCCATACTAGGTACTGCTTTTAGTTCCATAAGTAGAAACATTATCGTTGTTCTCCTTCTCTCTATCTTCCTGGTGAGCATACTGACTTTTCTTCATCATCAGCTGTCATTGAAAGCGGCGCCCAAAACGCTGACGGTGTCACTGTCACACCTGTAGTGACGAAATTACATGCCGTAGCAAAGACATTGGACCGTTTTGGCATTTCCGACCGAGCAGGCGCTGCCATCGTGTCAGCTGCGCTTCAAGATGTGGGCATTATTTCACAAAGCGATGTATCGAACATCGTTGACAGAAATAAAATTCGACGTGAGAGAACAAAGGCAAGAACCACTCTACCGTCTCAGTCAGTTGTGAAAGATTCTGACTATGACCAATTTGGTTTATACTTCGATGGACATAAAGACAGGACTATATCACTAGGAGATAACAGAAGAAAAGTCATAAAAGAGAAGAACACGTAAGCTTGGTAAAAGAACCTGGTTCCGAGTACATCGGACACGTATTTGTAAATTCTGGGAGAGTGCAAGTCATTGGAAAAGACATCGTAAATTTTTTGTCCTGCGTTGACAACAATATAGATGTAACAAAGTTGGTTGCGATCTGTTGCGTCGGAACATCTATTAACACAGATGTTAAAGAAGGTGTTAGTCGAAATTTAGAACTGATTCTGAAGCGTCCACTACAATGGTTTGTGTGTCAGTTACACGCCAATGAGCTTCCACTACGTCATCTTTTCGCGTACGTAGATTTGAACCACGACTGGGCCCAGAAGCTTCACTGGTGGAGTAGGACCTTGTTATTAGGAGAAATGGGTTTTTTGCCATCCTGAAAATATCCTGATATCGATGTTACCTGACGACGAAACTCACATAAGGCAATTGGCCTTTCGAAGAATTCTAAAAGCGAGCGAAGTCAAACGGTCTACTGCAATCCCAAACATTTCAACAAATAATATCCGTATCTTCAATTTACCAGCTTTTGAACTATGTGCGACGGATTAAATTGATTTGATTAAATGGTAAAATGTGATAGAACCTCCACTAACTGAACGATTTAGTGACGACATGATTTCAGAAGCAATAGTAAATACAACAATTATGTAGGCGGCAATAATATCTACAATCATGGGGTTTCCGTGCCACACTCAAGCTATAGAACGGATAGTCAAAACAGTCACGGAATCATCTTCTGCTGTTTGTTGACCATATAGAAGAGACGGTTTTATAAGAAATCGCATCGAATCACGAAACCTCATGCCAATTTTCAACACCAAACGTGATTATCGACCACTGTAATTTCAACGATTTTATAGGTTTTTCTTTATTTAATAATAAAGAAGCTGGTAAATAAGAAGCTGAAGTTTTTTCTTGTAATCAACTAAGTGTCCTCTTATTGCAATTAATATTTAAAATTACTGAAATGTATATTTCATTTAACAAAAATCACTTTGACTTTTTACCGTAAAAATACTCAAATACATAAATTTCAAAGACCTTGCGGCAGTATTAAATTTTGAAATTAATTTTCTTAATTATTTTTCTCTTAATCTCCATACAATAGAACATCTTTTCCGCATAGGTAGGTTTTTATTAATATTAAAATAATTATTTTTATTCAAAAATCATCTAACCAAAATTATGTCTTTTTTCAGTTTTTTTAGAAATTTCAACACCGTAGCGGCAGTATTAAATTTTAAAATTAAATTTTTAAATTCTTTTTCTCTTAATCTCCCTACGATAGAACATCTTTTCCGCATAGGTAGTTTTTGAAATTGTGAAAAAAAAAAATTTCGATCCACCCTATTAAACACCTATTTCAGCGATTTCAGAAATTCCCCTCTGAAGGTGGTTAAAGGGGGGGTTTCGAATGTTTTAGGTCATTTCACCGTATCTCAGCAGCAGTTATAGGTAGGAGTGCGAAAATCAGGAAAACAAATCTACTAAAAAAATGATTAAACATGTATTTCAGCGATTTTAGAAATTCCCTTCCAGGAGGGGGTTAAATGGTGGTGGTCGAATGTTTTAGGTGATTTCGCCATATCTCAGTAGCAGTTATAGGTAGGAGCGCGAAAATCAGAAAAACAAAATTACTAAAAAAAATGATTAAACACCTATTTCAACGATTTTAGAAATTCCCCCTTGAAGGTGGTTAAAGAGGGTGGTCAAATGTTTTAGGTCATTTCGCTATATCTCAGCAGCAGTTTTATGTAGGAGCGCGAAATTAAGGAAAGCAAATCTACTAAAAAAATTGGTTAAACACGTATTTCAGGGATTTTAGAAATTTCCCCCCAAAGGGGGTTAAAAGGGGGATCGAATGTTTTACATCATTTCGTCATATCTCAGCAGCAGTTTTAGTTAGGAGCACAAAAATCAGGAAAACAAATCTACTAAAAATGAATAAAACACATATTTCAGCAATTTTGGAAATTCCCCCCCAGAAGGTGGTTAAATGGGGGGGGTGAATTTTTTAGGTTATTTCGCCATATCTCAGCTATTCTGTAGGAGGGCGAAATTAATTAAAACAAATCTACTAAAAAATTGGTTAAACACGTATTTCGGCGATTTTGGAAATTCCCCCCAGAAGGTGGTTAAAGGGGTATTCAAAAGTTTTGGGTCATTTCGCCGTATCTCAGCAGCAGATTTATGTATGAGCGTGAAATTCAGAAAAACACATCTACTAAAAAATGGATAATTACGCATTTCAGTGATTTTAAAAATTCCCTTCGAAGGGTCTTAAAGGGGGCGGTTTAGAAAATTTTAGGACATATCGCCATATCTCAGCAGCTGTTTTATATAGGTGCACGAAATTCAGGAAAACAAATCTACTAAACAAATGATTAAACATGTATTTCACTGAATTTAGAAATCCCCCCCCCCCCACCCGAAGATGGTTAAAGGGGGATTCGAAAGTTTTAGGTCATTTCGCCATATCTCAGCAACAGTTTTTGGTAGGAGCGCGAAATTCAGGAAAACAAATGTACTAAAAAAATTACATTGTCTACCCGTGCAAAGCCGGGTCGGGCCGCTAGTTATAAATATTTTATTATTATTAATATTAATTATAGTTTTTAATATTAAATAATTATATTAAAATATTAAATATAATTATTAAATAACTAATATTTTAGTTCATATTATTATATTAATAATTAAATTATGTTACTATGATAATTTAAATTTATAATTTGTAATATTATTTATGTTATTAATTTATATAATATAATACATTAATATAATTATAAATATTGATAATAATATAACATAAAATTATAATATAATCTATAATATAATAATAATAATTTAAACAAATTAAATTATATATATATATATTACATTAAATTAATATTATGAATAATTAATACTAATAATAAATAATTATGTATCATTTTAAATTATTAATAAATATAATTGATATTAATAAATAATATAAAATTAATTATTAATATTTTTTAATTAATAATTATTTAATTATCTACCCTATATATATAAAATCCTAATGAAACGAATTTGTGAAACGATTTTATGAAACGAATTTATGAAACGATTTTATGAAACGACTGATTAAACGACTGATTATGTTTCAGGGCTATTTTTAATAAAATATTAAACGCTTGATGGTGAAATCAATACCAATTGTCCATAAAAATCCGCGGATGTCAAAACTGGTAATAGAATTTTGAAATTGGAATTAGTTTTCGAGATATTAATTTTTTTCTAATTTTATTGACATTTCTGTAATGATGGCAACTAATTACTTAGTTTTTTTGTAACAAAAAAGGGAAAAAAATCAAAAAGGATCCCGATAGGGATTATTGATTTATTTTTATTAGTCATTTTCAAATTGAAATTGAATTTATCTTTTATTTCAATTGATAATGAAGACAAGATTGTGATTAAATTATGTTTTTCCGGAAAATTTGAAAAAAAAATCACATTTCTATCGTCAGGATTCAATCGTCTGTCAGCATTTAATTTAATTTATAAACTGAAAATATTTTGAATAAATTCGTCCAAATGACGTCATTTATGTAAATACGTCATTTATGTTTATACAATTTGTTTAATATAAAGAAGCCATTTACCTATTTTTATGTACAAAAAGAGGTAAATTGAAAGACAATTATAAATAAATTGTATATATACATATAAATACATGTATAAACAAGCATAAAAGTTCGGTGCTTTTCCAGTATATGGGGCCTTGACGAAACAGAGAAAA
This sequence comes from Maratus michaelseni, assembly GCA_963931845.1. NCBI lineage: Eukaryota > Metazoa > Arthropoda > Arachnida > Araneae > Salticidae > Maratus > Maratus michaelseni. Next base: position 286,367,841 of record OZ007596.1, on the reverse strand, counting down.
TAGCCTTGGCGGAAAAGGAAATTTGGCAACATACTTTCTGTCAACCTATTTACTTTGTCATTTCGTATACAGAAGCATTTTTCAACATTTATACAATTTGTTTAGCGTAAAATGTCATTTATCCTATTTTATATATAATCAGAAGTAATTTGTATAGAAAAAACAATAATAATATATGTATAATTAAAATACGCATATAAACAAAAAAAATCATCGAATTTGTTTCCATGGCTGTTTATGTCATTTGGCTCCAAATCTCACTTTCTGATGCCCGAATTGCGCCAAGCTTTTTAAAAAAGCGTCAAGACTCCTATAATAGAAAAGAACCAACAGTTCATTGGGTTTGCTTTCATAACTTTTGGCAACAAATATATGTATATTAACGAATCTATCCCTTTTTGAAACTCGAATTACGACAAACCTAAAAGCAAAGGATCCTATACTGGAAAAGTACCCGATTTTCTTATGGACAATATTCAAGTGACATAACATGGTGTAAAATTATCGCGGATAGCAAAAAATATCTCATCAATTGATGGCGAATAAATGCAGGCATGCATGCACAAAATATTTAATTAATTTTGTATGATAAATAATTATTAGAAAATTCGTATATACATATTAATTAAAATAAATAATTTACATATTTAAAATAACATGAAAATATGCATGATGGTGCACTAAAATAGAGAGAAAATTAAAACCTGTTACTGAAAATGTCTATAACATAGTACTTTTCAATACCGTGGTTCTTAATGTTATTCAGAAGCAGATGGAATTTTTCTCATCCTTAAAGGCAAAGGAAGAATAGAATACAGATCGTTGTTATAAAAGTCCGAAAGGTAGCCACAATTTAAACCTAACCATTTTATACAAGCTGGTTTTCAAGGTGTAATTGATTTTACTTATCAATCCCTAAAACAGTCGCCAGTTGTCGCAACAGCTGTGTATGAGGCCATGATAATAAAAAAAATGCCCCATTAAAACGTTAAAAGCATGGCAACCCAATTACAGGTTTACCAATATTTTTAAAACGAAGCACGCTGTCATGCTTTTAGAGGCCTTGAAGTCTGAGCGGGGGTTGGCGAGCGTAGCTCGCAGGGGGTAGGCCCCCTAGTAGATATATAATTAAATAATATAAAATTAATTATTAATATTTTTTAATTAATAATTATTTAATTATAGATATATAATTAAATAATTAATATAATTAAATTAATAATTTTAATTAATAATTATTTAATTATATATTTATTATATATTATTTAATTATATAATAATTATTTAAGTATATACATAATTAAATAATTATTAATTAATATTATTAATAATTATTTTTAAATCATTTATTAATATCCGTTGTATTTATTAATCATTTAAAATGATAAATAATTATTTATTATTAGTATTAATTTTTCATAATATTAATTTAATGCAATATATAATTAATTTAATATGTTTAAATTGACTTAATATTTAATTTAATACAGTTTAGAATTTTAGTATTACAATTTAACATATTATATTTTATATTGATTTATATTATTATAATGTATATAATTTATATATTTAATATATTATTTAATATATAATTTATATACTTTATTTAACTATTATTTATAATTTATGTATAATAATAATTTATAAATTATAAAATATCTTTAATAATAAAAAAAAAAATTATTAATTAAAATTAATAAAAGTTTTATTTATAAGTAGAGAGAGACAGAGATATCTTGACAGACATGAGTGTGTAAATATTATCAATTCAGCCAATGTAAACAATCGTGGTGTTTGTCTAACTGCAGTTAAGCTAATGAGTTTTTAATAAATTGATCAAATTTAAATTATAAAGTCAGAAGTTTGGGGAATTCATAATTAAAAGCGTACCTTAAACTTTGCAGACCAGTGCCTGAAAGTTCTTAAATATGAAAATTACTATTCCTAGAAGATTTTATTTTTTACGTCCATGTTATTTCAATGGGCACTTCTGTCTGTTTATGCGCAGCGCCATATTGATTACGTCACGACTTCAGTGGCGTATATCTTGGGAAAGATATTTTGTTTCGCTATGAACTCATCTACTTAACATTGTGTCAAGCGCGCTTGGAAAGTTGATCGCAAATTTGCAACGCCGCCTTGGTTCGTTTCGGGATTTTCTGGATAGATTTTTAATTAATATCTCTGCTAAATACCGACAAACCTTTTTGAAAATCATTATCAACAATCCTTGGAGGATTCTGCGTCGATAGGTACTTTGGGTGTCTCTTAATTTCAACGCTGAGAGCCCGCAAAGTAAAGTTTGTGTGTAACGGAAAAATACAATGTTCTCAAAAACTATGTGACGTAGGATAATCGATATAGTTTTCCTCCAAGGTTCTCAGCCAAAAATGAATCACAGTTTTTCTACAGAAGTGAAGTAATTTTGAAGTTTTTCTACACTCAACTGTAGATTTTCTGTAGTGCAACCTCGACTGTAAAAATACTTTAGTATTTTTTATATTATACTCAATATTACTCAATTATACTTTCCTATTATACTCATTTCATATTATACTCAATTTTAATTTTTAATAACCTCATAATATATTGGCGAATAATAATTAATACAAGGACACAAACTTTAATGAAAAATAAAATGATATGGCAGTTTTTAAGACAAAACATAAATTGTAAGGGTCAGAAGTGACAGTTTTTGCAATTTTGGCACTTTACAAAAAAAAAAAAAAAAAACTAGTCGGATGTGCCAATCCCAAAACTTTCTTCTATCTCAGTCATTTTAATACTTCAAAATTCGCAATCACATCGCCAATAAAATCAATATTTTTCGTCATTCTGTTGTACGTCAGCTGCTTGCGAATCGTCGGGTTACCGGGATGCGATCAACTGATGTATACTAAACTACGAAAAGTCCTTCTGGCCTGCACCGACAGTAACAGATAGCCTCCCTATTCCTTGGTTTTACGATTTTAGCTAATTTTACTGAAAAACACGAAGTTAAAATGCGTGGAACGCAATTAAAGAAGATTCATTCCCAGTTCTCGTCAACATTGAATTTGAATGTTATTATTAGTCTTCCACATAGTCCATCCTTAGTAGTCCAAATTAGTCTTCTACAACCAAATTGGCTTCATTTATGGTAACCTATTTTTGTCGCCAAATCTGGCGATATTTCGCCAACTGTCGCCAAGCTGGGCGAGAATTTGACGTTGGCGAATATAAATATATTGTGTTAAGCACATAAGAATAGGAACAATGGTTACAACAATAAAAGAAAATTTGCCGAAACCATGTTAACTAAAAATCATAAATTAAACTCGTTTATGGATGAATTCTGCTGTCTTGTTTGAAAATGTCAACCACCCTAAAATTTCAAACCGCTATATCTCCGCCATTTTTTAAGATAGAGGCAAAACAAAAATTGTTCCGGATTCTCCGGATCAAGGCCGAACATTTAATGCAAAAAACTTTTAGGATTTCTATTTTTTTTTTACATCTTTTTGAATTTGAAATCTTTCAATGGCTATCACAGCGCCCCCTTCCGGGAGTAGGACCTGCGGGTCCCAGCCAAGAACATATAAAAAATATTGTTTTCGTTATCTGCATAACATCATACACTTTTCGATGATACAATAGTGAAAATCAAACATAAATTGCGATCGCAGCGCCCCCTTTCGTCGAAATATCCCCGAATTCAACCTGGACCTGCAGGCTATAGTCAAAAACATAGAAAAAAAATTTGGTTCAATTATCTGCATAACTTCATACACTTTTCGATGATACAATAGTGAAAATAGAACAAAAATATCGATCACAGCGCCCCCTTTCGTCTAAATATCCCCAAATTCTAATAGAACCTGCTTGCCAGAGCCAAAAACATTGAAAAAAAATTGGGTTAAATTTGAAGCATAACATCATACACTTTTCGATGATACAATGAGGACGGACAGACAGACATTTTGTAAAAACGTGTTTTTCGGCATCTCTGACCCCAAAAACGTGTAAATCCGTCGAAAACCGGAAGTCGAAAAAAATTTCGATTACAATACTTTCTTGTATGATAGATAGAAGAAAGTAAAAAAAATAAATGTTGTATGCACTATTTTCAAAGAATTATATGAAACCTACGATTAAATGGCTAGATATTGATTAATCTATAAATATCAATATTTAAACTAACAATGGGGACAACATTGATATTTAATAAAGGTACACTTAGCTTATATCTAATCTTTTTAATTCATGCAATATTCTTTATGAACAAACAGCAAGCAAGGGCAATTTTTTAAGAACAACATGTGTTCCTCTATTGAAAACAATACTAAAAATGACTGCATACTGCTATCTGGTGAAAACGCGAGGAAGTTCATACAGTGGGACAGTACTGACCAAAAAAGTGAGGGGCACAATTTTTAACCCAAGAAAAACAACTACTACACATTTCACCCATATAAAAATATAATATTAAACTTCATGAAATTTTTATTTATAATAAATGGATTGTTTTTTCAATTTTGTTTGCTGGTGGTTTTAATGATCAAGTTATGCGTTGAGGAAAGGGAACAGTAGTGACTTTTGTGATATTTAAATTAAAATTTAAAGATTACAAAAACAGACTTTCACAGTAGAAGTAACATAACATTGTAGAACAATCACATAGAAACATTTTAACATTTATATTGCAATCAATTTTTATTGCAAAGAAATGCCGATAGATATACTGGGGACTTAGAAATTACACTCAGGAATTTTGGCCCATTCACTGTACTGAGTACATAAAAAAAAGTAGGCATATAGGGCTAAACCCCCAGCAACTGATACTTAAGGGTTATTTCTTGTTCAAATCACTATTACAAAAATTTAAATCTGTTTTATACTTTTACCTTTGTTTTTGAAAGGATAGTAGAGATATACTAAAAAATTACTGTTGGCAAAATTTTAAAAAATTATACATTTTATTATTAAAAATTAATTTTATTCATAAATATGGTCAAAAACTCCAGTAACTGACACCATCTCTGTTTTGAAGTACCAATAACTGACACAAAGTGAACCAGTGATTGACGCTTTATTTTAAAATATTAAAATGCTTTACAAAAACTATATTCTTTATTAAAAAAACAAAATACATTGATATTTATTATAAAAAGTGAATTTAGTCAGATGTGCTGCGTTATTAGTAATGCAGAGTATATAGTAAGAGTATATAGCAGTAATATTTAGCACTGCATCATTAGTAATGCAGATATCCAATAACTGACATTTATGAACCAGTAATTGACATCTGGTGTCAGACACTGGTAAAGCAACTTAAATTTGAATGGTGTTTACTACAAGATAAATTTAATTTATTATTATGCATTTTTAAACAGTTAAAATTCAACTTTCTTTAATATAACCAATAACTAACTCCTTCGTTAGAGACTGGTGAAATGAAATTCTAGAATCCAATAACTGACCCCCCCCCCCTTAAAGTAAATTAAGTAACTATAAACCCTAAACCATGGCCCTAATATATCATATGCATCTTTAAACTAATTGCTACAAGTATAACTTGAAGAAAAAAGTTTAGGATGGTTGGATTGCAAATAGATTAGATAAACACTTCCTTAATTTTAGAAATAAGATGGTTGTTTCAAAATGGCACTTTTTGTGTTCTCAAAAGTCTCTTCCTATTTAAATATGTTCTTGGCCCTCAAATGGTGAATAAATTGACTCCAAAATAAATGTCTCATTTACTGCTAGATGACATTACTTTCCAGAATTTTACAACAAAATGCTTATTTAGATTTTTGCTCAGGTGTCAGTTACTGGTTAGGTGTCAATAACTGGGGATTTCACCCTAAATGTTTTTTATGGAAGTTAGTTTTTGGCTGAATTTTATTTTATATATGACTATTTTGCCAACGTAATTTATATTTTTGCTTTTGGTTCTAGTTTTAACATTAGACTGGTCATTCAATGTTAGTGTATTAGTAGGCACGCTACTGCCATCTTGTCTGTCCCTTTTATAATAACTTCTCGTAGACAATATTATAGAATATTTCTACATATTGTTTGGCGTACTGAGTGTAATTTTCTTAATTATTATTATTATTATTATATTATCCTTATTATTATTGTCATTTTTATTTAATAATTTCACTTCCATTGAAAATAAAATCAGAATTATATTTGCTTCTTCCTTGTACATTCTGGCAATTTTATGTAACAAAGTAGGTTATAAATCTTGCACATTTCTAGTAACGCTTAAACTTCATATTGATGAAAGCATCATAAGTCGATAAATTATGGCCTTAAATGCATAAAAATTGTTTATGTTTTACTTGTTGAAGCATGAAGAATATTTTATAAATATAAAGTACAGCCCTCTGTAATAACGTAAAACTTTTATTTTAATAAAGTTTACAAAAACCACTTTATTGACGTAAAAGCTTTTAATATGATGGTTACATTTTTACAACTGGAAGTATATTTTTAAAAATTACGGTTTAAGAATTATATATTAAACAGTGATAAGAAGCGGTATTCTATATAGTATTATATTATAGCTTTGCTTATGATGAATCTGTTTATTAACATGTGCCGCTAAAATACATATTTTATAGTTTTTTTATCATTAAACATTTAACATTAAACATCACTCATTAAATAATTCAACATTTTTGAAAAGCTTACAGCAGCTGTAGATATCTTTTAAAGATATTTTTCAAATAACATCAAAATAAGCATTTTTTCCAATCCCTTTAAGCGCAAGACTTAATTTTTTTTCTCTGACAGCAAAAAAGTATAGATTTTTATATTAAATATCGTTTTATGTCAGCCATTTTCTATACAAGCAACTACATTATTTTCTTATATTCCTGGTATACCAATGAATAGATCAATTCCTACAGAATTCCCGGAATATCGACTATCTCATAATCTGATTGGCGGTGGATCGATGTAGTTCGCAATGCACCTGCGTTCTCTAAATTCCTGTGTGAGATGCTGTTTAGAGCGAGCGGTATGATGATGACTTGGCCTATTTTGGAAAAGACTTTGCACAGTAATTGCATTCGAGATCGGACGTATAGTTATAAGACTGCTGAGAATGAACAATTTGTGTAACGGCGGTTTCGCAAATTAGATTGTTGAAACATTAAGCTATAAGACAATCGATAATAAAAGTTATCTTTTTTTAGACTGGGATATACTATGAAGAGTTCAAAATAAAAATAAAAATCGCGTTTAAAGTATGTATACCATATATAATGGAAATATATTTTATGATTAGTTATTTTTAAAAACTATTCATATTTTGAGCCTTCTCATCTTTTAAGAAACACTGATGTAAAGCAATAAGACTGCTGAGAATGAACAATTTGTGTAACGGCTGTTTCGTAAATTAGATTCTTTAACCCTTTACGGCACGGAATAAATCTGTTTGTAAAATAATGAAATAATGGACTGGCACAAGATTTTACAAACGATTTCCTTAGAAAAGAATAACTTGCTGATTTTCCCATACTTTATAAAAGGAAAATTTTAATTAAATATTCTTGGTGCCGATTATCAGTTTTGGAATTAAAATTAGATGTCCTTTTTTGTGACCACCGCCCGCTAAAGGGTTAAACATTAAGCTATAAGAGAATCGATAATAAAAGTTATATTTTTTTAGACTGGGATATACTATGAAGTGTTCAAAATAAAATAAAAATTGCGTTTAGAGTTTGTATGACATATATAGTGGAAATATATTTTATGATTAGTTATTTTTTAAATCTATTCAGAGATCTATTTTAATACTTGGAAATTTTTCCATAGAAAATTTCTCACGCCTTGCATTTATAATATTTCAAATTTTAATTGCTTAAAAGGCGTATAGCCAACATAGTGAAAAAGTATTCAAGCCGGGAATCGAACCCCGGTCATCAGTAATAGCGCGCTGACTTTCTACCAACTGAACCACTTGGAACGATACCCAGCCTAGCACTTCCCACTATCACATCTTGGCAAGGCTACAAATGCAGCACAAGATGAATGCAAGGCGTGAGAAATTTTCTATTTAAAAATGTCCAAGTATTAAAATAGATTTATCCGATTATCTATGCTGGATTCTCTGTAGTTTCCTGTTTGCCCCAGGGTTGGTGGCTCACGGAAAAATATACCATCGTGTGCTGCTTTTGTAGCCTTGCCAACATGTGATAGTGAGAAGTACCAGGCTGGGTATCGTTCCAAGTGGTTCAGTTGGTAGAACGTCAGAGCGCTATACTGATGACCAGGGTTCGAGTCCCGGCATGGGTACTTTTTTTACTATGTTGGCTATACGCCTTTTAAGCAGTTAAAATTTGAAATATCTATTGATAGATTTCGCCTTTTTTATCTTTTACAAAACATTGATGTAAAGCAATGTATGGTAATAATTTAATAGGCATGAATCAATTTAAAATAGTATAATTTTATTTGTAGATAACATTAGGTTTTTAACACTTTCCGTCATAGTTTAAAAGTGTTTATGAATTCTGTTTGTCTGTCTACCTGTTCATCCCTTCGTCTGTCCGTGTTCTAATGCGCGTAAATGTACCCAGGTTGACCTGTAAGTTTTATATAATAATGAGGTTCACTATAGAATGCGCGCTATTGAAAATAAGTGTGTTGAAACTGTAGCTCGTTTACAGGGACACACAAAAAATTTCCGTTAAATTATACTCTATGGGAAAAATCGTTTGCGGAGCATTTTATTTAAATTGCTTATTTAGATAACACATGCCATTAAAGAAGAAAAAAATATTCTTAATAATAATATGTTACTATTGGAAAGTCCATAAATTTCATAATCTGTATCTGATGAATGATTTTTCGTTCTTGTTACATTTAGTTCTGAAAAATATGGCACAATAATGTATATGTCAAGTATATAGTGCGTATTCCAATTTAAAATTTAAAATAATATACCAATAAAACTTATTGTACATCATATATTTGGAATTATATTATAAATTGTTACATTGAAAATTGATTAAATACAGAATATGTCAAGGAAGAAAGGCTGTAAATCTATTAAATTCTATTTGGTGGAGTGAGGAGATCTCCAGGAAAAGAAAATATAATATATACAATTCTGTTGTACAGAGCATATTGTTACATGAAGCAGAAGGATGGAGAATTGTGGAGACAGAAAGAAAGAAATTAGTAGCAGTGGAAATGGATGCCCTAAGAAGATCATGCAGGATATCAAGAATAGAAAGAATAAGACACGAAACAATAAAAGAAATGATGAAAATACAGGGCACCATATTAGACGATCTCCAAAAGAAACAATTGATCTGGTATGGTCCTGTTAAAAGAATGAGTGACGAGAAACTACCCAAAATCGCATCCAATTACAGAATAAACCAGAAGAGGCAACGAGGAAGACCATGAAAGACCTGGATGGATGATATAAAAAAAAGCCATGAGGGATAGGATGGACCCTTGACCGGAAGAAATGGAGTGGTCTCGTGTAGATTTTTCAGATGGCGGCACCTGACGAAATAAACCGAGTTATATATATAATTCGATTGCTATATATATAAAAACAATCACAGAGAAGCATTTTAACAATAAATGACAGTTTGTATCGCAAAGAAGTGCCGATATATATACTGGAGTTTCAAGGGAATTTTGCCCATTAACTGTACTGAGTATATTTTTAAAAAATAAAAATAAAATAGATATATACATGATATTTATGGAAGTTAGTTTTTGGCTGAATTTCGTTCTATATATGATAATATTGAATCGTAAATTATATTTTTGCTTCTGATTTTATTTTTAACATTTGACTTGTCATTCCATGTTTGTGTATTAGTAGGACACTACTGCCATCCTCTCTGTCCTTTCTACATTGAAAATTGTCTGTTATTTAATAATTAACATTACATATACCTATAAATTATAAATATTATATGCCTTGACATTTGTCAAACCAGAAATGCTCATTTTGAGGATTTAAGCATCCATATTGTTTAAAACAGCATTCGTCAGTCCAAATTATATTTTTCAGAAAGAGGGATTTGTATATCCTCCACTTTAATAGCCCAAATATCAAAATCTATACGACGTTGATAAGATCTGTTGGTTCTTGTCCTTGCAACACCATGAATGCTAAACAGATGCCATTTGTTCCGTCTCAGCAGGGCCCGATTAACCTCTGAATCTAGGGGAGGCACGGTATCATTTTGGGGCCCCCTTTCATTTTGGCAAAAGTTTTCTTAATTTAAATATTATAGTTTACCAATCTTCAGGCATTATTATTGATTTCGGGCAATAGTAGCATAAATGTATATTACTATTATCTATATTACTATTATCATTAAATAACATTACATCCTTTTATAAAAAAATCATTTGTATTGTTAATAAAATAGATACATTAACAGTTATTATTAAAAACATAGTTAGTTATTTTCTTAAAAAACGCATATATATAGTCCGACTTCTCAAAAGGCGTAACACAGACTCAATATCTCGCACAAATTTCTTCCAAAATTTCTCACTCTGAATTCTGTTATTTTTTTATTATACATTTTCCGTGTTTCCATATAACGTATAATAAAAAATAATAGAGATCAGAGTAAGAAATGTTTGAAATTTTTTTTATGAGAAATTGGGTACATGTTACGCCTTTCAAGAAGTCGGACTATATATATGCGTATTTTAAGAAAATAACTAACTATATTTTTAATAAAAACTGTTAATTCACATATTTTATTAACAATACAAATGAAATTTTTATAAAAGGGATGTAATGTTATTTAACGATAATAGTTATATATAAAGACACACTTATGTTGCTATTGCTCTCCAAAAAATCAATGCTAATACCTAAAGATTGGTAAACTAAAAACAAGATTTAATTATAATACGGGCATTATACAGACGGAATATCCGGTTATTCAGACTGTTTATAGTTTTCTTAATTCTTGATTCATGAAAACTCACTAATGATAATAATATTATTCCCGGGAGTAGCTTATCCGAAGTCGAATATACTTCATTATGCTTTTTCTAAGTACCTTGTATATAGTTCACATATATTTAGTATATATAACTGTATGAGAGAGAGAGATGAATTTCGCGGGTGGTTTCTAACAGTCACATCAGGATGCTAATTAATTAACATCCTATTGATGGCATGAATATTCCCATGTTAAATAAGATTCATGAATTACTGCTTGGATTTCCTCTTGGATTAAGCAAACTTTCTTTTCCAAGAAAATTAAAAATACAATGTAAAACAATGAAAATGGGACTAGAGTGCCTTCTTCAGAGACATTTTGGGTCCCCTTTAAAATTTTAGAGGGGAAGCGTGTGCTTCACGTGATTTTGGATAATCAGGCCCTGCGTCTCAGTATTTTCTACAATGGTGTAGGGGAAAGTCGGGTAGCCGCGGACGGCGGATGACCGCGGACATTTCAATTTCTAAGAAATTCAAAGTGTTGCGTAAATAAAGAGTTATTGTAAATGAACGCCCTCTAGAGTCGAAACTAATACAGTTTAATTGCGACGTGAGCGCCGAGTAAGTTAGTCGTGAGTGAGTGATTTGTTTTCGTCAATAAATTTTCGAAAAAACGAGACAGAATGCATCATATGCGGAGAAACATTTGAATAAGACTGGATTCAGTGCTAGGAATGGAAATACTGGGGCCATGAAAATTGTGTTTATATAGATGCATTGGATTTTTATTATAATTGTGATGTTTGTAAGACCAAAAAGCGGTCGGGACACCATTGATTAATATGTCCGGGGAAACCCTTCGTTTCTTGTGACGCCAAAAAAATTCGGCCAAACCATTTTCAGTATATTTCGTTAAATATCTCGATATTAGTATAGCAATGTTTAATTAAATCATTAAAGAAGTTCGTAATTTTATTTTAAATATAAAATGAAGACAGAAATTTCATTCATTTGTTTGTTAGTTGCAATTTATCCAAGTGTCCGGGTCTACCCGATCTTCCCCTACTTGGTACGTTCATTTCTGACGCAGCGGTACAAACATTACTATGTAGATGATTGCAAAAATAACAATAAATATCAATTTTTTCATCAGCTGGGTGAAATCTGGGCCAACCTATTCCACGCACAGGATGCACGCTTACTCTTTCACGCATTCGTTGCACTAATCGGAAAATAAATCTCACAGAAAGATGATGAGAAATAGCAAATGTACGCTGAAATTCCCGTACAGTTTCGTTAGCATTGCGATAGCATAAACTGTACAGCATTAGTATTTCAAAAAGTTTTTCGTTGCTGTATTGCGACATACTGTCTGTACAGGCTAATTACACTCTTAAAATGGTGCAGAAATGTGAAATACTTAAGATTCACTTAGACTGTTCGGCTTCGCGCATACTCCTACATATGCGATGCTATAGCCCAATGGCAGAGCTCAAACAACTTTATCATGTAATGACAAGTCTGTTGCTATCGAGGCTAACGAAAAAGAAAGGCTACCGCGGTGCATTCCACTTATCTTTTTTTACGGACCGCTAGAGTGACGTAATGCTCTTTTCGTACACCTGCATTGGTGCATTCGAGCATCACGTGACTCCAGCGGTCTGTAAAAAAAGATACGCTTAAAGTACCGCGGTAGCCTTTCTTTTTCGTTAGCCTCGGCTGCTATTATGTGACGTACCAATCAGAGGCAGATATTTGCATATGCAAACATTTATAAGCTGTTTTAATGTTTATTGACTGTGACATTTTCAAGTTTTATTCTGTAATTCATCATGTAAAATTTTAAGGTATTTTTCAGGAAGCATTGTTTTGTAAATTTGTAAATAAAACTAAAAATAAAAAGCATTTTTATTTCCTTATAATGCATTTCTGCGTCGCGTCATCTGCACTCTAGCTGTAAACATTTACATTTTAATTTATGATTAACCCTCACCAACTTTATTTAAACATATATCTGCGACGTTTTATGATAAAATGCTGAAATTTTGAAGATGATCTTATTAGTGTATGTGGCATATTTTACAAATTAGGAAATTTTTGGCACGGGGGCCGTAAAAAATATTTAATTTTGTATTTCTTCAAATTTAATCTCCTGTTTTTTTTTAAGGTAAAATACATTTTCATAAAAAATGTATGTCAAAGGCATTCAGAAAGGAAGAGAAATATTTGTACTTTATATTTAGCTGGATAATTTGGTGCAGCAAATTTTTTATTTGTAAATATGCTAAAAGTATTGTGCCTAACCCTTTCAGGAGCAAAGAACTTCTATTCGTAAAATGCTGAAATGATTGAATGACATCTGAATTTAGTAACAATTTTATTTGTTTGTAATTTCTAATTTGTTTGTTTTCATTTTTCACTTATTAATAAGTGAAAAATGCCAGACTGGATATCGTCCAGATGGCTTAAATGGTAATAGCACTTTGTGCGCTATACCAGGGTATCTGGGTTCGATCCCCAGCCTGGACACATTTTCCACTATGTTGATTATGCGTTGTCTAGCAAAGAGAAAATTAATTCACATACTTTGTCAGAAATCACTCAATTACAAGTCTTCGCATTATTGATTTCATAAAATTCGGTACCTTTCCATAAAATACTCTACCTTTTTTATGTACTTTTGTAATTTATAATATATGTCTATGATCAATATTTAAAGAATAAAAGCCGAAGTCAAAGTTTTTGAAACAAGCTGTATTTCATTCAAGATGAAAGGATACTCCAAAGGAAAAATCAAGGTTGCCAATTTACGTCCGGATTTCCAGTTTCGTTGCTTTTTCAGTGATTTGGCGTAATAAGGTTGGCGTTATGGAAGTAATAAAATATTTGTTTCTCTCATTAATTAAAAAAATGCGAAACTTTGTTGAAAAATATTTTTTTTCTGCAAATGTATTATCAATAAACACAGATATAAAGAAACAGTAATCGACATAACAGAGAAAAACTATTTTAGTAGTAAAGCAGCGATCGTTTACATGGCTGGCATTAATTGTAGTCAAATAATTCAAAATTGTGTATTTTCGCCTATGCATTTACATATTTTTATAGTCTCTCTTCGTTTGAAATATTATCTAAGAATTCGAAATATTACACATAACTACGCAAAACATTCCCAACCGCAGATTATATTTGTTGATGATGAAAAATAGTTAAACATTGGAATGTTCGACAGTTCTAAATTATAAGTAAAAAGCTTGATTTTTAACAAACAATTTGCGGATCGCTTAAAGAGAAAAACTTTTCTTTTAATAACATAAATGTTCAATGTGAAATTAAATGTAAAATTGAATTTTAAATAGTTAAGTGCAAAATTGTTAATTCCGATGAAACATTTTCGCTTTCGATCTAAAACATTGCAACTTTTTAAAAGTAAGAAATATTTTAGAAGATATTAGGATTTTTCAGTCAAAAAATATTTCTTCATCTGAATTCAATTTAGGATGCTAAAGCAACATCTGTATTTTGACTTTGACGTTTGAATAAAATTTCAAAATATAGTTACAAGAAAATGTCTTCCGGCGGTAACAAAATTTAAAAAAATATTTTTTTTATTTCAGTTTTAGAAAAATGGCTTAACCGAAATACTCCACAAAATATTCTACATGTTTCGCAAAATCTCAAAGGTAAAATACATTTTCATAAATAACGTATGTCAAAGGCGTTCAGAAAGGAAAAGAAATATTTGTACTTTATATTCAGCTGGAAAATTCGGTGCAGCAATTTTTTCAATTGTAAATATGCTAAAAGTATTGTGCTTAACAAAAGAAATCAGTCAAGTAAAAGTGTTCGCATCATTGATTGAATTTCAAAAATGACAGTGGATATTTAAAATACAAGTGGAGTTTGTATGAGCAGTTGTAGATTTATGCAGTTTACAAAAAATCTTAAAGTAAAAACTATTCATTTTATTTCGATGGAAATTTCATTGTATAAAATCTGAAAAGATCTAGACAAAAAGAGAAGTTTACAAATTCTGAAACTTTTTGTTTTCATATTGCGTTATTTGTTACTACAAGACTGCTAAGTAAAAACGATAAGTAATTCGTGATCTAAAAAGAAGTTTTACGAAAAGTATGATGGTATGATGGATGGTTATGGTGGTATGGTATAATTAATAAACATTTTACCCCATTTCAAAGTGTTCGCATCATGATTGAATTTCAAAAATGACAGTGGATCTAGCAAGAAGTTTTACGAAAATTATGGTGGTATGATGGGTGGTTATGGTGGTACGGTATAATTAATAAACATTTTACCCCATTTCAAATTGATTGAATTTTAAAAATGACAGTGGATCTAGCAAGAAGGTTTACGAAAATTATGGTGGCATGATGGGTGGTTATGATGGTATGGCATAATTAATACACATTTTACCCTATTTCAAAGTGTTCGCATCATTAATTGAATTTAAAAAATGACAGTGAGTATTTAAAATACCAGTAGAGTTTGTATGAGCAGTTGTGAATTTATGCAGTTTACCAAAAGCATAAAGTAAAAACTATTCATTTTATTTCGATGGCAATTTCATTGTATAAAATCTGAAAAGATCTAGACAAAAAGAGATTTTTACAAAATCTGAAACTTGTTTTTTTTTTTCCTTTTCATATTCAGTTATTTGTTACCACAAATCTACAAAATAAAAAAGATAAATGTTTCGTGATCTAACGAGTATTACAAAAATTATTTATAATGTTTCCCAGTTACCCGCGATTCAAAAAAAGAATTCTTTATCTTTAGAAAATCCAGAAATGAATAGATTTTTGAGATTTAAATGGGGTATTTCTGAAACAAAGTTTCGTCTTCTGTCCGTAATTTTTGGAATAGTTTCTACGTAATTCTTTTAGAGTATTAATCGGTCTTCTCTACCCAGTATCAACACTAACATTCACTGTTTCGAGTCTCACTAACAATTCTCAAGTAAACATTTTTATCTTCACAATAAACAAATATGTTTAACTGACAATAATGCTAAATGAACATCTCACAAGGAAAGTCCCCTTAAAGCACATACTCAGCATATTTTGAAAAAAAAAACTCAGAATATTTTGAAACCATCAACCAACCATCCGAGCCAATTTCAAAAGTAGTAATCGTTAAACAATGATTACAGTCTCTGCTCCAAAATAGGCTATATTTTATGTCGGTAATGCTACACCAAACTGAGTGCAGGAGTACATAGTTCTAAATTTGCGATTTTTGTGATTCTGAAGTGGCCAGAAACTTGGAGTTTGACAAGGTGGTTAGTCTTAATTTATAAATGCTCGCTAAGAACGGTTTATAAAAAAAATCAATATTTAAAAGGGTGAAATAAGTTAAGAATATTCTAAATTACGATTTATATGCAATTGTTTGAGATAGAATCACGAAATTTACCATGCTTTTACTTTTAAGATGCAGATGCCCGAGCAAAACAGTTTTTTAAAAATTAGAAATTTAAAAGATGAAATAAGAGCGAAAAACGCTTTAAGATAACGATTACTTTAGGACTACTGGGCTGATTTCATAATTTCTTTCTGGATAATATTGGTGACAGTTTCTGTTGAAAGTTAAACTACTTTCACCTCTGTGCCACAGCACTCAAAGGGATGAAAGAGCGACAAACATTCTAAAAGTACGATTTTTTTCGATATGATGAGACTAGAAAACGTACAGAATGAAGCAAACCCCTCTTTTTTGCATAGTTTTCTAAGTTGTTTAGATTATCAATCAGAGTATCCATAGAAACCAAAGAATCCCGAAATTTAACATGGTGTTTACTTTTAAAATACAAATGCCTGTGAAAAACAGTTTAAAAAAAATAGAAATTTTAAAGATCAAATAAGAGCGAAAAGTTTTAAAATAGGGATAACTTTAGGACTACTGGGCCGATTTCATAATTTCTTTCTGAATAATATTGGTGACAGTTTCTGTTGAAAGTTAGACTACTTTTACTCCTGCGCAACAACACTCAAAGGGGTAAAAGAGCGTCAAACTTTCTAAAATTGTGATTTTTTCGATATGATTTGACTAGAAAACGTACAGACTGAAGAAAACCCCTCTTTTTTGCATAGTTTTCAAAGTTGTTTAGATTATCAATCAGAGTATCCATAGAAACCAAAGAATCCCGAAATTTAACATGGCTTTTACTTTTAAAATACAAATGCCTGCGAAAAACAGTTTTTAAAAAATTAGAAATTTTATAGATCAAATAAGAACGAAAAGTTTTAAAATAGGGATCACTTTAGGACTACTGGGCCGATTTTATAATTTCTTTCTGAATAATATTGTTGACAGTTTCTGTTGAAAGTTAGACTACTTTTACTTCTGCGCAACAACACTCAAAGGGGTAAAAGAGCGTCAAACTTTCTAAATTATGATTTTTTCGATATGATTTGACTAGAAAACGTACAGAATGAAGAAAACCCCTCTGTTTTGCATAGTTTTCAAAGTTGTTTAGATTATCGATCAGAGTATTCATAGAAACCAAAGAATCCCGAAATTTAACATGGCTTTTACTTTTAAGATACAAATGCCTGCGCAAAACATTTTTTTAAAAAATTCAAGAAATGATGGACTTTTCCACCTCAAGACGAGGCTAGGGTTCAGATGCGTAAGACAGCAGTAGAAAGGATTTTCGCTCTCTGAGGATGGTCGCGGTTGCCTGCCGAAAGTTCTTGGAGCGTTTTTAAACATTTTAAATAATTTTTAGCATCGATCTGTGTTTTTAAAGGTCTCCTGTTAAGTAACACTGATATCTATTGAATCTCATATAGATATTTTTTGAGATTAGAAACATAAAATTGTACATGGTGGTTACCTTTAAGATCGAAATGCCTGAAAAGAGCGGTTCTAAAAATATCAAAATGTAAAATTAACTGGAAATGTTCCTAAAGCATTCTATATTACGATTTTTTGGCACTGTTAGGTTCAGAAACATGAAATTCGGCATAGCAGTTACTTTTAAGACATATATGCTCACTTAAAACAGTTTCTAAAATTTCGAAAATTTAAAGGGTGAAATTAGAGAATAGCATTCTTAAATAACTATAACTTTGGAACTACTGAACCGATTTAAATTATTCTCTCAGGATAATACTTATCACAGTTTTTTCTTAAAAATGGGCTATGCTTTATCTCTTTGCAAGCTACTTTGAAGGGTGCTCAAAAATGAGAAGCTATTTCAAATTTTGTATGGTGGTTACATTTATGACGTAAATGCTCGATAAAGCGTTTGTTAAAATATTTACAAATGAAAAGCATGGAATTATTGAAAAACAACACACTGTAATCATGTTTACTTGAAAAATATCGCGGCTAGAATTTTTTTAATTGATATGTATTTTCTTATTAGAGTGTGATTCCCCCAAAGAAACGTTTAAAAAAATCGAATTCAAGTGGTCGGAATTCGAGAAAAACGTTCTAGTTTTGTTTACACTGTGGTTTGTCTGAATCTATCAGCCTAGAAACAATAAATTTGCCATAGGGATAACTTTTAAGATGCAAATGTTCACGGTCAATGTTTTTTTTTCTTTCTTTCTTTCTTTTTAATTAACTTAAAAAATGTACAATGAAGAAAATTCAATTATTTGCTATGCCAGTGTTAGACACACTTTTTCTCATCAATAAGAGAAAACACAAGACCAGTAGCTACTATAATGGTTTAAAATGACAGTAATAGAAAAATACGTTTTCTAAAAAGATAAGAAATTGTTTATTTTATAAAATTTCGACGTTTGAATTGTTAAATATACTAAACCAATATTTTGAAACTTGATAGTTAGCGATATTTTTATTTCTAAATAATAATATTAGTTTAAATGCAACACAACTTACATTTAAAATAACATTTGTTTGCCTGAGAAATCAAATCCAGGTCGTTAACCCAGTGATATGACGTCACCTTTACTCACTGACTATTTTTTTTATAATATAGATAGGTTTTACAATGTGTCGCAAGTTACACAAACTTCATCGACCGCAAGTACTTAAGTGTAACGTCATTTTACCGTCCAATCTTCTATAATCCGGATGCAATGAAAAGTTAATAAATACATTAAGTTCCTGTAAAAGTTTAATTTTAATTGGATACTAGAGTTTGCTTGCATTATCATTCACATGAATGTCACAGCAGATATAATGTCGCCTAATTCAGCAAGTCAAGTTTTCCCTCCATTCCCAACCGTTTTTAGGGTTTCGTTCATCTCACGAAACCCTATTGCTCCCGCTCCGTGGTCTGTCTGTCACAGAGCCATTCTCGAAAACTATGTAACTTACAGAGTTGGAACTTCGTGTATAAATCAGAATATCAGCTGTAAAGAGCTAAAAATATTAAAATTTGAAAACTTCGTATTATTTTAATAAATAGAGATAAAAAACCAAAATTCTAATACCCTTTTTCTATTAAATTTATACATTTTTCGTTATAGCAGATGCCAAAAATTTAAGATCCACAATGAAATTCTTTCTACAATAATTAATTTTCTATCAGACGATTTTCATGTGAAAAATGAAAATGAAATAAAAAGTTTCACCAATTGAAAAAAATATAAATATGAAATAAAATTGATTTACGTCATAGTGGTAAATAAAACGGAAAACGTCTAAGATATCTCAATAATACAAGGAGTATGAGTATGTGGATGTACACAAAGCAGATTAATATCACGTCATTATAGAATTAAAAAGAAAATCTGACGTTCTATTGGAAGTTTAACGAATTTTTCAGATGTTTGAGAATAATACAAAGCGAGTATCAATATGAATAATAGAGAATAGTAAATATAAGAGTTTGAGGAATGTATTGAATCATGATAAAAACCCGATTATAGAAATATTCGCATATTTTAACATTTTGAAGACGTTCAACATGTTTAATTTTTAAATTAAATAATTTTTAAATATCGCATTTAGTCCGTATGACGGATATTATTATGACAGCATATAATAGCAAGTTTTGCCCGCTATCCGGCTGGTTTAGATTTTTGAAAAACGGAAAAATAGACCGGTAAATTTTTACTTTATAAAAAACATGAATTTTTTTTGTTGTTGTTGCTAAATTATATTTATTTGAATTTATTAAAGAAAGGATAAAGTGTTTTGAATGGAATATTAAACGAAACCCTTTGTGCGATCTTCGATCACACTTACCCACTTGTTTTTATAATGGATCCTTGATTATGGAAAGGAACAAGTGTAAAAAAGCACCAGAAAAAAGTTCCGGTTCTAATCGGTTATTCTGTTCTGGTACTTATCGGTTATCACGTATAAATTAGACTTAGTAACGGATAATTTCTTTAAATTTTAAATTATCGAAATATATATTTGAAAATATCTCTGCGAATTAATCTTCGTCCCCCATTGGAATATATTCCAAACGAATTTCGAATCTTCCATAATCCTTAATTACAACACAACAAAGGGGAAGTTCTTTTTTTTTTTTTTTAATAACAGATCCTCTTGCTATTGAAAGTAATAAGCAACTCTATTGCTCAGCATTCGGTATGTCGCGCTCGGTCTGAGAGATGCACAATATATGTATATATTGTTATATTTCTCGATCGCTTGAGAAAAGAGAGTTACACTCATAACTTCCTGTTTCGATCGTCTCAGTAAAGTGGTGACGTTGGTAGCATGTAAAAGTTGCTAAAGTAAGACGGTGTATCTGCAAGGTGCTTAGTGACCTAATTTGGAAGTATTTTTGGTTTTTCTCATTATATATTTTATTTGTGTAATATAATATCTTATATTGGGATATCTGTTTTGGGCAATTATTCACTATCGTATTACTTTTATATAAATTATAGGAACCTTGATCTCATAGATCTAATAAGACTTTTTATTGAAAACCGATAAGAAATAATTCAAAATTTTGATTATCGATTATAAAGCTAAGATTTCTTTCTAATTTAAATGCACAAAACTTTCTTAGTAATATTAAAAAAGAAAATATTTTTGCACAAATAAATTCTTGTTAACTATGTGAATTTTGCACAAATAAATTTATTTCAACTGTGTTAATATATATCTTTAAATTTCTACTGTTGTGTTATAATACGCAATAAAAAGCTCGAAAAATGTTTCTAAAAAATCATATTCACGTTCCTTATTATTTTATACATATTTCATTGTAAGGTAAATTTTCATAACTTCTAGAATAACATGATGATATTGAATTTTATAATTGTTTTATTCAAAATATCTTTTCCTACATTAGTTAAATATTAAATCAAGATTTAAAAAATTTAATCAGATTAATTTTGAGTACATAAAAACAAAACCATAGCACATAAAATTGGTAACAGTGTATTTAAATGTTTGTAAGTAATTACAAAATTTTCAGTTAGTACGAGTCCCCAAAATTAACACAGATATTCCAAAAATATTGAAATTACGTATACAGGATCTTATATAAACGTATTGTTATTTTCTAAGAAGAAGAAATTTTTTTTTTGTAATATGTTGCAAAATAAAGGAAAAGTATAGTTGTTTAGTCCAAGACTAAAAAAGTCATCCTTATATATTATTTCTCCTGTCAACATCCCTTTTACTCAGAAAATATGAAACGCAGAACAACGAATGAGATACCATATGAAAGATTTTAGAACAGGTTTCTGACATAGCCCGCTTAACAATTCGTTAAAACATGTTTTTGATTAAAATTTGCTTAAATTAAAAAATTAAATCGGCATTGTTTTCATGAAAGAAATGAAAGGTTTTCCTGAACTTATTGTTGCCAAAAAAAAAAAAATACCACATTATATGATGCTCATAGCAATTATTATAAAAAACACCGCACGGGTTTATTTTATACTTATGATTAAAAAGCGAAATTGAAATTGAAATGTTTAGATTTATATTTCTAAGTCCCATGGTTTTCTCGAAGCGGGTGACGTCATCCTCTAATGCAGTCAAAATACGATTGTTATTTTTTTTTCTCGCGCGTGCCTTTAGCAATCTTGGATCAGTTTTTAGTCTAACTTTGATGGAATAAATTAGATGATATTCTGGCTTGACTAACAACTGAATGTTGTTTGCAGATATTTTTATCCTTGCTTTTTCTTTAGAAGTTTAAACATGCATCTAATAAATATTACATATTGATAAAAAATTATACTTCTCTATTATCCCGTCGACCACTTTTCATAACAAAAAACTATCGCCAAATAAACGGAAGAACGTTGCCATTGGAATATCAAAAAATAAATAAATAAATAAAATATAAGAATTTAAGGACACAATTGTTATTTTAATTAATAAAATAACTACTAAATCAGTAAAACATAATGAAAAATACACGCAAATGTCGAATGTAATACCACTAGATGACGTAACAAACACGCATAATGATTCTGACATCAAGTAAATGGGACTGCATTTTTGGCGTTTAATCTTACAGTTTGGCGGTAGTTTTTTGTTATGAAAAGCGGTCGACGGGTTAATAGAGATGTACCTAAAAATATTAGATTTCAGTGCGAAATCTTCGCACGGGCCCTCTGGTTAAATTTGTATTTTTAGGACTCAAATCTTACTTGTTAATTAAATAAATGTATTGAAATAGGAATTCAATGATTTTTTCTGCCAATTAATCGAGAAATTTGTCGGTATGTTTGATTAATAAATAGATTTGTTGAGGCGTATCTCACAGACACATAGTCATATCCCTTGTGACTCTAAATATAGCGACCTATGGAGTGTAAACAAATAAGCGTTTAAAATTTGTGAGTTTGTGGATCGTGATAAACATTTCGAAATTTTTGTTCTATCTACAGCTATGAAAAAAAAATGGTACTGGGAAAAACAAATTCAATAAATATATGATAGTTAAATATATACATTATTCAACATTTCTTTTTGAACTTTTCTGCTTAGGTATGTTCTAAATCAGAGTTTAAATATCCATTTTGTTCAAAATTTGAAGTGCTTTCGAATACAAATATAATGTTAAGTGATGATTTTTCTATCATTCTATTCGCCTCAAAGTCATGTCTGAAGTGATCTGTTAACTAAGAGATTTTTTCAAAAATATTTACTAAAATAATCAAACAATAATCATTTTAAATAATAATTGAAACAAAACAATATAAGTACAAAAAATAATTTTGTATTTATTATCAGTGCTAGAAAGATACATCGTCGAAAATAGCTGCCAATCAATTTGCATGCGTGGGCTTCTGTTTCTAACTCAAAATCACTTTTACTATTCAGTGCACTAAAAGTGTAACTAAAATTTTATGAAAAATTATTTCATTATAAATCACCTCAAAATAAACAAACATTGTTGAAAACTGAGCTTTCAAATGTTAAATTTTGTAAAATATATAAATTAATACCTACGGTCTATATAGTCATTAAATTTTAAACAAGACGGATTCATAAATATTGCAAAAACTTAAATGAGACTAAAGGAAAAGCAGCCGAACAACTATATATATATATATATATATATATATATACAGGGTGTTTCAGTTAAACGTTTCAGAACATCTAAGAGGGGTAGGGTACATCCTGACAAACCAAAATCATACATCAATGGGCAGTCAGAAATGCTTTCCTGACGCGGTAGATGGCGTTGTGCGAAAGTTCCGAGCTTTCGTGCAGGAAATCTTCATTTCGCACAAGCACGCCAAGTTAGTAGGATGGATGACTACACGAACACAGAATTAGCCGATATGCATTTGGTGTATGGGGCTGCAAATTGTAGTGGGCCAGCCGCACAGAGTTTGTACGCGGAACGATATCCGACGAGGCGTATTCCCAGTCATAATTTATTTGCAAGACAGCACCAGAGGTTAGCTGAGACAGGTTCATTTGAAAGAGCTGACAGGGTCAGGGTAAGAACAGTACGGACTCCAGCCGTCGAACAGAATGTGCTGCAGCATGTACAGAGGAATCCAAGAACGAGTACACGAAGTCTAGCAAACGTAGTCGGGGTTTCCCCTTGCAGCGTCTGGAGGATTCTCCGAGAACAAGATATGCATCCGTTTCACGTGCAGCGTGTCCAGGCACAGCAACCGGAGGATTATGCACCTCATATTGCTTTCGCACAGTGGTACCTTGGAAAATGTGCTACAAATCCCACTTTTCCTGCTGAAGTGTTGTTTTCCGATGAGGCATCCTTCACAAGTGAAGGAATTTTCAACTCGCATAACGACCATATCTGGGCGGTCGAGAACCCGCATGCAATACGACGTCGTGCAGTACAGATTCGATTTTCGGTCAATGTATGGGCCGGTATTATAGGAGATCACCTCATCGGACCTTACCTGTTACCGTGTCGTCTAACCAAAGATAACTACTTGCTCTTTCTGCAGCAAGTATTACCACAACTTTTGAGAGATGAACAGATTTCTGCATCGACGCAACAGACAATGTGGTTTCAACACGATGGAGCCCCTGCCCATTATAGCGGAGCTGTTCGTAACTACCTGGGTGTCACATTTGGTCAACAGTGGATCGGACGTGGTGGTCCCGTGCATTGGCCTGCTCGGTCACCCGAGCTATCATGTCTTGATTTTTATTTCTGGGGTCATATGAAATCGCTAGTTTATGACACCCCTGTTGACAATGCTGAGGAGCTGGTTGCAAGAATCGTAGTAGCTGCCGGAGAAATTCGAAATTCGCCTGGAGTATTCCAGAATGTTCGGATGTCCATGCGTCGGAGATGTGACGCGTGCATTGTAGCCCATGGAAGCAACTTCGAACACTTACTTTAATCCATGTACCTTTTGCTTCTTTTCATGTATTATTAAAACGATTTCTCACTTACGGTCTCTGTTCTTTATGGTGCTTCTGTGTACAACACCGCTTCAGGAAAGCATTTCCGACCCCACATTGCTATATGATTTCGAGTTGTCAGGATGTACCCTACCCCTCTTAGAAGTTCTGCAACGTTTAACTGAAACACCCTGTATATCATATGTAAATCTTGGTTTTATAAGTTAGCTTAGACCTATGACAAAGTGTACGAAACTTGCGGCCACTGTTTTTGACTTGCTATACAGAGGAAATCAAAATTCATTGGGAGTCCGTTCTTTGCTCCTGAAATTTATAAACTATAAGGTATTTGTGAATGATGTTCTTCTTTCCTTATAATAAAAGTGCTTTCTTATTTAAAAACTACGCTGTCTGGATTTAGCTGCATTGTATATCCATATAATATAATTAATATTGTGCAATTTTAGATTATGAGAATCGAAACACTCACGTATTTTTGATACAATACCACATTCTCGGAAATAAAGAATAGCTTATATATCATTTTTTGGAAATCCTTTAACTCTTTTAATCCCAAGCTTTTAAAAAAAGAATGACCTTAGAATCCCAACAAAATATCCCAAAATACTCGATTTTCGTTTCCCCCCCTTTTTTTCACTAGGTAAGTGGTGGAAATGACCGTACTGTCGTCTTTTTTTAATCAAATTTTAACCGGTGTTACACCCCTCTGTTTATCGTTGCTAAAGTTACATAAAAAATCTTGTATTTCTTTCTGTACTGTCCAGAAAAGCTAACACATTACCCAATCCATCACTGAGAGAGTCCACCCCCTTGACAACACCCTGATCCACTTAAGGGGAAGGTAAATCCTTTAAGCTATCCAGGGCTATTGTGGGTTTTACAACATTTGGATGATTTCGGCTATTGCGGGATTCAAAAGGTTAAACGCTATATTCAAAATGTGTAGCACAAATTTAGAAAGAAAATGAGATAAAACACACTTCCCATTTTCAAATGCACAATTTTAAATGAAAGCAGAAATGTAAGTAGAAAAAAAATAAGATTACTGTAATTAGTATAATCGACGCCATTGTTCTTGGGTTGTATTATATCTGGCACGGATAATGCGTAAGTGGGCAATTCCATGCTCATAGGGAAATTTTTGAAAAAAAAATTAGTAATAAAACTGTTTCAGATATTTTTGGGTTAGAAAAAGTACAGTTCTTTAGCAACAACATATATATATATTTAGAATTTAGTTGTTCAGAAATGACAGTATTCTAAAGTATGCTTGAGTTTGTTCTATTTTGAAGTAAACACGTTGTTGGATTTTGAAGGCGATTTAATTTTGTTTTTATGCTTTATAGATTCATAAACAAGGTTATTTTTACTTAATAGTGACTTAAATAATAGCAAAACAGTTTAAACAAGTATTTCAGTTGTAAATTACTGCAGTTTCAAAAGAATTTTTAATGGTTTGCTACATGTAACGTAAGTTACCAAAAACAATTGTTTGTTTCTGGCAAAAAAGTTAAAAGATAAATTTAATCTTTAAAGCATTTTTTTATCTTTCTACCAGCTATGTACTAAGCAAAAATCAATACTTTGCTTTTATATATACCTTTTCTGTAATTAGCAATAGTTAAAATTCGTAATGTAAGTTACCAATATGATGAAATGTAAATTTCCATACACATTTCTTATTCTATATAGAAATGAATCATGTTTACTTACTAATATCTGAGATAAATAATTAAAACGGAGACTTTTCTTTGTTCCTTTGTATTTGTTCTTACATATATATTTGTATATAATAGTATATTTGATAGTGTATATAATACATATCGGGTGTCCGAAAAGGTTAGACGGATTTGAAAGAATATTTGAAAGAATTATAACTCTAAAAGTAATTGAGTAAACCCAATTACTTTCTTTCCAAAGTACTCGGCAATTATCCAATATTTGTTAGATGTAGCTGTTTTAAAGTCATGGCATTCAGACGATGCGTAGAATCGATGATCTGAAAAATGCAAATCGCACCACACATTCGCAATTTTCTTTGATGATTCTGGAGTGGAAAGCGTATAATTCTAAAAATATTCGAAGTATGGGATAAAAGTAAATTAGAAAGTTCTTCAGCATCTTCTATTTAGTAGGAAATGATCCCCTATGTAGACGAATAGCCCAAGCAAAAAGTGAAAATTTCGAATGTGTGGTGCGATTTGCATTTTTCAGATCATAGATTTTACGCATCGTCTGAATGTCACGACTTTAAAATAGCTACATCTAACAAATCTTGGATAATTGTCGAGTACTTTGGAAAGAAAATGATTTCGTTTACTCAATTACTTTTAGAGTTATAATTCTTTCAAATCCGTCGAACCTTTTTCGGACACCTTGTATAATATATTTGATCAAGAAAATAAGACCACCAGTAGTGGTTAATGCCAAAGGACATTTCAAATTAGAAAACTAAAAAAGCTTATATTTTATAATATTTCTGTTATATTATGTAACTTATACCTACAATTTCAATTATTTCTATACTATTTCATTATATTTTATGTAGTTTCATTATTATGTTTAATTATGCAATGTATTGTAATAAATATGATGCAAGAGAAAAACACTTTTGTAAAAATGAAATGTGTAACGTAAGTTACCTTTTTTAAAAAATATAATACATTTAGTTGTTGATCTAAAGTTTTAAAATTTCATAAATTACATTGCAAAAATCTTAAAGAATGGAATGTATATACTTTTTAAGCCATGTCATTTTCAATAGAACAGAATTGTATCCAAACGTCAATAGCAATATAACACTGTTCCCTTTTTCAGTAACGTAAGTTACAACAATAAATATAATTGTCAAAGTTCAAGAAATAGCACTAAATATAAGTAATTTTCATCCAAATTAAACTTTGAATAGTTCTTATTAACAAATCACATCAACTTTACATTTTTAATATTTTTTGGCGTTATATTAAGAAAGTTACTGAAGCAAACGTAAGTTACAATGAAAATACCTAAGTACCCAATACGTTGCGACGCGAAAACATAAATTTAATTAATATCCATGAACGTAATACATGCAAAATAGAATAAACAGAAATGATAAAAAATAATAACAAGAAGAAATTACTCAAGACACTTAATGTTAGAGAAAGCGTGTAGAATTACAAGCATGCGACAGAAATTTAGATGATCTTATAAACAATGGATATTCCATAAAAACTGAGAGTTGTTTTTTACGTAGTGGCAACACCGCGAAATAAAAAAAAATGAAACTGCACGTGATTTTTTTTTCAAACTGTTAACTATACGCTTATAAATATTCTAAACGAAGCAGACGATTTTATTTTCTTAGTTTCGTGCTTGTTTAAATAACTGGTTTTTTTTCCTACAGAAATGGAGGTGAGTGATTCAGAGTTAAAAAGCAAAATGCGTTGTACCATAAAAATAATGCTATTGTTTGAGCAAAACAGCTCCAGAAACAGTTAAGTTAATGAAAGAAGCTTACAAAAACAAATGTTTTGGTATGTCCACTATTTCTAGATGGCATGGAGATTTCAAAAAAGGGTGTTTGTCTGCATAACTGGCTCCAAGGCTTCACTAGATACCGGGCTTGCTCATTCATTATCATGACGTCACAAAAGGTAGCTGGCCTGCGACCAGCGATTGGTGCAAAGCCACGAGCCCGTCGTTTTGTGCCAATCGCTGTTGGTCTTTCATTTTGTCGTTTCGCTTTGTACCAATCGCTGGTAGCGGCCAGCCACCTTTTGTGACGTCATGATAATGAATGAGCAAGCCCGGTATCTAGTGTAGCCCTGCTGGCTCCTAAGTCTGGCCGACCAGAAAGTGTTGTGAATGGTTGAAATGTTAACACTGTGTGTCCAATCTTGACAGAATATCGGCGAATGACATGTGAGGAGATAGCAGCATCAATTAACATTTCAAAAACGTCAATATTTCGAATTCTACGCAACAATTTACAGCTACGTCCTGTTTGTTTCAGATGGGTCCCTTATCACCTTACTAAAGAACAAATGCAAACAAGAATTCCCACTGTAGTGAGTGGAAACAGATGCTTCAAAATGATCCGAATTTCCTAAAGACTGTAATAACAGGTAATGAAACGTATGTGCATCATTTTTATGTCCGTACCAAGTCCGATTCTGAAATTATTTCAGCAATACAGGGTTCTTTAAAGCAGCTTCCAGAAAAGGCTTCTCCACTTGTTTCGAAAAGTGGGTTGAACGATGGAACGGTTCTATATCGTCTGAGGGAAGGTTCTTTGAAAAAGAAAGATGTATTTTTTGCTGTAAATATATTTCTGTATTTTTTGTTATCTTACTCTCAGTTTTTATGGAACGCCCTTTGTATATAAACACAGATATTCAGATTGAGATCATCAAACGTTTTGTCAACTCTAACATGTTATAAACAGTTGGTTAATTGTATATATTTTAATTATCGAAAGTGAAATATTTGCTTTATTAATGCATTGATTCCTTTTTTTTATCTTACGTGAAAAAAGTCAAAGGTCACAACTTGTTTTGTTTTATTTCATAAAGCTGAATTACTTTTGAATAAGTTCGTAAAAACAACAATATTTTAATATTTGTTATTGTTGATAAAACATGGAAAAAGAGAAATAATGGCGACATTTATATTTTTATTAACGTCATTTTCCCACTAAAATTGAAAAGAAAAATAATTTTGATGTTTATAGATGATGAAAACATTACAATACTTAGTTACATTTGAAAAAAAAAATAATAAAAAAGAAATAAAAATTTATTTCTTCACATTCATGATTCAAGAATGTGTTTATTTAAAAAAGTATAAATAATGTAAATAAATAAAAATAAAATAAAAATCGCCATAAATAAGATGTCACAGTTATGAATTCATTCAGCATAGCTTGTTTCAGTTTTATATTCAACCAAGGAACAAAACAAGTTTAAACTCCTTGCATTTAAGTAGAAAATTAATGTCCCTTTTTTAAAATAAATGAATTTGAAGAAGAATCATACATTTTCAACAAATTATTTGTTGCAGATGGTCGTTAAAACTTAAAAAAAAACTTTAAAAAAAGCGCTAAAGCGAAATGGTTTAGCGTGAAAATGTAATTTTTCATATATATATATTATATATATATATATATATGTAATAATAAAAAAAAAATTCCCTTCTTTTCGCCATTTTCTTAGTTCTTATTCCAAATTATCACCATTCTATTAAATTAATAAATGTTATCTATTTTATTATTTTTAATATTTCTCTGTCTTTTATTTATATCTTAAATCCCCTGTTTGATTTAATTCTATATCTTAATCAAAATATCCTTTAAATCCCTATTCTAAAAATAACTCTAAATTGCAAAAACTTCCTTCAAAGCATTTGATTAAATTCCTTTTATTGAGACAGTGATATTTATTCTTTCAGAATATTTTTTCTTTACATTCTTTTTATTTTATTATTTTCAGATATCGTTCGATTTGACCCATCATCCCCTGCGTTCGCGCGCTTAATTTGTCCTTAAAAATTCATCCGATTCTTCTAATGATTTCTTTCTTGTACGTCAGATTAGGCCGCCCTTAACCTAATTTCATAGCCATTGATGTTTAAGTTTTTCGGCGCTCTCTTATTGGCCACACTCCTTTTTCCACTCTATTGGTTGGTAATTTTCACGCGTTAGTGTTCTTACACCGATTTTTTGTGTATAAAACATAAACTCGGGCAATGACCGCCAGAATTTTGCTCATTTTTGGTTGTTAAACTAATACGCGGCTCCAGAGACCCTCATTTTTTTACTTCAATATTGACTTTCCCTTGTACATAGTGGGTCATCTAAGAACATTGTGTTCCATATTGTATATAGAGTGTAGCTAAGGTATGGCAGTGTCTTCAGCGTCTGTTATCTGCTGAATATGAACATCGTACTCCCGTGCTGACGAATTTATTACTCTGCATTATGTAAACGGATGACATTGCTACAAATAAATACCTTTGATCGCCTTACAACGAGTCTTGTTATTGACTGTTGTTCGGCCAAGTGTGTGAATTATTCGGTGGAGTTCCTTCAGTACCTGGTTTCGGCGAGTCAATGGACATACTTAATGATGTGACGACTGCGAAAGGTTCATGGTGGCTACCCCATAATAAAAATAACCGGTAGTCACTAATAACAGTCCTTATTACCTGCAATTTATCGTAATATATATATATATAATATATTTTTGTATAAGTTTGTCAAATTGATTCCATTTTTATTCGATAAACTGAAAAGTAAAAAAAAAAAAAAAAAAAAAAAAAAAAAAAAAAAAAAAACGAAATGTTTTTTGGCAAATTAAGTTGTTGACAATGGGATTTTTTGGGGGAAAACTTTTAACTTACAGTGGTGGCCAAAAGTGTGGACATTTTTTGAAAGTTTCATGTTTTTCAACTTTGTGTGTTTGTAGAATACGTTAATTTTCACTTAAATACAACCGTTTATATATCAAATTGAAGGTAATTTAATGTAGAATTTAATAATAAAAAAAGTATTACAATATCTGTATTACAAAAAAAGTTATGCAACTAATAGTAAGATTTATCTTAGATTTGCATTTTTTTAAAGTGATACTTACACAATCAATACTTAGTAGGATAACCCTTGTTTTTTAAGTTGCTATCCTAAACTTCCTGCGAAAGACGGACGCTTTACAGCTTCTTTTCATCGAGTGAACGAGTGTTTGGAGTTCATCTTTCGTAATCACATGGTGCCAAGAATCAATTATAGCTTCAATAAGTTGTCTTTTATTGGATGGACGTTTTTTTCGTACAACAATTTTCAAACGTCGCCACAAATTTTCAATTGGATTAAGATCAGGGCTATTTCCTGGCCATGGTAATATATCTATGCCTTTATTTTGAAACCATGCTTTGCATACTTTTGCTGTGTGGCATGGAGCTGAATCCTGCTGAAAAATAAATAGTGCGTTGTTGGGGAAGAGATCCCTGATGGAAGGTATCAATTTTGGTTCCAGGACAGTTTCGATGTATTTTTTGGCATTCAGGATGCCATCAATCACTTGAATTCGGCCCACAGCATCTGCAGACATACATGCCCAAATCATGACATTTGTTGGGCTTTTTGTAGTTCCTACAATGCAATCAGGATGAATTGCTTCTCCTACTCTACGTCTCACGTATTTTCTACCATCACTACCAAAGAGCGATATTTTACTCTCATCGCTCCAGATTACTTGCTTCCATTGATTTTCTGACCATTTAATGTGTTTTTTGCCCACTTAACTCGTTTTTCGCGTTGCTTTTGATTTAAATATGGTTTTTTCACTTGGAATTCTAACTTGTAGTCCAAATCCTGATAACCTTCTTCTTATTGTTCTTGAACTTACTGCAATACCAGCTGCATTCATTTCACATCTAATGGCATCTGATGAAATTTTTCTATCTTGAAGGCATAGCCGTTTAAATTTTCTATCGGCAGTAGCACTTGGGCATTTTTTTCGGCCTGATTCGGCCTTATTTTCCACTGATTTTGTTTTTCCATAACGCAAACGTACGTTTCGTACACCAGAACAAGTCACTAAACCACCAACTTGTCTTGCAATTTCAGCATAAGAGAGGCCATTTTCTCTCAATATGACAATTCGGCTTCTTTTTGTAGATGTCCAATTAGTTCTTCTTGTTGGTGACATTGTTTAAAATTAGTTTAATTAAAAAAAAGGACTTTAAATATTCAAAAACAGCAATACTCTATTTAATTGTACTAGTATGCATCATTCCGCAAAATATTTCCACAAGAATAACTCTGTTACCATCCAAATAACCTAAACTATAGTTACAGACATTTGATTGGTCCTCAGAACAGTGTTTGTGATTGGCTAGTACCCTTTTATTACAAAACACGTCCTTATGAAAACGATTGGTGTTTGTTTGTTCTACTAAAATGAGCATAACTTTTTTTGATACAGATATTGTAATACTGTTTTTATTATTAAATTCTACATTAAATTACCTTCAATTTGATATGTAAACGTTTGTATTTAAGTGAGAATTAATATATTCTATAAGCACACAAAGTTGAAAAACATGAAACTTTCAAAAAATGTCCAAACTT
The DNA here is from genome assembly GCA_963931845.1 of Maratus michaelseni. Lineage (NCBI taxonomy): Eukaryota > Metazoa > Arthropoda > Arachnida > Araneae > Salticidae > Maratus > Maratus michaelseni. The sequence goes on along the minus strand of OZ007596.1, from coordinate 286,335,040 downwards.
TTGGCCACCACTGTATATTGTATATATTTATTACATAAAATGGTTTATTAAATAAAATTAATAATTTTTTTATATAAATTTAGCATAAAATTAAATTTATTTTAACGCAAAGATTTAAAAGTTCTCATGCAATTTACATGCAACATATCGGATTAACACGCAGTTCCTCAATTTTTAAAATGTGTTTAACTAATTTTAACATATGCTGCATATTTTTTGCAGCACGGTGTGTTAACCCATTGGAGGGAGGTGATTTATATTTGGACCAACTTATTGTAATCCCTAAATACCACATTGGTACCAGAATTGTGGAATTAAAAGTTTCCTTTAATTAAATACGTAAAGAAAAGCTTTTATTTATTTTAAATACATTTGCTTGTAAATTCTGACGTGAGTGAATAATTTCAGCATTTTACGAATAAAAGTACTTTGCCTTTGAAAGTGTTAAAGTAGATGTTAATTATTCACAGCGTAATACGGCTTGTTTGTTTTAATTCAGTATATTAAATATTTTTTCGAAATTTGTTTGGCAAGAGAAAAATGCCTTGGAATTAAAAAAATAAGATTATTTTGATTTGAGTTTTTTTTTTCATTTTATTTTTTTATTGAAAAAAAAATCAAGAATGAATTTTGATATTTTTTTAAATGTAATCCTTTGAGAAATAACTGAATAGATAAAAGAGAGCTTGATATATTTTGAAGTTTGTTTTTAGAGTTTCGTTCATCTGAAGAAACCCTATACGTCTCATTCCTTTGTCTGTCTGTCTGTCTGTCACTGACTCCGTTCTTAGAAACAGTATAAGTTAGATACGTGAAATTTTGTGTCCTTACAGCTGAATACCACCTGTCACACGAGAAATCCTAAAAATTTGAAATTGTTTTCACTAATTCACGATAATTATTAAAAACCCACTCATTAATGGAAAATATTCAACTAAAGCGTAGAATTTAATCAAACTGCAAAGAAAATTCATTCTAAAATTCCAGAAGAGAGGGAATGGTTGCCATAGTCACAGCATTGCAATGGCGATAACAGACTGGACATTTTCAAAGACACCCCTATCTCATTAACTATTCCACCTAGAAGCGTGACATTTCGGACACACACACACACAAAAATTATCTTTCAAAATTTTTAAAATGTTTTTAATTACTCGCACTAGAAGTGTAAATATCAATTAAAAATCGGTTTAAATACATTTGTTTAATTTTCTGTTATTTGAAAAAAAAAAAAAAAAAAAAAAAACAGACGAAAAGTCTGGCAACTGTTCCCACAGCCCAAAGATGGCGGTCTAGACATTTTTAATTCTCTCTCTATATATATTTATTTTTGCATTTGTCGATTTGAAATTAACATATCTATGCGTATTTTTTAACGCTGAATCCAAATGTGTATTTTTTTTGCAAAAATCCTTCAATTACAACAAAAGACATTAATTATTATTTCATTAATTCAATTGCAGAAAAATAATTCCTTTGAACTTGTCAATTTGAATAAGAAACACCTGGCTGAGGAATGTAACAATGAAGGAATTATTTGCCCCAAATTTACAACGGGGTTTTCTTTAACAGACTATTTGTTGTAACTTTTTATTTAAAAAAAAAAAAAAAAATGTTATTTTGATTTTCGAATGCAAAAGATAAAAAAAAAAAAAAACAAAAAAAAAAACACTGCTTACGATAAGTAAGTACCTCATTCACAAATTTTAACGCATGTTCAAAATTTTAAAACTGTATAAGATAAGGATTTGAAAATTGATATATATACGCATAATCGTATTCCTTTTAAGAAATTCAAAAAATCGAAACAATTGGCAGGTAAATTTTTATTTTATAAAGAGCCTGATTTCTTTTATGAAAAATTAAATTTATTTGGATTTATTAATTAAAGGATAAAACGCCAATTCCTTTCAAAACAAAGGAATATTAACCGAAACCCTTTGTGTGATCTTCAGTCACACTTACCCACTTCTTTTCAATTACTAGTGTTGAGCAATACAAAACAATTAAGTCAGCATTCTATAATAAACTGAAATGAATGTGTTTAAGAATATATTTATTTAGCATTTTCCTCTAATTTAATATTAATAGAGATATTATTTTTTTTCCATTTACTTTGCTCTCATGATAAAACAAATATTTGTATAAAATTTTATTAAATATAATATTTTTATTAAATATTTCAGTAAAATATAATTATGGCTCATTACCTCAAAGATAATTGGGACACGTTTAGATGCAAACTATTACAAAAAAAAACTTCCACAAATTATTAGAATTCTTAATTTTTAACATTATAAATTATTATAATATAAAAATAATCATTAATAAGAAAACAATAGATATCCATTAATTATAGACTAAGTATTATATTATAAGTAAGACGGTAAAATACTAATATGAGACTCGATAAAGCTCATGGTATGTAAAAGGCAACATTAATCCGTCAGAACACGCGATTATTTCCATTACGTTACTGCACGCGCGAAATAAATTTTACCCCAATGGGTTTTCTTGTGTCAATTACCCCCCGGTTTGATTATAAACAAAAATTTATATTTTGAAATAAACTGTAAATTAAAAAAAAAACATAATTTAACTTAAAATAAGAAGTTCTTGTATATTTAAAGCAAAAAAAAAAAAACAAAAAAAAAAAAAAAAAACAATCTAGCACTAAGAATTTTTTTTGCATACCATTACATACAAAGCTTTTATAATCCAAATTCATCCATGAAAATACAAAAAAATGTAAAATTGATATAAGCAAACTGTATGGGCAATAGTTGTTAACGTTTAAAAGAACAATTATATTTACATTTGCCTTGCATAAACATTTGCATTAACATTTTCCTATCATTATGTGTTACGTTATAACACGCGTGGGGTAAATTTCCTCCCACGTGACATTTTTATAGCAAAAGAATGGAAAATCTCACAACCGGAGGTAAATTCTTTTTGGCCACATCTTGATATCTTTCAGCTTGAAAGGTACTATAAAGCTCAGAATGATCACGAACGATTTTCGCACATTTTTAAGTAATAGTTGAGAGCTGGGGGAGATTTTATCCCAGGGCGTGAGATGACGGGTTAAATATATAAATAGATGTTAAAAGATGTTAAAAAATCCTCCAAGCACTTCCGACTGGCAACTGTCACTCATCATATTCCCTTTCTACTACCGTCTTACGCATCTGAACCTTCGCTTCGTCTTGAGGTGGAAAAGTCCATTATTTCCTGGGTGTTGCTTGAGTTGGTTTCTATGGATAACTTGATCGAAAATATAAACAATTTTAAAAACGTATGTGAAACAGGGGAGGGGGGGAGGGGCAATCTGCGTTTATCTTCTAATATTTAGGATATTAAACCATATATTGAGTATATTGTTGTTTAATAAGTCTAAAAGTTTGCAATAAATATTCGCTTGAAAATCACATTTATATAAATCTTAGTTACAGTATCAGAATTAGGGAACTTCTCACACTATAACTTTCCTTCTTTCACTGCCTTAAAAAAAAAAAAAAACTTAAAAAAATTTTTTTTTTAAGAATTCTATAGATAAATATTTAGTTTGGGTCACAATAAATTTATTTCTCAAAAAAAAAAAAAAAAAAAAAAAAAAAAAAAAACTTCTCCAATATTAAAAGTTTATTGATAAAATTCGATATCTCAGTTATTTTTACATGTGTATTAAATATCATATTTTTGTAATAATTTTATTTTTTAGACATATACACGAAATGAAATGTCAACGAAAGAAAATCCTTTAAGTTATATTCACACCATAATACTGTTAAAAAAACACATGCATTCAATTAACATAATAATAATAATAATAATAATAATAATAATAATAATAATAATAATAATAATGAGAATTTTTAAACATAAAACAGAAACCGATAAAATTGACGGATCCGTAAAAATTAGTGATTACCATAAATTAACATAAAATATTACTTAATGCTAATAATGCGTTTCATTATATGATTCATCACATTTTATATTTATACTGTCTTGTTATTGTGATAAAATAATACATCTAATTGAGAGCACAAACAAGTAAAGTATCTTCTACGGAATACAATGCCGGTAATAATTATCGGTTAGTTTTTGTTGAATGACAAGACAGAAATAATGTGCAGAAAATTTTAACAGTTCCGAAAAAATATATAAAGTATGCCCACTAAAGTCCCTTGCCACCCTCTTAACTTCGGAACGGCTGCTGCTATATTCATAAAAGTAGTGTCTAGGTATAGTAAAATAGCCATGCGCTACTCAATGAAACCGCCTACGGCCCCACCTGGTGGAATGTTGTGGAGTTAGCATTCCTATCTCGAAAACGGAAAGAGATAGAGAAAAAAAGTGATTTACAAAGTTGTAGAGCATCATCAATTTAGTACGAAAATACACATTGTGGACATTAATGCGAATAATAGAACGGTTAAAACACGCATTTGTCTTTTCGCGATTTCCTACACTGTGACGTTAAAAAACGATCTTAGAAAGAAAAAAAGCAACTAGTTATAAAAATATACCTTCATTTTAAATTTTCAAACTTCTCACCGTCAGCTGCAATGCATATTTGGATGTTCGTTTGAATTTCACGTTGCACACGTTGGAGCATAGATGGTGACACGTTGGCACAAGCGTCCGTAATAGCGTCGATTAATGTCCTGCAATGTTTGTGGAGGGGTCGCACAGACCTGCTGTTTCATAACTGGTTGTTTCTTTCTTTCTAAGATCGTTTTGTCACGTCACAGTGTAGGAAATCACAAAAAAACAAATGCGAGTTTTAACCGTTCTATTCTTCGCATTAATGTCCACAAGGTGTCTTTTCGTACTAAATCGATGATACTCTACAACTTTGTAAATCACTTTTTTTCTCTATCTCTTTTCGTTTACGAGATAGGAATGCTAAATCCGCATCATTCCACCAGGTGGCGTGGTAGGTGGTTTCATTGTGTAGCGCATAGCTACTTTACTATCCCTAGACGCTACTTTTATGAATATAGCAGCAGCCCTTCCGAAGTTAAGAGGGTGGCAAGGGACTTTAGTGGGCATACTGTACATTATTTTTTAAAAACTTATTATTTTCAAATTTAGAAATGTATGATTTTAACTTTGCGATACTTTAAAGTATTTTATATTAATGTATTTAAACATTTTTTCTAACATGTCAAGATATGCATATTCTGAAACAAAATATGGCATAAATGCAACGAATACGTTTAATAAAATAAGTAATTCTTAGTGTTATTGATATTTAGAGTATTATCTTATTTCTTTCTGTTGAAAATGAAAATAATATATTAATAAATATAGAGGTGTATAAAAAAAAACATTATTTTTTTTAATGAAGCAAATGTTTTCAAAGAAGCAATTATTGTTATAATAAACTTCAAAAAATGGCATTTTTTAACCTAATTATTATCAAAACACAAGACTTTCTACAATTATATCGTTTCCAACAAATACTTGTTTTTTTTTTTTTTTTTTTACATTTCATAGATTAATTATTTTATTATTTTATTTATTTATTTATTTATTTATTTATTTATTTATTTATTTATTTTGTCGAATAACTTCTATAAGAAAAATATATTTTAGTGAATATCCCTCATTATCTTACGTATATTTTGTACTCTTTAAAAAATGTATTTCTTAAGTAAAGAGGACGATTGTCAAAACTTCATATACCACTGAAATAACAGAAAGCAGATCTTAGAAAATAATAATGGGTATGGTTTAAACAATATATATGTTCAATATTTTTTATAAGTCTTTGAGTTTCCAAAATAAGTAGATTAGATTAAACATAAACGTCAAATAGGAAATAAGCATGAATAAATTAATCAATATAATTTTTTTTCTAAAATTATTTCTGAGACGTTTAAGAAAAGTAAACGTGTGAATCGATAAGTAGAATCGTTTGAAATAAGTTTATTTAGTTGACTGAATCAATATTTATTTCTTTTATGACAAAATCGTTATAAGAACTTTTAGTAATGTCTTCGATTAAATTTCAGTGTTTGCAGCAACATTTTGTAACTAAAAGTAAATTACTGATATTTTCTGACATTTTAGTAGTTCGATTTTGTGATTTATTATTTTCTTGAAATACGATTATCAGTTTCTATATTTTAACAGTAACGCGATTTGCCGATAAGCATGGAATCATAGGGGCATTATTGGAATTTAGAAAGTATACAAAATAAATTATTTTACTTAAAACACAAATAAATTGTTAAAAAAAAATGCTTCATTTCTGAAAGATTTATCCTATTTGTAATGCAACTGGATATTTTCTTTATATCTTTAGCATACATTGTATTATTTTGTAGAAAAAATAATTTTGAGAAATTCTTTGGTGAAAAAGATTATACAAAACTATTCTCTATTTCCTCAAAGTAATAACAAATTTGTTTAAAAGTAATGAGAACATTCATTTAACTTTGGTAATTAGTAATCTTTTCTTTATTTCAAAAAAATTATCTTATCCTATGAGAATTTTAGACAAAACTGATTCGTAAAACATACTTACCAATCAAACTTTCTTGCTCACTAAATGTCGGTAAGAAAAAATAATTATTCTAATCTACATTTTTTATTCTAAAGTGCAATTTTTTCTTGAATAAATTACACAGACATATCAATCTACTATGATTCTATCTGCCATTGCATTTTCTGAAACATTAATTGAGGACTAATATGCGTATAGGGGGCACATCCTATCCGTCGCCTTTAAAAAGTGGTACTGGGTTAATAATCTGAATTCCACAAATGAATTAATGAGGGCAGAATATTTTAATTTGCGCAATTTTATATATTTATTTTCTAATGTTTCTGAAATGCAATGAATTAAGTCACGTGTATATTATCATTCATTTTCTGCATTATTTTATGTGCTTTAAGATTGGAAGACTACGACAAATAAAATAAATCTCTCAATGTATTCAAATAGTTTGCTAATCTTTTTAAAATACCTCCATAATACAGTATGGATACGAATTAGATGGGTATATTCGTAAATGGTTAATTTGCAAAACATTAATTGAAATATCGCAGTTAAATGGCACATTACTAAAACTGAACCTTGATTTTACATATATACTTCTTACCTCAGTGCTACTTCTACCTTCGGGTGCTCAGGTAAACAGAAGCTGCGCCTAACCCTCCTTCCATGAGTGATACAGAAAATGAAGTCCATGCTGCATCGACTGTCGCGCAAAATAATCAAAGTGTCCTTGTGGGAATGCTTCTTCTGACCGCATTTAGGACTGCCTCCAATTCACCCACGATAACATAAATAGAGATCATCTATTGTTTCTGGACTTCTTGCAAGTATATAACCTCATGGAACAAGTCTAGCTGTCGTTGGACATGGAGGATATGAAACAACAAACAACCTCAGTGCTTCAATCTCAGTTTAGATTTGTCCAGCAGTTGTTATCTCATTGCTACAACGATCACCGCAGCTTTCACTTATTGCTTTTAGTGTATGGGGTTATTAATGACCACAGTCCGCCTCGCGCCTTTACTGGAATCCATCCCTGAATTGAAATCAAGAATCATTCCTGCATTTGTTCAGATCGATGTGAATGGGTTCAGTAATTTATGGTAAGAACTAAGACACCGATGGGACATTTGCATTATAACAAAGGACAGCCACATCGAACATTTGCCAAGAATGTAACCTTTGACAATTTCTCTAATTTATAATCATTTGTATCCCCACGTTTGGCTGTATATTTGAAGTAAAGCAAATCATTCTTTTTGCCCAACTAATTTGTATCAACGCTGTATTATTGTAATGATTTTGCTTGAAGAGTAGTCTAAATGTTTTTCACATTTTTTTATTAGATAGGAATGAAGAACAAGGTGTCTAAAAGCTAAATGACGCAATTTACATTTTAATATAAGATCAAATATCTGATGTACAATTGTGCGGTGCTAAAGTGCTAAAATTCTTCTATTGGTACAAATTTTTGCTCCAAATAAAAGAAAATTTTGCAGAAGATGGTGCTGTATCTAAGAAAATAGAGAAAAGACGAAAAAATTTCAAATTAATTAGTTACAGAATATTTATTTTGTGCAATGGATTATCATAGTTCAACGCTTGCGTCCTTCACAAATTAAACCATAAACGTATACGTCTGAATAATTTCAGGTTGTTATAATTAAATTTTCTTTTATAGCCTCAAAACTCTTTGACCGTTATTGCAAGTATTGTGAATAAGCGAACGCATTTATTTAAAATTCGTAAGTATGACTCGTAAGTTTTGAGTTGAGTTTGATTAACTTTTTTAATAGGGAGCATGAGTTGCGTTAATAAATGGCTCGTACAAATTTAAATTATTTAATTTTTCTCATTATTTCTTAAAATTTTTTCTCGCCATCTTAAAACGATTCTGACACATTCCAGTATAGTTGAAAATTGTTTATGAACCCTATTTATCTAGTCCTCTGTCTGTCTATCCGTCTTTCCGTGCTCTAACTCACATAAATATACTCAAATTGACATATACTTGATATATGCTACTGAAATTTACTGTGCAATGTTCGGTATTGAATGCCAATACATTATGGTACTAGATATTTTAAGACAGATATGGCTGGAAAAAGCGTTAATGTCAATCAACTGTATTTTGAACTTTACAGTATATAAATTCTGTTATATACTTGTTACATAACATAGAATTTCTACTACGGTACTACTGCATAAGTAACATGGTACATCAATTACGCTAGCTTAATTTTAATAAAAATATGTTTAAGGGGTCTTGCAACATTTAAACTCGCCGAAAATCAACAAAAACTTTCAGACTCTGAATTAGTGTATCTTCAAAACTTTTTTGTGTATAAGCAAGAAATGTTCGCTATTGATTAAGCAGATTGTGCTTTTAGATGTAATACCATTAGTAACTGACTAGTCTTTTACAGAACTTGAGCATTGTTGAAAATACAGTTGCTCTTCTTTTTACTCCGTAAGTCAGTGCGCGCATGATATCTTGACAACGTATGGCTAGATTGTTATGAAATTTGATATCGGTAATAAGCACAAAACAAGAACGAAAAATCATGCGTCAAGCATAGATTATGTAACACTTTCCAACGCTGCCAAAATAATTTTACAAATCATACCGTTTAATAAGCTGAAAGATAACATCTAAGTAAACAATTTAAAAAACGCATAACATATTTTTTTTTTAAAAATTCAAAAATTTTCAACATATACAATATTTGGAAAAATATCCGAATACTTTTATTCATCCCTGTATAGGATCTATAGATCTGTATACATACTACATAGGATGCTAAATTTTAGCTCAGTTAGAAAACGCTTAGCACAGTTTAAAATTCTGCTTCTGGAGTTTCTGTCAATAAACGGAAATGTGTTCGCGAACTTTTGTGCTTCCCTGTATAGGATCTACAGATTTTATACACACCACGTAATAGACAAAAAGTGCGTTAAATTTGAAATCGCATTCAGCAACTGAAAACGCGCGTCCAGGAATTATTGTTAACAGACAGTAGAGAATACTTTTGTGTGTCCCTGTCAATGAACGATGACTGCTATACACACACTATTCTGTAGTAAGCCTCTTGTCATGCACCTTAGTGATATATATATAAATTTCAATGTGTTTAAAATAGTGAAACATTACTTAAATAAACCGCAGACGATTTTTCCCCATATACCGTAATGTAACGGAATTCTTTTGAGTGTCCCTGTAAAAAAAAACTATAAGTGCTACACACTTCCGTTGAAATAGGGAACATGCTATAGATAACGACAATAACATATAAAAATTGCAGAGCAATCCGAGCCTATTTACGGCAGTTAGAGTAGGGACAGACGGCCATACGGCAGACAAACCGAAGTCATAAACACTTTTCAACTAGGTTGGAAAGTGTTAAAAAGAGCTATTTTAATTTCAACAATGCACAAATTCAGTAAAATATTAGTCAGTTTCTAATAGTATTATATTAAAAAGCACAATCCATTTAATTAATAATCGAAACTGTATGTTTATGCATATAAAGGTTTTGAAAATACACTAATTCAAACTTTGATTGTTTTTCTCGATTTTCGTCGCGCTTGAAACGTACAAGACCTCATAATAATATATAACCTAATGAAAAAATATATAAATACATATGTTTATAAATACAAAATGTAAATTAAAACTTAATGAAACTATATTTAATATGTTTAATAGTATATTGTAAAATAAATCAATATATATGTCAAGAAAAAGCTTTATTAGATAAATCTTTAGCAAATAAATTTAAAGAAAACTTTAGGAATTTTTTCAAACCTATTTCTGGAACATGTTTATTATTTCTATGGTTTACTACAACTTTAAAATGTTAAAACATTCACGATAAAATGTTACAAAAATTACTTAAACGAACTGATATTTATCTTTAAGCGCAAAATTAAAGCGGACCTATTTGTAAATAAGTAAAAATAAAAATAACATTCCACATGCAAAGTAATATTTATTGCCTTACACCAGTAAAAAAAAAACAGCCCTGGAACTCAAAATATTATACTTCGTATGGTACCGTGATGTGATCCATGAATACATGAAGACTATTTTTGCTACAAATAGGTCTTCTTTTACGTCGTGAACGAAACACTATACGCATATCTAATGCATACGTTGTTAGTCAGTATTTGAAATTTAAATGTACGCTCCATGAATACTAAAATTTTGAAAGAAATTTGTCGTAGTACTCTGCATTATACATAAAATCGGTGAATAAAAATTTAGGAGGAAAATGATACTTTGTTTTGAGAAAGTCCTTTTTACTTACCCGTCATACGTAGTAAGATGTACGTCAGATGAACTTTAAACGTCGGACATAGTATAATCTTGTAATCATTTTAAAAATCGAAAAAAATTGACAGATTTAATCGTTTCAGACACTGCAGATTCCGAAAAACATATTTTTAGAATAAAAAATTTGCCGTCCGTCTGTGTGTGTGTCTGTATGTCTGTAAACGCTCTATATCCCGAACAAATTGAGATAGAAACTTGAAATTTGGTATGTACTTAGTATGTAGTAATGGGAAGAAGCTTACAGCATTTCAGTAACCTCGATTATCCGGAACTATTTTTTCGGACTCTCGAAATATTCGTTCTGATAAAAGGTATATACAAATTTTCGAATTTGTTTATTTTAAGGAGTGAATATAAAAGACAATAAAACATCATAAATTTTGCATAAAGAATGAAATCGATCGGATACTTAGTTGCCGAGATATTTGTAATCCTATTTTCCACACTCTTCGATTTTTCATGACCCTGTATTTCACTCAAATTTCAATTCAAAGTATATTTTAATTTGAAATGATGAAACGCTTAATACGAAGCAATAAACCGTTAGTTAACAGGTGTATCATTTTTGCAGTTATAAGGATGTTTCTTTTACGCAATTCAGTAATAGAGCATTTAAAGTTTATGACGTCATCAAGCCACGATTTTATTCGAAAAGCAATGCATTTTATAAATAGTTTCCACATGTTTTATTTTCATATTTTATATTATGCCTATCAATGATGGGTAAGTATTATGGTGTCCCCCAAGGACTAGTTTAACTCGGAATTAAATGTAATGTATTTATGATTTGATATTGTGAAGAGTATTTTGAATATAGCAAAGGATGTGAATTTTCACTTACTACATTGCGTACAACCCTATTTCCAACGTAATTTTAACTCTGCTGAAAAAATTAATTAGAGTATTTTGAAATTATCCAAACAACTCTAAATCATCGAAAGTATTTAGAATTTAGAAAAGATGGAATATATAGAACCAGGATATTGTTCTTTTAAAGAATGTTAACGGGTATTCTCTATCTGAAAAATCATCAGGAAAACCACTACTCTGTGGCACAGTCTGACTTTAAGTTCTTATATTTCTACTCAGTGTCAATGTAAACATCTTTCTTGTTAGCAAACTATCACATGTTTTATTTCTGTTGTCAGAATCCTTTTATCTAAGCAAATAGAAACGCAGAACGATAAATGAGTTATCATATGAAAGGATTTTGAAGCGGCTTCTGACGCAGTACACTCACATTTTGTTAAGATATGTATTTGGATTAAAAATTACAATTAATTAAAAATTAAATCGACATTGTTTTCATCGGCAATGATTATTAAAAAGTTCAATAAAGATAAAGCGGGACATAGTTGCTGCATGGGTTTATTTTGATTTATAATTAAAAAGCAAAATTTAAATTAAAATGCTCAATTTATTTTTCTTTATCCCACGTTTATTTATTTATTTATTTTTAAACAGATGATGTCACTCTCTAATGCAGTTAAAATACGATTCATATATTACTTACCCATCATACGTAGTACAGGGTAAGTCTAGGAATCGTTTTGAAAATCGAAAAAACATTTTTGACGGATTTACACGTTTCAGACACTAGTGATTCCGAAAATCATATTTTGAGAAACAAAAATCGCCGTCCGTCAGTCTGTCTATGTGTCTGTGTGTCTGTGTATCTGTGTCTGTGTCTGTAAACGCTGTATCTCCCGAACAAATTGAGATAGAGACTAGAAATTTGGTATATACCTAGTATGTAATAATGCCAAGAAGCTTATTGAAATCCAGTAACCTCGATTATCCGGAACTATTTTATTCGGAATCTCGAAATATTCGTTCTGTTAAAAGGTATATAAAAATTTTTGAAATGTTTATTTTAAGGAGTGAATATAAAAGAGAATAAAAAAACAAACATAAATTTCGCATAAAGAATGTAGTTGATCGGATAATGAGTTGCCGAGGTATTTGTAATCCTATTTCCCTCACTCTTCTATTTTTCATGACCCTGTATTTCATTCAAATTTCAATTTAAAGATATATTTTAATTGGAAATGAGACGCTTAATCCGACTCAGTAAATTGTTAGTTAATTCATCTGATTATCATTGAATTGATTATCATTTATGGAGTTATAAGGATGTTTCTCTTACGCAATTCAGTAATAGAGCATTTAAAGTTCATGGCGTCATCAAACCACGATTTTATACGAATTGCAATGCATTTTATAAATAGTTTACACTTGTTTTATTTTCATATTTTATATTATGCATATGCATGATGGGTAAGTATTACCGTGGCCTCCAGCGTCTAGTTTTTTACTTACCCATCATACGTAGTATAGGGTAAATCTTGTAATCGTTTTGAAAATCGTAAAAAAAAAAAATGACGGATTTACACGATTCAGACACTGGAGATTCCGAAAAACATATTTTTAGGAAAAACAAAATTGCCGTCCGTCTGTGTGTGTGGCTGTGTGTCTGTAAATGCTCTATCTCCCGAAAAAAATTGAGATAGAGACTTGCAATTTGGTATGTACTTAGTATGTAATAATGGGAAGAATCCTATTTAATTTCAATAACCTCGATTAACCGGAATATTTTTTTCGGACTCTCGAAATATTCGTTCTGATAAAAGGTACATAAAAATTTTCGAAATTGTTTATTTTAAGAAATGAATATAAAAGACAATAAAAAAACATACATTTTGCATAAAGCATGAAGTCGATCGGATAATGAGTTGCCGAGATATTTGGAATCCTATTTACCACACTCTTCGATTTTTCATGACCCTGTATTTGATCCAAATTTCACTTCAAAGATATATTTTAATTGGAAATTTGACGCTGAATCAGATGCAATAAACCGCTAGTTAATATGATTACTATTTTTGGAGTTATAAGGATGTTTCTTTCAAGCAATTCAGTAATCGGGGCCTTTAAAGTGTATGACGTCATCAAGCCACAATTTTATTTGAATTGCAATGCATTTTATAAGTAGTTTACACATTTTTATTTTAATATTTTACATTATGCATATCCGTGATTGGTAAGTATTACGGTGGCCCCCAACGACTAGTTTTCTTTTTCGTTTGTTATCTGCGGTCAGTTTTTACTGAAAATTTGTTGGAAAAAATCAGATGATATTCTGACTTGACTAATGTTGTTTTCATGTATTGTTAGTCCTCAATTTTTTTTAGAAGTATAAACCTGAATCTAAAAGTATTAGACTTCAGTGCAAAATATTCGCAATGATCCACTGGTATACATAGAAAGCTTCCACATCAAAACCTAATTTTTTTTATATTTATGTAGTGGGAATTGAAAAAACTATATATATATATATATTTTAAATACTTGTGTTTATTTTCAGAAAATGATTTAGTGCACGCGTAATCCTTCGTCTCTCCAGAAAATATCATCCTGGATATAACTATACAAAGATTCGGAAATAAAGTTTAGTGATATGTCAATGGAATTTTAAAATTACATCCTTTAGATTCCAGCAACTGGAACCGAAAATATTTAAAAAAACATTCTAATTCATTATTTCTAATAAACTTGTTTAACATAAAATCTCAAAATCAACAAATTCATTAAAATTTTAAATTTCTAATGATATTAACAATATAATATTTTAATCTATAAACTTTATTTTCTTTAAATTTACTGTATTTATTTCTTTAAATTTTATTTTCTTTAAATTACTGATGAGAAAGGAATTTGCAAATGCAATTAATCATACATACTTACTCAGTACACTTACATAGTTTCTGATCTTATTTTTTTATGTCCGATATTCTGATATTTCTTTTTTATGTTCATTTTAATTAATGAGTTTAACTACTTAATAAGACTTAAAAACTAATTTATATTTTCAGTATCTATCCTTTTTATATCTTTTAAACCATATTTTGGACTTAAATATATGAGAAAAAAACGCACATTAAGTATAAGATAATTACACCTCAACTATTCAAATGATAAACAAAACGAAATAACATCAGTAAAAGTACAAAGGGCATAACGAAAAAATACAAACTTTAAAATAAATAAATCTTGGCCACGAATGCTAGTATCAATAGCATGATAAAACTTTTTTTTTCAGTCATCTCAGTAAAATTACATTTTAAAACTCGTTTAATATAAATAGAGATATAAGTTATTTTTATAGTAAAAAAAAGTAAAAAACTACAACGGGTATAGTAGAGTCTAATACAAAAGAGCAAATTAGAATGCTTTTCAATAAAGAAGAAATTCAAAGCTCATTTTTTCCATATAGTTTCCAGCCTGAATAAATGTAAAATCTAGAAAAGAGAAAAATATATGTTTTGATATATTTAACATCTGAGTTCATGGAAAGTTTTCTTTTTGATCTAAAAACTATTATTTTACAAAATAAAACATTACAGAGTTAACAAAAAAATCTGAATAAGCAAACGATTTAGATAAATATTTTAACAAGCAGGTTCATTTGAAATTTGTTATTTTCATTTTAAAAACTTACATATTTGATAAAAAAAAGAAAGAAAGAAAGAAAAAAGAACTTGAGCATCGCTTATTTTAATATGTATTTAAATTATTAGTCAGATTATATTGTTTGAATTCATACAATTGTAAATTTCCTTTAGAAATAATTACAGTTTGCAAAAAATAAAATAAAATAAATAAATAAAGATAAAAAATACAAACAACTAAACTCTTTATGAAATCATTTTCATTAAAAAATTATTTTCTAAAAAAATACTAAAGTACTTTGTTTTTCTGAAATTTCGTTGTTTTGTAATGAAAGTTGATATATAAGTATGGCATTAGAATAATACTTGCAAAAAAAGTCAAAATGTAAAGTATTTAGTCGACAGTTACAAAAATATAAAAAAAGAATAACTTTAAAAAATATTAATTACATATATATATATATATATATATATATATAATTTTTATTATTTAAATTTTTAACACGATTAATGACAGTAATAAATAATTACATACTTTGTTTAACTTATTTTCTTTATTGAATATTTTTAATATAAATACATTTTATTATTTTGGTTAATTAAGATTAAATTCTTTATGTTTTGGAATTTTCTGCAAGGACAATTCAAATATTCATAATTAAATATTAACTTGCATAAATATAAAAAAAAACATCTAAACTTCCAAAAAAGAAAGTAGATTAATATTTCTTTTAAAAAAATTAAGCAAATTGTTTAATTAAAATTTTAAATTAAAAGTTGATTTGTTTGCTTGCAATCACTTTATACAAACTGTGATCACTTAGATCACAAATTAAAAATTGTATGCAGTTAAATATTTATATCCTACTTTTACTTTTAAACATTTGCTGAAATATATGGAAATGCACACTGTAGGGAGGTCGTAAAGTATTTCCCTGATTACAAAAATTTATTATGAAATAACAACTGAATGTAATACTATGAAATTTCATTATGGGAAAGCCATGTTCTTAAGATTTATTTCATATGGGTGGATGATACCCTAGGCTTGGTCAAACCAAGGCCCGTTGAAAAGCAAACTGAAAATACTTTATACAAAAATTTTTCACCTAACACACTGTAAGAAATCCAAATATTAAGTTTTTTCATATTTTTGAATGTTCTAGGATATCCACTAAAGGTCAGGTTCTCTGATGTTGTGTCTAGCGTGACAGCCCAAATACTGGACAATACGTGGCTAGAAATGAAATACCGCTTGACATTCTTCGAGCTACCAAGTGTGCTCACATCGAAATTGACTGACATAAGTACTTGTATTAAAAACTTCATAAATGTCTTTACAATATATTAAAACAAACATAGGCCTAATTATATTAGTTTTCTCCAATAAATTATTGTAAATCAGGGAAAAACTTTATTATAACCCTGTACTTTTGATCAAGGCTGCATAAGTAAATAATAAAAAATGTTTAGATTAATCAATATATATTTTTAAAACCTTAATAAAGATACCGGGAGGGATACTATCCTCTACAAACCTGGTTTCCTTGTCTGAGCAGTCCCTTTTAGGCAATCAAATCAAATGAATCGTACTTCCTGAACACTGATAGTTCTAACTATCTCTACATCATAATTATTAATTCTTTACAATTTGAAACTTTCGAATGCAACTAAACATTTGTTTCTGATATTCTTCTTTAATTTGGCAATGTATCTTATATGTTGTTATTTTTTAATTCCAGAGTTTAACGATGTTTAAAAATCAATTTAAAGTTTCAGAATTTCATATTTCATATTTATTAAAGCATGTTTTGTTTTAAATTCATCTATAACGGATGAAAACGTATATTAAATATATATTATTTATACTTTAAATGTTTAATACAGAACACTTCATTAATGACAATACAGATTGTATAAAGGAAAATATGAAAATAAAAAGAAATAATTCAATTACAACTAACCACAAAAGTTTATTGAAATATTTTTAAAACAATCTCAGCAAAGTCACGCCTCAAAATTTGCTTATGATATCAGGGGATATAAGTTATTTACAAAGTTGAAGAAAATCAAAACCTTAATAAAATGTGTAAAAAAGAGTTAAGTTGATTCTTTCTCACTAAGGTTAAACTTAAAATTTTTCAGCGTGAATAAATATAGAATCTGTAAAAGAGAAAATTTTACGTTTTGATTTTATAAACATATGAAACGTTTTTTTTTTTTTTCTTTTTTCTTTTTTTTTATGTAAAGAAACTCGTAGAGCACTTAGTAAAGAAATTTTATGCTATTTAACTTCTAAAACTACTTACAGTTCTCTCTCAGAATATTAAAATATTTTGGTAATATCTTAACAGACATTTAATTTTTAACCGGCTCAAAAAAGGAGGAGGTCATCAATTCGACGAGTATGTATTTTTATACTTAAAGTTTCACATAAAAGCGTAGTTATAAAAACAAAAAATGTTTTTGCAAACTAATGTTACATATTTTCCTTTTTTTGCATTATTCTAAAATATATATTTTAAAGTTTCTTTCATGAATCCACCGCCTTTTAACCGTCATCCGACAGAAAAGGTACTTCTGAAATTCTTTACGTTGCGATTATTTATGAAAATTAACATAAATTGGAAAAAGAAAAAACATTATTTTTTCCACTTTTTCTAAATTTGAAGTCTGGAAGTTTGTAGATATACTGAGGATATTATTATTCGTTTGGAAAAGAAAAAATACCAAATTTATTTATTCTCAAACAAGGTATAGTTTGAATATTTTGATGATGAAAGCATTTGTGTTTAAAATTTTCAAGTTTCCATTAAGCTGTTTACATACGAGGATAGTTTGATAAGTTCACGGCCTGATACAGAGATGGAACAAATATGACCAAATTTCAATGGGTTTTGAAAAGTATGATCCTTCAGATGACATGCCGCTGAGTTTCAGACGCGTGAGTTTATTGGTTATTGCTCGGCGATAAAATAAAGTAAACAAGTTTTGATTTTTTCTGAAAATGGAAAAAAATTGAAGTTCGAACTGTCATAAAATGTTTTGCTAGAAAAAGCTTTAACCCCCGCGGACATACAAAAGTAGTTACATTCCAGCTTAAATTATTCTTGTCCTTCATATTCGACGATAAAAAAGTAGGCTGCTGAATTTAAACATTCTAGGAAATCAATTCACGATGATGAACAGTTAGGACGCCCAAAAACCGCTACGACCGACGAAATCGCCTCAAAAATTCCCAATACCGTATTAAATGATCGCCGAATGAAGGTACGCGAACTTGCTGACATTGCAAACATCTTGATAGACTGTCTCTGCCACATTTTACACGATGTTTTGGGCATGAAAGAGCTTTCCGCTCGATGCGTGGCGTGTTTGTTGAATGTCAACGAAAAACGCCAAAGGATGAACAATTCTCAAAAAACTTCTGAAATGTATTTTGTTGCGGAAGTTGAAAAATAAAATGAAATATTTTCAAAAATTAGTGTTTTCTTTGTCAGGCCGAGAACTTTTCGAACCACCCTCGTACAGGGCTGCACTAAGGAATTCGCACACAAGAGTGTATCTTAAATATATTGAGTTGCAAGGAGACTACATTGAAAATAATTTGAAATTATGTCAAACATCTTATGTTTTCATTTTCAGGATGAGATCAGAGTTATTAAATCTAGAGGAAACAAATCACAAATCAAAATAACACAAAAGGTTAAATACAATATGAGAAATAAGTGCATTTTTGAAAATGTCAAAACATTTTAAAACAAAAAATCGCATTTCTAAAATGATTTATGCTGCATAAAAATGAGAATAATTTATTTCTATGAATGGGGGAATTTGATAAAAATATAATTAAAGTGAATTCGGATTATTGAACTGGAAGCGGATTTTTTTAATAACACCTTGGTTTAAATTTGTTGACAAAAAATATATTTTATTTTTTATTTTATATACAAAATATAAGTTGAAATTATTAAAATAATATTATTTTAAATACTACAATTTGTTTTGTATTTTTAATAAGTAAGAAAAGAAACCTGTTTGTAAATATTACACCATGAAATGATACAGTTATGTAAATTAGAAATAAAGTCTGTTTTTGTACAGTTTATTTTATGTAAAATATTTTAAAAGATGGTTTAATACACTTACTTGCATTAGAATAAATAAGTAAAGAAAATGTATTATAACATTCCGCACATCGTAAACAGAAAATTACGAGGCATTTTGTTTGCGAGAAATTAACATTTGTTGTTTCAGAGAAAATTCGCAGAAATGGAAATTGCGTGTGATATTGGTAAATAAAAGACAAATATTGAATTCTTATTTAATTAACTTTCTGTTATCTGTTGAAAATTTCAATTTCGTAGAAGCTTGATCATCTCCAAAATGTTAATTAATAAAATTATGTGTTGATTTTTCTTTCTGTTAAATAGAAGAATATTAAAATACCCAATTTTTTAATAAACATTTAGATTGGGGGAATTTTAATTATGTTTGTGAAAGATAAAATGAAAATATATTTAAAAATCGTGCTAACTTTTTATTCGTTAAGTAATAATAATTTAAAAGCCTAAACTATGATCAAAATATTTTTTTAGTAACTTTAAATATATATTTAGGACATTTTTGATAATATATTTTCTCCTTCACCTATGTAAAAGTATATGAGATGTAATCTTCCCAACTGAACGAAAAAATCCGGGCGAGGATTCGAACCCGGGATCCCTTGGCTGAAGCTACCAATGCTATACCATCTGAGCAATCCCGGACCAATATGGCTGAACTAATTCACCCAGTTAATCTTAATGACCATAGCATCTGGTTTGATATCTGAATCAGCCCAACAGAATAAATCACAGGTAATGGGACCTCCAGTAAACGCTTGAAACGTGATTACACTAGATTAATTTTGACACAATTATTCAAATTGGTAAAGAAATCATACGAGACGTAATCTTCCCAACTGAGCAAAAAAGTCCGGGCCAGGATTCGAACCCGGGATACCTTGACTGAATCTACCAATGCTATACCAATAGAGCAATCCCGGACGAACATGGCTAAACTAATTCACCCAGTTAATATTAATGATCATAGCATCTGGTCTGATATTTGAGTCAGCACAACAGAATAAATCACAGGTGAAGGGACCTCCAGTAAACGCTTGAAACGTGATTACAGTAGATTAATTTTGACACAATTATGCAAATTGGTAAAGAAATCATATGAGATGTAATCTTCCCAATTGAGCGAAAATGTCCAGGGTAAGATTCGAACCCGGGATCCCTTGGCTGAAGCTACCAATGCTATACGAAGTGAGCAATCCCGGACGAATATGGCCAAACTGATTCACCCAGTTAATCTTAATGATAATAGCATCTGGTTTGATATCTAAATCAGCACAACAGAACAAATCACAGGTAATGGGACCTCCAGTAAATGCTTGAAACGTGATTACACTAGATTAATTTTGACACAATTATTCAAATTGGTAAAGAAATCATATGAGATGTAATCTTCCCAACTGAGCAAAAATATCCGGGTCAAGATTCGAAGCGTTTTGGTCGTGGGACCCAAAATGACCAAAATGACTAATCGAATCTTCTCGAACATATGACTTAGCCCAATAATTTTCTAGTGCCCCAAAACGGGAGGATACAAAATTTCGTCAAAATCGTTATATCCGTTTTTAAAATAAAATTTGCATATATATATATATACTAGCTGTTACCCGTGACTTCGTTCACGTAACATTAAAAAAAGAATAAATGCATTAATTTAGCAAAACATTTCTCTTGATAATTAACAACATATATAATTAACCAAAGCTTTATCACATTTTATAGGAAACCATACGGTATTTCTTTGCTATAGGGGCCTTGACATAACCCAGTCTTAAAAAAGTGAAATTTCATGCCAAATAATATATACAATCGCGAAAATGAAACTGCAACTAATGAAAAAAGGAGGACACAGTAAAATCGTGAAAATCGGAGAATTACTTTTCGTAAAGCGAAAAACAACACTGTCAGAATTCGTCTATACAACAGTGCATTTTAGGTGGTATTTGGTGTACAATTTGTATATGTGTGCATTGCTAAATGGGCATTATTATATTGTTTATTTGCATAGACATATGTTATATATTTCTTACTACATTATCTTGTTTATGTATACATTAAATTAAGTGTTTCACGCTAAGTGGTGTAAATAGTGAACAAACTGCATGTGGATTTTATACAATGATAGATATTTCACAAAAATATAACAATCTGATGCGATTCTAAAATGTAAATAATGGTTGCTAGAAAGTACTTTAAATTCTGCCCAATTTAACTTCGATATTTTCTCTATCGCGTCAAGAACACTATGAGCAAATAAATAGCGACGACACAAATCTGATTATCTAAATTTACCTATTTTTGTTAGTATATATAGGATTATTTTAATTTATTTCATGCGCTTGAAATTTTTTATGCTTTTTCTAGGGTTAGGTGTCGAATAAATGTACTTTCTTGTTATTTTATTTTGCCATTTCTATTTATTCTATTTTCCATTCATTCCATTTATGGATATTGATTTAATTTACATATTCGTGTCAAAGAATATTCTATAAAGTTATTATCAGGATTAGGATAGGATACGATTAGGGTTGGGATTAGGAATAAAAATTGAACGACAATGGCATGACCGATTCAGGTTTAAAGTATGAACCATCATGAAGCAATTAGAAAATTATCGGCTAATAGTTTTTAATATGTTTTACAGTCATAGTTGACATCAAAGGTGAGTGTGGAAATGATCATCTAAAATACCATTAAGTGTTTACCACGCAAAAAACAAATCTGGTTACAACAATGTATTTAATTTTGCGCCAAATTTCACTTAATAATAATAATAAAAAAAAAAAAAAAAAAAAAAGAAAGAAAAAAAAAAGCAAATTGACTATGGACTTAATTACAGACCCCTAACCTTGTTATTCTCGGAAATTTTCTACCTATATGTAAAACAAATTCTACTATATAAAACGCGCTTTCACGTTTATAATGTTATGAATTGGCACGATAGGCTTGTTCAAGTTTACACAATTCGGCTGGAAGAAAAGATTCATTACTTTTTGATTTCTTCTTTGCTTTTGCATTATGCGAATTTGTTGGTAAAATCAATTTTCTTCTCGATAACATTGTTGTTTTTTAAGTTTAAAAAATGTTGTAATTTTACTTAAACATTGCTTTAAAATCTATGCAATTTTTCTTATCTTACAAGACTTTACAAAAATCTATTATGAAACAACTTTAATAAAAGCTATAATTAAAAACGACAACAAAGTTTTTCCTATTTTAAATCTAAAAGAAATGTAAAATTAAATTCCGGTTCGAAACGACGATTTGCAACTGTGTTTCGATTGTGGGAAAATGATAGAGGAAAAATGCTGCTACTTCGACACAATCATATTAAATCTTTAGCTTTTATGAGAAAAGCAACTTCTTTTAAAAAATATAGTTATTTTTATTAAGATTTTCTGATTTTCGATACGGATAATTTTGCGAGGCATATCATTGACATTTGCCATCCAATATATATATATATATTTATTTTATTTATTTTTACTTTTTAAAATTCAAATTAAAAATATGGTATCTTTATGTTAGCCGTATGCAGACGATAAATCGCCAACCTATCCCATCATTCGTATTGAATTCATTAAAAATATAAATCGTTCACTCATTTCATTTAAAACACAGAACTTTAATTTACAACACATACATTTAAAATACATATATTACGTACATTTAAAATTATTTCTTTCATGTCAAAAAGGAAAAGAAAAAAAAAAGAAAAATTAATCACAAATAATTTGATAACCCACCCAAGATCATTTTATTTCAACATCAAAACAAATCTGTTTTATTTTTCTAAATATGACATCATATTCGCTTGCTTTCCATACTTACTCGTATTTATGCACTTTGTGTTATTATCAAATATTTGAAAACGCACGTTTTGTTTCTAATATGACATCATTTCATATTCTGTTTAATTCTTAAATAATTCATTTCTTTCTCATTTTTCACGTGGAAAATTTTCACTTGAAAATAAATTGATGATTAAAAATTATTACTCAGGGGTTTTATTTTATATTGGCAACGATAAAGTATTAGCAACGGTAAAATAAATTTAACCATTTTAAAAAAAGTTTCAAAACCGGGCCCTTTGGGCCAAACCAAACAACCATTGTAAAATATACGAAAAAATGGTCATTTATTCTGTATGAAAATAATGAAAAATTTAATTTTTAACAAAAATATTGAAATAAAATAAAATAAAACCAGCCTATATTCATTTGAGGGTTATAATCAACTTATATGCAAAGATACAGGATCATTAAATGCTTCATTTTGACGCTGGCTTCAGCCTAACATTTGCACACAATCAGATTTATAATATTATTAGGATATATATATATATATTTATACACACGCACAAGATTTGCTCGTATTAGAATATATGATATTGTAGCAGTCAATACTCAGGTTATTATGTTAAGAAGAATTCAATCTTCGACATAAAATTACTAAAAGGCCATAATGCAAATCCCCCTAGCGTTAAATATAATGCACTTTTTTTTAATATTCAGATACATCTGGCTTTAAAATTGCCTATCATAACGTTCCTAAACAATTTCCTCCAAATGTATCTAGAGAACGCAGGTGCGTAGCGCATCTTTTCAATCCTTTGTCAATGCATTTATGTGACATTCAATATTCCGTGTATTATGTTGTGGTGAATTCAATATCCGACACTGGAGTAATATAAGACGTAGTATAAACTTGCCAGTAATTAAAATATCGGATAATAAAATATACTCTTTTTTTATATCGTGAAATTATTAAAAGTTGTCAGGAAAATCTACATTTCAATTCGCCAATCATAATGTTTCTAAAGATTTTATTCAAAAGTATGTAGAGAACGCAGGTGCGTAGCGGATATTTTCTACCATCCATAAATGCAAATTATGTAGCAGTCAATATTCGGGTCATTATGTTAGGGAGAATTCAATCTTCGACACAAAAATACTAAAAAATCATAATGCAAATCCCCCTAACGTTAAATATAATGCATTTTTTTTAATATTCTGAAACGCCTGGCTTTAAAATTGCCTATCATAACGTTCCTAAACAATTTCCTCCAAATGTATCTAGAGAACGCAGGTGCGTAGCGCATCTTTTCAATCCTTTGTCAATGCATTTATGTGACATTCATTTTTCCGTGTATTATGTTGTGGTGAATTCAATATCCGACACTGGAGTAATATAAGACGTAGTATAAACTTGCCAATAATTAAAATATCGGATAATAAAATATACACTTTTTTTATATCGTGAAATTATTAAAAGTTGTCAGGAAAATCTACATTTCAATTCGCCAATCATAATGTTTCTAAAGATTTTATTCAAAAGTATGTAGAGAACGCAGGTGCGTAGCGGATATTTTCTACCATCCATAAATGCAAATTATGTAGCAGTCAATATTCGGGTCATTATGTTAGGGAGAATTCAATCTTCGACACAAAAATACTAAAAAATCATAATGCAAATCCCCCTAACGTTAAATATAATGCATTTTTTTTAATATTCTGAAACGCCTGGCTTTAAAATTGCCTATCATAACGTTCCTAAACAATTTCCTCCAAATGTATCTAGAGAACGCAGGTGCGTAGCGCATCTTTTCAATCCTTTGTCAATGCATTTATGTGACATTCATTTTTCCATGTATTATGTTGTGGTGAATTCAATATCCGACACTGGAGTAATATAAGACGTAGTATAAACTTGCCAATAATTAAAATATCGGATAATAAAATATACACTTTTTTTATATCGTGAAATTATTAAAAGTTGTCAGGAAAATCTACATTTCAATTCGCCAATCATAATGTTTCTAAAGATTTTATTCAAAAGTATGTAGAGAACGCAGGTGCGTAGCGGATATTTTCTACCATCCATAAATGCAAATTATGTAGCAGTCAATATTCGGGTCATTATGTTAAGGAGAATTCAATCTTCGACACACAAATACTAAAAGATCATAATGCAAATCCCCCTAACGTTAAATATAATGCATTTTTTTTTAATATTCAGAAACACCTGCCTTTAAAATTGCCTATCATAACGTTCCTAAACAATTCCCTTCAAATGTATCTAGAGAACGCAGGTCCGTAGCGCATCTTTTCAATCCTTTGTCAATGCATTTATGTGACATTCATTTTTCCGTGTATTATGTTGTGGTGAATTCAATATCCGACACTGGAGTAATATAAGACGTAGTATAAACTTGCCAGTAATTAAAATATCGGATAATAAAATATACTCTTTTTTTATATCGTGAAATTATTAAAAGTTGTCAGGAAAATCTACATTTCAATTCGCCAATCATAATGTTTCTAAAGATTTTATTCAAAAGTATGTAGAGAACGCAGGTGCGTAGCGGATATTTTCTACCATCCATAAATGCAAATTATGTAGCAGTCAATATTCGGGTCATTATGTTAGGGAGAATTCAATCTTCGACACAAAAATACTAAAAAATCATAATGCAAATCCCCCTAACGTTAAATATAATGCATTTTTTTTAATATTCTGAAACGCCTGGCTTTAAAATTGCCTATCATAACGTTCCTAAACAATTTCCTCCAAATGTATCTAGAGAACGCAGGTGCGTAGCGCATCTTTTCAATCCTTTGTCAATGCATTTATGTGACATTCATTTTTCCGTGTATTATGTTGTGGTGAATTCAATATCCGACACTGGAGTAATATAAGACGTAGTATAAACTTGCCAATAATTAAAATATCGGATAATAAAATATACACTTTTTTTATATCGTGAAATTATTAAAAGTTGTCAGGAAAATCTACATTTCAATTCGCCAATCATAATGTTTCTAAAGATTTTATTCAAAAGTATGTAGAGAACGCAGGTGCGTAGCGGATATTTTCTACCATCCATAAATGCAAATTATGTAGCAGTCAATATTCGGGTCATTATGTTAAGGAGAATTCAATCTTCGACACACAAATACTAAAAGATCATAATGCAAATCCCCCTAACGTTAAATATAATGCATTTTTTTTAATATTCTGAAACGCCTGGCTTTAAAATTGCCTATCATAACGTTCCTAAACAATTTCCTCCAAATGTATCTAGAGAACGCAGGTGCGTAGCGCATCTTTTCAATCCTTTGTCAATGCATTTATGTGACATTCATTTTTCCGTGTATTATGTTGTGGTGAATTCAATATCCGACACTGGAGTAATATAAGACGTAGTATAAACTTGCCAATAATTAAAATATCGGATAATAAAATATACACTTTTTTTATATCGTGAAATTATTAAAAGTTGTCAGGAAAATCTACATTTCAATTCGCCAATCATAATGTTTCTAAAGATTTTATTCAAAAGTATGTAGAGAACGCAGGTGCGTAGCGGATATTTTCTACCATCCATAAATGCAAATTATGTAGCAGTCAATATTCGGGTCATTATGTTAAGGAGAATTCAATCTTCGACACACAAATACTAAAAGATCATAATGCAAATCCCCCTAACGTTAAATATAATGCATTTTTTTTTAATATTCAGAAACACCTGCCTTTAAAATTGCCTATCATAACGTTCCTAAACAATTCCCTTCAAATGTATCTAGAGAACGCAGGTCCGTAGCGCATCTTTTCAATCCTTTGTCAATGCATTTATGTGACATTCATTTTTCCGTGTATTATGTTGTGGTGAATTCAATATCCGACACTGGAGTAATATAAGACGTAGTATAAACTTGCCAGTAATTAAAATATCGGATAATAAAATATACTCTTTTTTTATATCGTGAAATTATTAAAAGTTGTCAGGAAAATCTACATTTCAATTCGCCAATCATAATGTTTCTAAAGATTTTATTCAAAAGTATGTAGAGAACGCAGGTGCGTAGCGGATATTTTCTACCATCCATAAATGCAAATTATGTAGCAGTCAATATTCGGGTCATTATGTTAGGGAGAATTCAATCTTCGACACAAAAATACTAAAAAATCATAATGCAAATCCCCCTAACGTTAAATATAATGCATTTTTTTTAATATTCTGAAACGCCTGGCTTTAAAATTGCCTATCATAACGTTCCTAAACAATTTCCTCCAAATGTATCTAGAGAACGCAGGTGCGTAGCGCATCTTTTCAATCCTTTGTCAATGCATTTATGTGACATTCATTTTTCCGTGTATTATGTTGTGGTGAATTCAATATCCGACACTGGAGTAATATAAGACGTAGTATAAACTTGCCAATAATTAAAATATCGGATAATAAAATATACACTTTTTTTATATCGTGAAATTATTAAAAGTTGTCAGGAAAATCTACATTTCAATTCGCCAATCATAATGTTTCTAAAGATTTTATTCAAAAGTATGTAAAGAACGCAGGTGCGTAGCGGATATTTTCTACCATCCATAAATGCAAATTATGTAGCAGTCAATATTCGGGTCATTATGTTAAGGAGAATTCAATCTTCGACACACAAATACTAAAAGATCATAATGCAAATCCCCCTAACGTTAAATATAATGCATTTTTTTTTAATATTCAGAAACACCTGCCTTTAAAATTGCCTATCATAACGTTCCTAAACAATTCCCTTCAAATGTATCTAGAGAACGCAGGTCCGTAGCGCATCTTTTCAATCCTTTGTCAATGCATTTATGTGACATTCATTTTTCCGTGTATTATGTTGTGGTGAATTCAATATCCGACACTGGAGTAATATAAGACGTAGTATAAACTTGCCAATAATTAAAATATCGGATAATAAAATATACACTTTTTTTATATCGTGAAATTATTAAAAGTTGTCAGGAAAATCTACATTTCAATTCGCCAATCATAATGTTTCTAAAGATTTTATTCAAAAGTATGTAAAGAACGCAGGTGCGTAGCGGATATTTTCTACCATCCATAAATGCAAATTATGTAGCAGTCAATATTCGGGTCATTATGTTAAGGAGAATTCAATCTTCGACACACAAATACTAAAAGATCATAATGCAAATCCCCCTAACGTTAAATATAATGCATTTTTTTTTAATATTCAGAAACACCTGCCTTTAAAATTGCCTATCATAACGTTCCTAAACAATTCCCTTCAAATGTATCTAGAGAACGCAGGTCCGTAGCGCATCTTTTCAATCCTTTGTCAATGCATTTATGTGACATTCATTTTTCCGTGTATTATGTTGTGGTGAATTCAATATCCGACACTGGAGTAATATAAGACGTAGTATAAACTTGCCAATAATTAAAATATCGGATAATAAAATATACACTTTTTTTATATCGTGAAATTATTAAAAGTTGTCAGGAAAATCTACATTTCAATTCGCCAGTCATAATGTTTCTAAAGATTTTATTCAAAAGCATTTAGAGAGCGCATGTGCGTAGCGGATATTTTCTATCATCCATAAATGCAAATAATGTAGCAGTCAATATTCGGGTCATTATCTTAAAGATAATTCAATCTTCGACACAAAAGTACTAAAAGGTCATAATGCAAACCCCCCTAACGTTAAATATAATGCACTTTTTTTTTAATATTCAGAAACACCTGGCTTTAAAATTGCCTATCGTATAACGTTCCTAAACAATTTTCTTCAAATGTATCTAGAGAACGCAGGTGCGTAGCGCATCTTTTCAATCCTTTGTCAATGCATTTATGTGACATTCAATATTCCGTGTATTATGTTGTGGTGAATTCAATATCCGACACTGGAGTAATATAAGACGTAGTATAAACTTGCCAATAATTAAAATATCGGATAATAAAATATACTATTTTTTTATATTGTTAAATTATTAAAAGTTGTCAGGAAAATCTACATTTCAATTTGCCAATCATAATGTTTCTAAAGATTTTATTCAAAAGTATGTAGAGAACGCAGGTGCGTAGCGGATATTTTCTACCATCCATAAATGCAAATAATGTTGCAGTCAATATTCGGGTCATTATGTTAAGGAGAATTCAATTTTCGACACAAAAATACTAAAAGATCATAATGCAAATCCCCCTAACGTTAAATATAATGCACTTTTTTTAATATTCAGAAACACCTGGCTTTAAAATTGCCTATCGTATAACGTTCCTAAACAATTTCCTTCAAATGTATCTAGAGAACGCAGGTGCGTAGCGCATCTTTTCAATCCTTTGTCAATGCATTTATGTGACATTCAATATTCCGTGTATTATGTTGTGGTGAATTCAATATCCGACACTGGAGTAATATAAGACGTAGTATAAACTTGCCAATAATTAAAATATCGGATAATAAAATATACTCTTTTTTTATATTGTTAAATTATTAAAAGTTGTCAGGAAAATCTACATTTCAATTTGCCAATCATAATGTTTCTAAAGATTTTATTCAAAAGTATGTAGAGAACGCAGGTGCGTAGCGGATATTTTCTACCATCCATAAATGCAAATAATGTTGCAGTCAATATTCGGGTCATTATGTTAAGGAGAATTCAATTTTCGACACAAAAATACTAAAAGATCATAATGCAAATCCCCCTAACGTTAAATATAATGCACTTTTTTTAATATTCAGAAACACCTGGCTTTAAAATTGCCTATCGTATAACGTTCCTAAACAATTTTCTTCAAATGTATCTAGAGAACGCAGGTGCGTAGCGCATCTTTTCAATCCTTTGTCAATGCATTTATGTGACATTCAATATTCCGTGTATTATGTTGTGGTGAATTCAATATCCGACACTGGAGTAATATAAGACGTAGTATAAACTTGCCAATAATTAAAATATCGGATAATAAAATATACTATTTTTTTATATTGTTAAATTATTAAAAGTTGTCAGGAAAATCTACATTTCAATTTGCCAATCATAATGTTTCTAAAGATTTTATTCAAAAGTATGTAGAGAACGCAGGTGCGTAGCGGATATTTTCTACCATCCATAAATGCAAATAATGTTGCAGTCAATATTCGGGTCATTATGTTAAGGAGAATTCAATTTTCGACACAAAAATACTAAAAGATCATAATGCAAATCCCCCTAACGTTAAATATAATGCACTTTTTTTAATATTCAGAAACACCTGGCTTTAAAATTGCCTATCGTATAACGTTCCTAAACAATTTCCTTCAAATGTATCTAGAGAACG
This sequence comes from Maratus michaelseni, assembly GCA_963931845.1. Classification (NCBI taxonomy): domain Eukaryota; kingdom Metazoa; phylum Arthropoda; class Arachnida; order Araneae; family Salticidae; genus Maratus; species Maratus michaelseni. Next base: position 286,304,513 of record OZ007596.1, on the reverse strand, counting down.
CAGGTGCGTAGCGCATCTTTTCAATCCTTTGTCAATGCATTTATGTGACATTCAATATTCCGTGTATTATGTTGTGGTGAATTCAATATCCGACACTGGAGTAATATAAGACGTAGTATAAACTTGCCAATAATTAAAATATCGGATAATAAAATATACTCTTTTTTTTATATTGTTAAATTATTAAAAGTTGTCAGGAAAATCTACATTTCAATTTGCCAATCATAATGTTTCTAAAGATTTTATTCAAAAGTATGTAGAGAACGCAGGTGCGTAAAGGATATTTTCTACAATTCATAAATGCAATAATGTGACCGAACATATTTGAAACATTATGTAACAGAGATTTCAATCATCGACATAGAAGCAACATAAATAAGTAATAAACTTGTCTATAATTAACATGTCTAAAATTTAAGTTCGTCCTTATATAAAATTCAGTACTTATTTTTATTTCAGTACTTTTATATATTCAGGAATTTAAAAGGGAATAACATTTTTTTTCAAGTATAAAACTTTTATTCTAAGACCAAACACGCATCTGAAATACTCGCCGCATACATTTTGGGTGCTTCGCATGGATGTAGCAACAGATTTTAATTAAACTATGTTAATGCAGGCGTTTTTTATGTGAAAGGAGACTTATACTAATTAAATATTCAGAAATGTATTTCTTGTTGTTTATATAAAAGGTAATTTGGGTTAAAATAAAATTCAAATTTATGGAAATTTTCTTTGGCAAGCATTAATTTTAAATATTTTAATATTAAGTAAATGTAGTTTTAATAAATTGTTTTAACGTATAAATTTATTTCCCTAATTCTGAGATTTAAGGGTGTTTGTTTTTCATTACTTTTTAGGGTTTCGTTCATCTCACGAAACCTTATTATTCCCGTTTCGTTGTCTGTCTGCCACAGAGCCATTTCTCAGAAACTATATAACTGACACGCTTGCAATTTTGTGTATTTATAGCTGAAAACCGCTATGAAGCTCAAAATCTGAAAAATTGAAAATATCGTATTATTTTAATATTTAGAGATGAAAACCCAAAATTCTAACAGCCTTTTACTATTACATTTAAACATTTTTCGTTACAGCAGTTGGCAACAATTAAAAACCCACAATAAAATTCTTTCTACAAAAATTAATTTTCTATTGAAAGATTTCCACATGAAATATTAAAATGAAATACAAATTTTCACCAATTGAAAAAACTAAAAGATTAATATGACGTCACATTGGGAATAATATGGAAATTTTCAAACATTTTTCAATAACACAAGTAGTATGAGTATGTGTAAATACAGAAGGCAGCCTAATATGACGTGATTAGAGAATTAAAAAGAAAATTAATCTGACGTCATAACGGATTTTTCAAGTGTTTGAGAATAATACAAAGAGAGTATAAATATGAGTAATAGAGAATAGTAAATATATAAGTTTGAGGAACGTATTGAATCATAATAAAAACCCGATTATGGACATATTGGCATATTTTAACATTTTATAGGTCTCTATACAACATGTTCAATTTTGAAATTGATTTTTTTTTAATATCGCATTTAGTCAACATGACAGATATTATTATGACAGAGTATAATAGCGGGCTTCGCCCGCTATCTGACCGAATCAGATTTTCGGAAAAACGAGTAAAATAGACCGGTAATTTTTACTTTATAAAAAACAATTTTTTTTACGAAAATGAAATTTATTTGGATTTATTAAAGAAAGGATGAAGTGTTTTGAAAGGAATATTAAACGATACCCTTTGTGCTATCTTCGATCACACTTACCCACTTTTTTTTCACACGCAGGTACCTTTAGCAGTTATAATATGAGCCATGTGTGTGACGCATTAAAATAGCATTTTTCCAGGCAATTAAATGTTATATTGGGAGGTTATCTGCGTGTTTTTTTTCTGGACATTAAGTAAAGGATCTTCATTAATAGAGCATTTAATGGATGTTTTACAGTAGCTTTTAAGTACACTGTTAATGCATTTGCGTTAAAAATTATGTACAGAGCAGTTTTACTAACAGCAGATCAGGAGCTAAGAGAAGCAGTCGTTTCAAGCTTTGCGAAAGTACTTCTTGAAGATAGAGAAAATGAAAGCTATAGTACATGTCATCATGGCACTGTCCAATCAGAAAAGGCGTAGATGTGAGGGAAGAAACAGATCTCGTATATCTCGTATCATGCATATGGATAGAAGTGAAAGCGAGATTTCAAGGGACGTTTTTGTTCGGATTTGGGATGGTCAATTTTCAGAAGACGTAAATAGATTGAGAGAAATTGGGAAATGAAAGATAGGTGTCAAATGAAGCTTACTGTAAATATCTTAGGCATCTAGTTACAATTTCTAAAATTCATTTTTAACATAACTGTAACTTTATATTGTACTTCATAGAAAAGAAAGAATATTTTGTTTTTCTTTAAAATTACTGATGTTCTTAATTTAGAAGATTATAATAATTGAAGCATCTGTAAAACTGATATAAAGCATTTTTTATTGTTACTATATTTTGAAATTAATAGCAAAATACACTTCATCATGTAAAACAAAATTATAACTGGATAATTTTCTAACAAGTCAGAAACAAAATAATGTGAAATTTTGTTAGATTATTCAGTTTCGCTAAGAGTTTAGCACGTAAAATTATAAATTAAGCACATGTTTTAGAAACATTTTGATAACTAAGAAAAAAAATACATCTGTTAAGAACAGTACACAGAAAACAGTAGTTAAAAACATTAATTTCCTCAGGAAATATTTTAAATATACGAATGCATTCTAACCCCATAGGATTAACGTTTGCGAGGGGAATTGGGAAGTTTACTGACGAGCAGCCTTTAGCTATTTAATGATAACAATGTTTGACTGCTTACAGTTTTCAAAGATGAAACTCAAGCAATAGCCATTAATTTTAATAAAGTTAGATACTAAAAAAGAAGTTTTCAGATGATATACAGGCAACTACGTTTTACTTACAAATCAAACAATAATCATTCAAAAGAACGATGTTTTAAATTAGGACGTCTAATCATCTTTTAGCTACAGCTACATCATTCCACTTGAGGTTTGTAGCTTTATATGTACAAAAATCTACCTAATTGGGTTCTTACATCTTTATCTTTAATAAATCATTAACAGTATCAGCGTATAAACAGTTACGTGTATCATTTTTTTAATTAAATTCAACTGACTGAATAGAACTTACAAGACGTAACCCCATCCCCTCTGCTCTCATTTCAAAATAGGTGATCAGCTGTGGAAGTATTCGGCAAGGGGAACAAAAAGTACAAACCAGAGTTTTTAAAGTTAAACAGAAATAAGTGTTAAGAAAAACGTAGGTGTGAAATTTGACGACAGGAAATAATTTGAAGTCATCAAATACAATTGAATTATTGCCTTTGAAGGCCGCTAATTTCAAACACTGTATATATATATAATTATAATATCTATGAATTTCAAAAACATATCAAGTTCTAATATCATTCTACTAAAATCTACAAAGAGATAATTAATGATATTGTGTAATCAGAATACCACATAGCTAATAATTAACTTGCGCAATCATAAAATTACCATAGCATGTGCTTCAATGGTAATTAGCCAAATTTACTCATACCTGAAGAACATTTAAAAAGAAAGAGAAAGAAAGGGGGGAAAATTATAAATTGGAGTTGCTATTAAGTAAACACAAATGGATTAATAAATTAATTATGAACATTATTCAGTGGAAAAACTGGACCACAAGAGAACCAATCAAGAATTGGATATGAAAAAACACATGTGGATGTACTCGTCAGCTTGGCTGCACCCACATGTGTTTTAAAAATAATTCAGTATTTCATAATTCTACTGGCATGATGCTAAGAACAGTAGAATCAGCCAAGTATACTGAATTATTACCAGACAACAATTGGAAAAATTTAAAATTGGAAATATGTAAAATGTAAAATGTAAATAAAAAACCATTAAGAAATATATAATATATCACTTACAACGATTATCCTAAAATCTTTATAAATCACCACACTAAATTACCACCAGATATCATTTTTGAAATAATATTGGAATTTAGAACCCTTAAATTGTAGAAAAAAATGTTTTACTCACAAGAATGATACAGAATCCTCAAAATATAGCAACTTCTGCATAATGATCAATTCCACATGGCACATATCAAACATGTTGACATTCGAGTCGAGTTGAGAGAAATGATTTGAAAGACAAGTTGAGAGCTCATTTTTTTAAAAACACAACTCGATCAATGACACCCCAACACAAAATAATTCAAAAACACACAAAACTATTCTGTTGATAATACTCTTATAACAAAATTATATCCGTGAATATATAATTACTCCATCTAATTTTAATTCCTGAAAGTAAAATTAATATACAAGCAATAGCTCCCTCTATAGTTAAATTAAAAATAATATCTATAATATCATCAACTAACTAAAACGTAAAGTGTCGCCATCTGTTGGTATTATAATTATTCATAAATAATATTTAGTTACATATCCATATTATTATTAACATAATCACTTCATTAAATTTAATCAATATATAAATTTTAATAAACAATACTTCCTTGTAGTTTTAATATTAAATTCGAATAAAATCCTACAATATGAATAAATATACACAGAATTTATTCATCCTGCACAGCATTTCAGATATTCTTAACAAGAGTATATTTTGTAAAAGAGATATTATTTTAAAACAAAGTGCTTTGCTGCCAGCTGTGTTAAACCACTGATATATATTATAAACTTATAATTAAATTATTAATTTTTTATTGTTACTTCTACTTAAATATATTTTAGACTTGTTATTAAATAATTAATGTATTGTTTATACTTATACTTAATTATATTTTAGATTTCAGAGATTAATTTAATATCAAATTAAATAATTATTATTATCACTACTGTGCTTCAATCAAATTTATGCTATGCAGTAATTAAAAATACTTATTAAATTTAATTTCATAGATAAAAATAAAAAACTATATATATATTTATACACTTTGCAAATAGATATGTTTGTGAGTTATAATAACCAATGTTATCCATGTATAATTTTATGTGTTATTGTATAAGTTAAATTATAAATGAATGAAAACTGCTCATCCATGACACCCTAAACATATGTGATCGGCAACGCACAATCACATACTATACAGAGTGTATATAATGTTCAATCAAATTTTAAATTTCCTAATATGTTATAATTGTATTAATGTATGTTATAATTGTAATATTATATCTAGTGTTATATGTTATCGCACATTAAAACAAAAATTTATTACATACAGTGTTAATAATTAAATGATATAATAAATGTTATTTAAAAGAGTTGATAATTGAATTTATCATAAAAATTGGATAACCATATATTTTTGCTTGATCTCGAATAAATCTAATATTTTTGTTTTTATTTATATCTGAGCATAAGTATTTTATACGATGTAGATAATTGATAATTATATTTTTATATACAGATTTATGTAAACATGAAGCATAATTGTAAAAATATTTACTTTAAATGGAAAATCAAATCTCTTATCATAAATATCAAAAATTAATTTATAATTAGTATTAATATTGATTTTTAAGTCAAGAAAGTTAATATTATTATTAATTAAATCATTTTCGCTTAATTTAAGTTGAGTAGGATAAAAATTGAGTGGTGATGTGCAATTTTTTTCATTGAAATAAAATATGATAATGTCATCAATATATCGATAAAATACATAATCATTGTTCGTACTAATATTTCTTTCATAATAATATAAGTATAGATCAGAGAGAATACTAGATGCTGTTCCGCCCTGCGGAATTCCTTGGCATTGTTTATAAATAATATTGTCACATATGATGTAATTATTATGCATTGTAAAATTTAGTAAAGTTTTAATATATATATGTTTTTGCATGTAAAGGGTACTGGGATAGGGCAAGAATATTATATAGGCTCTTTCCTATTATTTCCCATTCACAGGCACTTAAATAAGTAAATTGTGTCAATATGGAAATGTATTTGCCATGCTTTAATTGAGAATGCCATGTAGTCTGATATGAGAATAATGTGCATGGTTGGAGGTTTAAGGTATATTTATTTCAAGCTACCTATCTTCAAAAAATAAGATATCGGGGTGTCAAATAATGATTTAGTCCTGAAATAAGAGGTCGAAGCGAAATATTTGATGTCATGGGCTCAAATAAATGGTGCAACATGTTTGTATATCTACGAGGATGTATGATTGGTTATTACACAAGTGATGGTCGGACACTTTTCAGGTATGAGAAAAGCAGTGGTGGGATTTAAGACTTCAGATGCTATACAAATGCGAAGAATACAGTGACAGACATACTATTGTGAACAAAGTTAAAATAATAATTTACTTCAGGTTCTCTACAAATATGATCAGTTAGTTTATTTCGTGATCGTTTACAAATGTTAAATTTGACAATTGATGTTAAATATTAAGTTCGATGTAAATTGCTAGAAATGATACGATGTGTATGTAGAGTCTTGTATAATGTTTTTCCATGTATTCTGAATATTCATTATTAAAAGTTTAGCAAGAAAATATTTTTCAATAAACTTATATTTAAACCCCCGATGTAATGTGTTAATATTTTTATGTTACACATGTCAGCTTTATAATTTCTGGAGGATGCGGAATTAATTAATTCCGCTAAGATCAGGCTGGAATTTTTTATACAAAAAGGTGATCTTTAACTTTGTTCAAATTTAATACTGGTCCTCAGGAAAATTTAAATAAATGTGTCAATAATTAGATTTTTGAAAATAAATATATAAGTTGCGAAAAAATAAAAAGGGGTGTAAAGGTTTGTCTATTATGAGATAAAATGCGATTGTCTAATATGAGATAAAATGCGATTGTCTATGATGAGATAAAACGCGTTTGTCTATTATGAGATAAAATGTTTTATTCTCAAAATGTTAAAGTAATTAAATTTAACGTAATAAGGATAGTAAGTTGATTTCTTCCTATTATGTACTTAATCATATTACAAGTAATTATTACTAAAAACATTATATCTAAAATGATAATGTGTATTTAAAAGCATAAAAAAACTTCATACTGAAATACTTCAAGTTGCTTGAATCACACTAGTAAAGTGGATGCAAATGTTGATGAGCTTAATGAAAAGTAATTACTTATTTTGGCGGATTTTTGGTGTTGATTTCATTATGCATTGATTTTTTTGTGTGTATCAGAGATTGGAATTTGCATTAATCTAATTAATTCATATAATACTCGTGCATCTCGTCTTAATTCATTCTTTATCACATTTGAAGAGGAAATTTTATGGTAAATATTTTATTCATGATAATGGTATCTTAATTATTTAAATTGTTTATTCTAACTCTTGGACGAAGACCAAATTTCTGTCATAATCTTTAAATTAAATTAAAGTGCACTAATTTCAAATTTACTTGGTAGACAAATCTCTTGTCTATTTGACAGTTGCCTTTGAGCATCTCTGTGTGTGTTGGGTATTTTAAATACTCTTGTTAATGAAGGGTTTATTTAAATTTTGTTTGATTTGAGTTAGAGCGTACATTTTAATCTTATTGAATCTAAAATTTAATCTCTAAAATTTAATTATTTGCTAGAGGAAAATACAACACCCAAGAATGTTTCCTTAATGTAAAAGCCTGTTGATTGATTAAATAACAATACAAAATAAAAAGTTCAAATAAAAATATATAAATGTACAATGTTTATAGGTAACATTCATAATTTGTGCTTGGATAAAATAATTTTTTTATGGTATATTTGAATCTAGAGAGTATTTAGTATAATTTTCATATGTGGAAAATTATTGGTATGAATAGCATCTGTGAAAAATCTATTGACTGTATTAATGTTACAATTGAAAGTTTGTAGGTTGCTGTTATCGTTTCGTCGCATTGCTCGGTCATCGTAATAATTCTCCTAGAATTATTACGATGTCACCTTAGTTTTATGGTATTTGCTGCCACCAGCGGTATTAAAGTGATACCGGACACGTTGGAAAAGAAGTTCTCATATAAATGACCAATTATTAATATATTGATTAAATTAATATGCAAGAAAAATGTTACAGTGATAGTTATTAATAGTTAATACAGCTTATGGTCACTAGCCGTATGTGACTGTCGAATGGCAATCTCCCCGATTGTACGTTTTACTAGATTTCACATGCGCTACTCGTACATACCATTCCATCTACGTAGTAATTTAATTTATTCTGAACCAAACTGTCTGATGCACATTCTCTTTGCAATTCAATACACTCCTCTTCGCTCTTAACTCTACACTGACGACTCTGGCGTCCTACGCTCTCCGCTATACATCAATGAGACACCTCCTAAACTCTTTACGGCACACCAGCGACTCTAGCGTCTTACCCTCTCAGTTGCACCTCCACGAGTGACAGACTCTCGCTCTACAGGTCACACTACAAAATCAACGGGGCTGCCATTCTTTATTCACGGAGCTACCATATCTGTCGAAACATTTCGATAATCCCAACCCTGCATTATTCTCGTTTCTTCTCGACTATTCCGCCCTTGCATTCTTCTCTGAATTCCAGCTCGCTAGGAATCCCCTTGTAGTATCTTTCCAAATCCGGAGGATTACTACTTTTACAGAGATCTCGTGAACATTCCCCAAATATATAATCGGATGAGGGGAATTCCAACGTCAATCACATACGGAAGTTTTACAAAAAAGGAAAAATATATATCAGGATACAGTAATATGTAATAATGATTACATATAATTAATTAAATTAATTATAAATATACAATATATGTTCTGTTAAAGCCAGAAACCTGACAGAAGCTAGTTTACAGATTCACATATAAAACCCCACATTTTCATAAGAACGTGGTGGAACCACATGTCCAATTGTGTCTGTAGTAGACATTATGCAGAAATTCACTTTGTTATTCAAAACTCGCATGGAAATTTCTTTGTCCAGTTTTCTTCCTGAGTATTTTAAGAAGATTTTATAGACCAAAGAAAACGTTATGAGTGATAAACCACGGTTTACGATTGCATATTGGTTAATTTTGAAAAGAAAAAAAAAACTCCAGAAAAATAATTAAATTGCCCATATTTACTTTCTTATATCTTTACAAGAAGAAACTATTGGATTAATAAAAATTTCCGAATTCCAGTTTTCGACGGATTTATACGTTTTAGAAGGTCCTGAACACGATTTGACTGTTTTTAGAAAATGCCTGTATGTGAGTCTGTGTGTGTGTGTGTGTGTGTGTGACAAAAAGAACTAAAAAGAACTAATGCACTCAAGAACTAATGCACAAAATTTAATAAAATTTTATTCAATTAGTCCCTGATATAAATTGCGGCTGATTTGTTTTTGGTGAAATTCGCCTAATAAGTGGTGCTGCTATGCTGCATTTGCCGTTATTTCCGCAATATCTCTATCTCAAGAACTAATGCACTTATTTTCAAAAAACTTCAGATTTATTTAGACATTGACATAAATCAACACTGATTACGTTTTGGTGTAGATATCCCAACAGGTGGCACTGCTATAGCACTTTTTTCATCTTTTTTACGATAGCTATATTTCAAGAACTAATGCACGGAATTTCATAAAACTTCAGATTCTGTTAAACCTTGACAGAAATAGATGCTGCCTACGTTTTCATGTAAATAACCCAACAGGTGGCGCTGCTATGCTACTTTTTTCATTATTATCATCATAACTATATCTCAAGAACTAATGAACGGATTTTCATCAAACTTCAGATTCAGTTAGACGTTGACATAGCTTGTTGTTGATTGGCTTTTGGTCTACATCTCCCAGCAGGTGGCGCTGCTATGCTACGTTTTGCAGGATTTACACGATTCTAGCAATAGTCATATCTCATGAACGAATGCACCGAATTTAATAAAACGTTAGATTCAGTTAAACTTTGATATAAATTGGTGCTGATTCTTTTTAGTGTATGCAAAAAATGTGTGAGATAGAAAAAAGTTTTTTCTATCAAAAGAAATTTATTTGGTCCGCTACACAAGTTCATAAAACTTACAACTTACCCAAGCTTACCTATAAAATAGTTTTTCAACTAATAGATAAGCAAGACCCGTTGAAGCAACTGTTAAATAAAGGTATCTGAATAGAAGTGCATACATTATGCATATTTATCTGGATGTCTTGATACGATATAAAAAATTATATTCTTAATATTAACAGATAGTTTGGGTTTTGGTGAACATGCGGAAATCTAATATGTGAACAAATACTTTCATGCACAAAAAGTCTTTATTGAATACATGGGGAAATAGAACATGATATCTTGAAAAACAGATTTTATTTATATTTATCTTTAATGTACTCCATAGATATGCACATAGACTCCCAATGCAATGCTTAAGCATTATTTAAGTACAGTTTATTTTTTAAAATCTGTGCGAACATGTTTAATTAATTTGTTCATTGTGTTTTAGTTGGATATCTGGTAACTTCTCTTGAATTAACTTAGCATCGTTATCAACTGACATCAATATTTTGTTGTACATCTCACATGATCAAGTTAAAGGTTACTTTATTAAGAAATTGTTATAAACACAAATAGTATTCAGAAATATTGACTTTTCAAATATTTAACGTAGCAGAAAAACAAAAAGCTTATGGTGACATTTTTAGAAAAAACTTCCAAACCATTTAAACAGTGTTTCAGAATTATTTCACATAGGAAACCATTTGGTCATTAACCCGATTGAGACAAAGGTCAAGTTTACAGGGTGCGTGAACAGAAAATTCCGAAATTTTCCAACCACTAATTTTTTACAGTAAATTTTACTTTTTGAAATCACCAAATTTCTGCGATTACATTCTAGAAAAAAAATCTGTTTGGAATTGCTGGTGCTAAAAAATTGAAAATGGTGTAATGTACGCACGTCGTGAATGTGTTAAAGAATATATACAGGGCTGACATTGGTGACTATTTTTATATTATATTCGTACAAGTATTCGCAAAAATTTTGTTTGTGGTGGGATTCTCTTGGAACTGTCCTAGAGGGGTATGGAAACAATTATTTGTTTGAAACAAGGGTACAAATGAGAGTTAAAAAAATAGTCGCCAGTGGCAGCTCTGTAAGTAATCAGAAATAATATTTGGCTTAAAAAAAGCCGTTTTAAAATTTTGTTCTGCTCTCAAAGCTGGTAGACGGGAAGTGCTGGGTTCAAACCCCTGTCGCGCTAGTCGACCTAACCGTTTGGAGTTTTCCGTGGTTTTCTTCGAACATTGCCGTAAATACGAGTTAGGATCCCTTAACCCCCCCCCCCACGGAGGTCACTCCCTCCAGGGCCTATATCCCCCGTGTTGATAATCGGCTGTCATAAAATCAACCAACCTTTTAAAAATTTAAACGTTGCAATAGTTGTAGGACTAATACATAAGTATAGCAATTAACAAAAACTTCATTTTCTTTTTATAAGTTACGCAAAGAATTACCAAGTACATTCGAAATCATTAATTATCTACAATTTCATAAATCATACATTTTCGTAAATCATATTTAAAATCTTAAGAAAATAATCATAAAAAACGGGCATCCATTCTATTATTATTAAACAAGACGCCTCTGGCAACCATTTTGGTCTCCCTTAAATGTATGCTAAGCATTCTAACATGTTACTTTTATTCATAATTAAATTTACTTGCTTGATCCTTCGCCGAATCGGACGATCAAGAAGTCTCTGCGACCATGGCAGCATTTCGTATATTTTTTGTTGTTACGCATTTCATTTTTCTTTACAAATACCGTTTAATTGAATTAGGCATTTATGCTTCCTGCTTGCTTATCATTTGCAATATGTTTGCTAATTTGGAGATTTTTAAACCTATTAAATAATCTTCCGTAATTGGACCCACTGCCAATTGGCGTATTTAACTAATGATTTGGTGCAATTGACTGTTTTTTGTGAAAAGCCTTTATTGATAACTACATTTACATTAAACAGTATCGTTGCTAACTTCCTTTATATTTCACTCTAATCTTGGCTGTAGACTTGATTACGGAATATAAAAAAAAAATTATCATTATTCTCATCTTTTCGTCCTTGATAATGTGTTATAATTGGGCTATATACTAATTAACGTGTTTTAGCGATATGGTTTAGCGAAACATAGAACGGGAAGAGTTCCATATTTTGTGCCGCTTTGAGAAAAATTCCGAAATGGTGCCAAAGGGCTATTTTAATATGTTACAAAATTTTGCAAGATGGCGGAATCTACCACAAGGAAATTTTTGGAAGCCCTGTAATGTTTGGAATACAGGGATGACATTGGCGACTATCGCCATTTTTTCACTCGGAGAAACAGGTAGAGGAAAATTACAAAAAAAAAGCACCAGTGCTGCCATCTATGGAAGCCTCTTTATTTCTGATTGTGGGAGGATAATCTAAATATACCTTCTTACCCATGGCGGAATCGAACTCGAGACCTACTGGCTACAAATCCAATGCTTTACCCATTACGTCAAAGAGATCACATGATTAAGTTACATTAATTGCAAGTAATGGAATTATTCGAATACATGATGATATTTTTTTAGGACTCATTCATTTGTTGCTGAGAAAATTGGAAATTTTGAACGGGATTTTGGGGAGATTTGGTCAATTTGAGATGGTGGTTAAGATTTTACAACTTTATTATTTATGTGGGGAGAGGAGATATGAATTATATATTTTTTCAATTCGATTGTGATCAATACATTTCTTAATGAATAAGCGCTTCCAGGATATTGAAATTTAACGGACTAAATTTTATTTGACTGATTTAAAAAAAAACATAGTAAAATTATATTTTTCGGAAAACTTAAAATAACTGAACACTAATAATACAGCTAAGAATTTTTCGTTGATTGGGTCGGGGGGGGGGGGGCTTTCATCAATCAATAGACCATATGATTTAAATATTATAGTTATTTTTTGAAAATGTCTTAAAAAATATTCTTAACAGGCGATTTAAAGCATATTTAAATTCTGGTACATCTCACACCCCATGTCAACCGTTTTTTAAATTTAAATGCGATTATTAAAAAGACAACATTTAATCTTCCAAGAGGCTGCAGAATGAGTACACGGTAACAGAAAAAGGAATTCCGCATTTTTAGGTAGCTTTCAATACAAAAAAGTATAAAGCTACCTATGGCAGCCGTTCGGAGGAAAGCAATTCCGGAAAATTTCGGTATATTTTCACCGATCCCCAGACCCCAAAACCATCCTCCGTTCAAATGTTGATTTATATATATATATATATATATATATATGTTATATAAAAAATTTATTTCCTTCGTATTCTTCCATTTTATTCGCGTTAATCTTTTAAATTAATCTAACTTCTGACATAGTCAGCATTTCCTTAATTCTTAAAAATATTTATTTCTATTTAATGTCCTTTTAAAAGTAAATATCCGTATATTAATAATTATCTTATTCCAAATCTTAATCTAAAATTTAAGTTCATTCGTAGCTTTTATCAGCTCCCCAATCGATAAAATTCTGAGACGCGTTCTCATTTCGAATGTTTTTTAAAAGCCATTTTCTTTTTATTATTATTATTATTCATGCTCTGAGTTTCTCGCGCTGGGTAATTTCACTTCAAAATTGATACGCGACCAAGTGAGGGATTCTTTCCTGTCTTAGCTTCTCCCTTTCCTCATTCGCTGGTCTGGAGGCCGCCTTTCACTCATTGGTTTATGCGCACGTGACGTAGTTTCTGTATGTCTCCGCGGAGTGAACAAAACCAGCTCGCATCCATCGGAGAGAGAGATTTTTGACGTTTTTGGAAGTATAAACAAATATGTATCTGGTGTTGTAGACTCATAGAATTTTCACACGGTTCTTTACATCTTTAAAACAATGGAGTGAACCATCGTGAAGCCCGAGGGCTATAAGTTTATACATGTGGGAATTGTGCTGCATCTCTCTTATTCTAAATAAACTATTTACCTGGAAATTGGCTGGACTTTACTGGAGAAACTGTTCTGGTGTCTTTTCATTGCCTCACTACTTCGCCATGATTGTGAATATCGGCTGCAATATGATATATCTTTAACGGACTGAAATTTTCTCATGGAATATTATTTCTCGTAATGTCTCATCTTAGTCAAAATGCCATATATATATATATATATATATATAAGACCTATGTCATACGATAACGCTCGTATTTATAAATCAATTTCGATGAAACTAATTATGTGTATTAAGCTCACCAATGTCTCGACCGAGTTCGTTGGCCAGCTTGGTGTCCGCCATTTTGTTTCAAGATGACGGCAATTTAAAAATTTAAAACTAAAATAAGTATACAAAAAAGTTAAAAATTCAAATTTATTTTTTGCGTAAGTGTTATGCCTTGATACAAGGATTCCGGATTATTTTTTGTTTTACCTCTATCTTAAAAAGCGGCTGAGACACAGCAGTTTGAAATTCTAGGGTGGCAGACATTTTGAAACAAGATAGCACATTAAATCCAACGATTAATTTATAAGTTTTAGTGAACGCGACTTCTCGCAAATTATTATCTTTCATTGTTGTAATCATTTTCCCATCATACACATAAAACTATATATTCATATCCGTTAGCGCCAAATTCTCGCCAAACTTGGATCGCCAAATTTGGCGACCGAAATAAGTCTTCATAAATGAAGCCAACTTGGTTATAGCTCAATAATTTGGCAAATTTCTTATTCAAATTCAGTATTAATGAATCTTTTGTAAACGGTATCTTTGCATTTTAGCTTGCTGTTTTCGAGTAACATTAGCTAAAATTTTAAAACGAAGATATAGGAAAGCTACCTTTTCCTCCCGGTACAGGCCGGAAGGACTTTTGGTCAGGGGTACCTTCCGGAATACCTCTTAAAACATAATTGTTATTTATGTTTTCTTTTTAATGTCATATTTTTAATGTTTTTTTTTAGCTTAAACGGGGATTTAGGTGGACAGAGCCTTCTGATTAAAGAAAAAGTTTCATTTCTTTATGTTTAAAAATATTGTTAAAAACCTATTTTTGAATATATAGTATTCCTTAATTCTTACATTTTTATATATCTTTTATGTTTAAAAAATGTTTGCACAAGGAGCCCTGACACAAAAATCACAATTTAGCTTATTTCATGAATATCGTATGCATTTTTTAAAAACGGACTTTGCTGTAGTTTATCGATACATATATTCAAAAACTTTGCCTCTAGCTACATTTCTTTCTTGACTCTTAGTATTTCAAGCTATATATTTTTCCGTTTCCAAAAAAATATTTTTTTTGGGGGGCGGCCTTACATTTTTCTGCGTACGCCTATGAGTTCAGGTATTTGAGGAGAATTCTGCAGTATCAAGGCAAGTGGAGTTACCTTGATTCTCAATTTTTTAGATTTATATACTGTATTATTCAGCATATAAGGAAATAAAAATTTTACGATCATAAGCAAAGAAAAGATGATAAAAAACTATTTTTTAATAGGAATATATATGCAAAGAAATTATATTAAAAATTAAAATGTTGAAAGTAATTTAAAAAGCTTTATAACTGAAAACTCCATTTCATTTGCCCTGTTATTGCAGAGGGTCCCTCAAATAATAATAAAAAAGTATTTTTCTAAAAAGCAGTAGTTTTCTTACTTATTACACCAAAAATAAATTAGTTCTTAATAATTACTTGGCCCCACCAGTGGCTGAGAGGTTGTGCTCTCGAAGCTGGTAGACGGGAGGTGCTGGGTTCGATCCCAATCGCGCCCGTCGGCCTAATCGTTCGGAGTTTTCGTGGTTTTCTTCGAGCCGTGGATTTATCCATGCGTAAATACGGGTTAGGTTCCCTTAGAAAGACCCCCACGAAGGGCACTCCCCCCGGGCCTATATCCCATGTGTAGATAATTGGCCGTCAATAATCAACCAACCAACCAACTAATAATTACTTGTTTATTGCCTTCTCTCTCGTTAAAGTGAAATGGCGCCATCTATTATCAATTTTTGCAGGAAGTTTTTTTTAATTGGTTCCATGATTTGGTGCACAATTTTGACACTCGATCTATCTATACGATCAGGGCCGACGCAACCACCGGGCAAACGGGGCGGATGTCCAGGGCCTCGTGCCAGTTGAGTCTTGTTAGAGGGCCCCGAGCCTCTGTATAAAATTCGAAATAGTGTTACCCTGTGTAAAATAATATCAATTCGTATTTAAAAGCTTTTTTGCGGAAAAAAGTAAAAATTAATTTTATTTGTTACAGCCAAAGATGATAAAAATGTTGGGGAATGTATAGATGTGATGATCTTTAAAGTAATCTTAAACGCTAAAAATAAATATTTAAAATATTCTAAAGGATAGAAAATTTTTAGAAATTAAATATATTTATACACATTACAGGCGAAATAATTTGCATGCTTTTTTGTCTTCTCTTTTTCTCTATATTAAAAAATATACTATTTTATATACAAATTTTAAAGATGATTTTTATTAGTTGAATATTTCAGTCAGAAACGTTGGACGTCGGAAAGTGATTTGCCAGTGCCTCATTGCCTCGACATTGTGCTGAGCCTGGGTCTATTCAACAATTATTTAATGGTAAAGTATTTTAAGCAACATTCATCTGTTTGGAAACATTCTCTGATACTGTTGGTATATACAGTGACACGATTGTATCACAGTCATCCCGGATATGAAAGAATTGTATCAAACTCAAACACTTAATTGTATGAATTTCTAAATGTCTGAATTTCAGTCATAGCGTCATTATCCAGACATTTTTCACATTTTTTATACCTTAATCATAGTAAGACACTTATGTGTTTTAAATTCAGACATCTATGATGTCTGAAATTTCACATTCAGACACTTAGTATCTGAATAGCGTTTTCAGACACATATGTGTCCGAATTTCAGACGCCTTTATTTGCAGTGTAGGTATGATGTGAAAACAACATTTTATCGCTATTTTAGATATTTTAACAAGTAATGAAAATTCATAAATAAACATATTTAACAAACCTAAGAGGCCTTTTGTGATTAATAATTGTTATTGTCAAGGAGGTTTTGTCACCCTGATTCCCCCATTTTCTAAATAAAAGTAAACAATTGGTGAACGAAAGATAGAAACTTACCGAAAATAACGTGTGATAATCTGAGAAAAGATGCAGCTCATACAAATAGCAATTAAAATCAGAACATGAAGAATAGGTCCGTATAAAAATGCAAAAAGTGTACAGTTTATATAAATCTTTATTAGTATTTAATATTTCCAAAAGGGAGCTATAACGATTTCGAAGCCTCCGGGATCGTCCGATGTATTGAACCCACTGGTCGTTGTCTTAAACATTATTGAATTTAGCTTTTATTTTTTTCCTTGGCGATCTTTCGCGGTCGGGTCTACTGAGGATCCGGTTAGTAACTGAGAGAAGGAACCTTCTATTCCGTTCGCGCGCCGCAAAGTAGCGGCGGTCTTTAAAATTAATTTTATAGTCTAGATAATTTTTATCTATAAAAAAGATAAAAATCTCATTTACAACTCTCATTACAATTTAAATTTATATATATATATATATATATGCAAAGTAGAAACATATCTAAATAATTCAGGAAATTTATATTTACATAACATTACATATACAGAAAAATATTGTTTAAAAATATAAGGGTAAATTTAAATATTTTTCGAGAAAAAATGCAAAATTATTACTCATCTACCAGTTGAATTTAAGCAGTAAAAAAATATCAAGAAAGGCTGAAGATCGCAACAATCACATCAAAGCATTATGGTCATAGAAAACGCCTGAAATCTTCCGGCGCAAAATATTTTACTTTTTCTCATCCAATACAACATTTGGAAGCCACTTGTGATAAGCACATTTGCTTTAAACCCTATTTGCAATCAGTATCTCCCATTTTTGACCCTCTGCATGCAATCTAATTCAAATTCACCAACTTTCTTCTAAATGCTAATCTATGTGATTGCGATCAAAAAAATATCTTAGCTAAAATCCGTCAATCTGAAGCTGTGTTTAATAAATGTATACTAAATTATTGTTTTGTATTATTTTTGTTTGCTTCTATATAATTTACTATTTTCAATGATGTTATGTATTTAATAAATGTATATTAAATTACTGTTTTGAAAGTAATTGGCCTTTGACAACGACAACAAATATGATTGGCTATTTGCTACCTTTTTCGATGATCTATTTTCTGGCCACGGATAATATGTAAGTACCCAATTAACTGACAGTTTGTTTTGGAATTTGATTCATTAACTTTTTTTGCATGAATTGGTTTGTTTCGATTTAATTTCGTCAAGAAAAGACTGTGAAGGAAGTTGAATTGTACAGCCTTTCACCTAACAGAATTATTCTAAACTTTGATTTTCTTACAAGCGCGTATTATTTTTTTAATACCAGACAGCACTGCTAAATTCATCGAAGGACAACTTGGTTTGCAAATGATTACTTTCTTCATGTTTAATATTTTTAACGCGCACTTTGAACAGATCTCTAATTGTTTACTTTGATGGAATTAGATACTGAGTTCGAAACCTAATTTTCACTGAAATTATTTCAGAATATATACATATTTTAATGTAACGTATCTCTCAAGCATTATTTGTTTTGAACGATCTTTCTAAAAATGTAAATTTTAATGCAGTTTCTTTCGAAAAAAGAATTTTAAATAAAAATTATCGCTTCGCATACAAAAAGGGGAAAATGCTTCAAAAATGACTCGCTAATCGAATTTTCTCGAAAATGTGACCTAGTCCAATGGTCTTCTAGTGTCCGAAAACTTCAGGAATTTCGTCAAAATAGCTAGAGCCGATTTTAAGAAAAAAATTGCATACAGAGAGACAGATAAACAAAATTTGACGTATTATAATATATGACACAGACAGACAGACAGCGCCCACCCTAGGCACCAGCTTTTGGCTAATGGCCAGGACGAACCCCTAAGCCTAGGGAGGGAAAAATATTACTATCCGGCGCTAGCTACAATAATTACAAGTTAAACTACAATTTTTACAAAGTATAAACGTTACCCAATTTTGCCACAAGGCTGGGCGAACGTTAAAATTTTTACAATAATTGATATTTTACATAATTTTTAATTTTAGTTATTTATATAGCATTTTGAGATTAACATTATGATGACAATTATTTGTAGTAGTACATTTTGAATGCATTAGTACGTATACAATAACCTTTAGAAGTATAATATATTTTTAAATATGATTACAATATATAATTACAATATAAAATTCAAACAATTTTATTTACACACAATAACATTTTGAAATACACTATATACAGTGGCCCCTCACCCACACGCGGCACACAGCAAACAAACCTCATCACCAGAAACCCCCACCCGTACTCAAATGTAAAAATAAAAACTTTTCCTTTTTTTTTTCTCCCTAAAATCCTCTATACTGTTTAAAACAGTGGTACGAAAAAGCAACCATCGAACATCGCGCATAAGTGAGAGGCCACTGTATTTACAATTTGGTTCTGATACAATACATAAAACAAACTTTTATTATATATATATATATATATATATTTACTATAAGAGGAATTTGTATTTAATAAATGAATATTTTTGATTTAAGATATTATAATTTTCGTAAAGTTGAAATAGTTGCTTTTTATCAGATAGTATATCTAGAATATTGTCAAGAGTTGTTTTAGTTTCATTATATGTGAATTTATACTTCATAAATTTACATTTGTCAAATAAATAATGTAGTGGGTCACCTCTCTGACCACACTGACACAAGTCATCATCTCTTTTGCCAATTCTATGTAAGAATGTAGGAAAACTTCCACATCCACTGAGGAAGTAGAGTGATACTTTATCTTTACATATAAGTGAGCATTGAACCTTTGGAATAATACTATGAGTAAACCTGCCGCAACCTGAGGAGTCCCAGTTGTGCTGCCACCTGTCCAGCAATTGCAATTTAATAAGCTTATTAAGTAAAGAGCATGGAAGTTTAACTTCCTTGCTTACTGGCAAGTTGCAGTATTGTGCGGCCTGGTACGCCAGCTTGTCTGCCAGTTCGTTGCCCACAATACCCACGTGTCCTTTCACCCACGTGATGTAGAAAATTTTATTTTTATTTTATTTTAGTAATTTATGAATGTCAAATATTTGTTTATATTTAGGGAACATATTGTTTAATGCTAATACTGTTGATTTGCTGTCTGAAAAAATTTGGGTTATTTTTTGATTTGTTGAGATAGCCCATTTTATCGAGTTAATAACTGCTGTAAGTTCAGCTTGAAAGATGTGTTGTTATTTTGAATTTTGCAAGATTGTTCTTTAATTTTAATTTGATCTTTAAAGGCCACATAAGCATATGCTGTTTTGTTATCTGTTTTAGAACCATCAGTATAGATCTGTGTTATGTTAGGTTTGTTTATGTTTACATCCGTCAAAATTAAATTGTTAATATACATTTCAGGATTTGTTTGAAATTTATAGACTTGTTCTTCAATTTTGTTACATTCTAATATTTGATTATTAAATATTAAGATGTCTTTATTATTTTTAATTTTGTATTTAAGATTTTTTGCTTCTAATGTAAATAATAACGGTGGAATGCCCAGGAGCACCTGAAGTGTGTGCGTCGATACATTCTTATAACATTTTGTTATTGATGTTAAGCAAATTCTTTGTATTGATTGTAAGTTTCTTTTATCAATTATTCTCAGATTATTGTACCAAACCTCCGAGCCGTAATCGATAATTTTCTCGAGGACAGTAAGGTACCATTCTCGAAGAAAATCTCGTCTTACCCCCCCATGTCGTTGAAAAAACTCTTTTAATGGATGATGTTAATGATAAAATTTTACTTTTGATATTTAATATATGTGTATGCCAAGTTAGATTACTTTCATAGTGGATACCTAATAATTTAAGTGTTTCAACACGTTTAATTTTAATGTTATTTAGTTTAATTTGAGGTTCTCTGTTCCTTAAAATGTTTTTACCCAGCATTATATAAACCGTTTTGTCTGTCGATATTTTAAGTTTTAGTTTTGTACAGATATTACTAAACAGCGATATCATTTTATTTGATTTATCTTCAAGTTCTCGTCGGCTATTTGCCGCTATGATCATATTAAAATCATCACAAAAAGCTTTTAAGTTATGGAATTTTTCAGAATATGTGATTAATATTATATTCGCTATAAGCAGCCAGAGCAGGGGACCAAGACATGAACCCTGCGGGCAACCTTGGTATGTTTCTCTTTGTGTGTTAATACTCTGATAGTCTATTATAATTTTTCTATTAGTTAAAAATGTTAGTAATATATTTTTCAGGTATTGTGGAATGGGTAGTTTTTGTATTGTTTTGCCGAGGATAGTCCAATTTATATTGTCAAATGCACCCTGTATTATGATATAAATTATCATATATTAATTTATTCTCCTTGCTTTTATTCTTATTCTTACAATTTATCCTTCATTTAATCTAATTCTTAAATTTCGTCCTAGAAATAACAAAATTTGACGATATCCATTTTAAGCACAGCCCTATTTAACAAATATTTAATATTTATATGCTTCCCTAACATGGCTCAAAATTACATTCATTTGTCAGTTCATCACTTAAACATTTTGCCAACTAAACATGTAATCAAAGAGTAAATGAAATATTACAATCACAAAATAATTTTATCTTAAATTTACTTCCTTCTAAGCACTGGAGGTAATTATGAAATAAAGAAAACAACATTTTTATTTCTGCGTTTCGAAATACCATATTGGAAATTAATCCCGTATTGCGCTTTCCAAATAATTTAGTAATTTCCCAACCTATAAATTTTCGTAAAGTATTTTGTCTTGCTTTATAATATTAAACATCATCCTTCACTTGATGTTTATCATTAATCATTTCGATAACATTTTCCTAAGATAATAGTTTATAATGACTGCTTTCTGCCAATAAATCACAAGTAATTATTTATATGATAATTTCAGATTTCCGTTTTCACATAAAAATGTCATGATATGTAAGTTAATGTTTTTCTAGATTTTTCTTTGGCTAAATGTCATTCAGAGATAAATTTGTAATTATGGTCCTAAGAAATGATATAATTTTCAAATAATATGATCTCTGTTCTTTGAAAATGACGCCAATTGTAACCTTTTTGAACTGTTATTGGCCAATTTAATAGAATTCTGGTAAGTTCTGCCCATGGCATGTACTCTCACTCTTCTGCCTGCACTCCATTCGTGCATGATGTAATTTGCTGCTACCCGTCTCGGTACGTATGATTGTATTCCAGTTCCCGGCGCACGTCCGGTGATAAATTAATTTACCTCTGTATCCTCATCAATATGCTTTTCCACAATAAAGAATTTATGGCCTGCTCAGCTGTCTCCTATCTGGGTTATTTGTTATCACGCTCTACATCCTTTAATGTGTTTCTTTGTAATGTACTAACAACGATCCCGGAAATCAACACTACATGTATATCAAAAGATACCAAGATGCAATATTTGTTATACTGTAATTTTTTATGAATTTCATCGTTTACGGCTTGTAATAATTGAATAGTGTTTCGTCCCTCTCTGAAGCCAAGTTGTTGTTCATGGAAGTGATTGTTAATTTCAAGGTAATGTATTATTCTGTGTTTAATTAGTCTCTCCATTATCTTTCCCAGCATCGGGAGAAGGCAAATTGGACGATAGAATGAATGGAGCTTTGGGTCTTTATTGTTTTTGCAAAGAAGATAACCTGGGCAATTTTCCAATTTGCTGGGAAATAATTTAAAGATAGACATTTATTAAAAAGATCGCGAATAAGACTTTTGTAGGTTTTGAATAAGTTTTTGATTAAAAATGCATCAATTTTGTCATAGCCCGGAGCTTTCAGATTATTCTGTTCTGATAGTGCATAATTTATTTCTTTAGTTGAGAAAAGTGGTGGGGTGGGAGAATTTTGTGTTTCCCTTACAAAGTTAGATAAAGGAGGATCAGGATTTTCTTGTGTGAGAAAATGGTGATTTAGCAAGTTTGTAAATGTATCTGAGATTGTGGAATATATATTAGAGCCAGTAAGTGTCGTATGTAAAAAATGTTGGTTTGTTGTATTTTTTGCTGTTGCAATTTGGAATGTTTTTCCAAATTTATCAATAGTCTGTGTACAAAATTTTTGACAAGATTTGGCCTTTTCTGATTTGATATGTTTTTTATATAGTGCTCTTTCTTTCTTTAGTAGTATTTTCCATTTAGTATCACCTGTTCGTTTAAATCTCCTATTTAATGCGGCTATTTTGTTTCTGTGGGACTTCAGAGAGGCGTTCCACCATGTAAATGTTGGATATAGTTTTAATTGTTTCTTTTTGAGAGTGGAATTACATGTTTCTAAAATATTATTGTTAAAGGTATCTAGCCAGTTGTCTAATTCTTGCGTTGTTGTTATAATGTCAAGTTCATTTTGTAAGTCAGATACATATTTCTTTAAATTTTTGTTAAATATTTTAAAAGTTGTATATTTGGTTTTAAATCTACCTAATTTTATGTAGTTAATTGAAAGTGCTATAGAAAATCGAATGTACCTGTGGTCTGACTTACTCATATTTTCTACGTCCACATACCACGTCTGGATTCTTTCAGAAATGTCCTGAGAGCACAACGTCACATCCGGATTAGTGGCACAGGGATTGTCAGTTTGTCCAATGAATGATGCTGGTGCTTCAGAATCATTTATAAGAATCAGTTCTCTTGCCAATAGCAGGTATGTCAATATTGATCCCCTCTCATCCTCTTCTTGATAACCCAGGAGTGCCAAGTGGGCGTTAAGGTCTGCACCCAGTATCAGGTTTGTCATTGGGTTAAACTGATCTAACCATTTCATATCCTCAAGCAGGTTACGTTTTGGTTTAGAGTACAATGATCCCACTGTGAGTCTTCCTGTTGTTGTAGTAATATTGACGAACACTGCATTTTCATCTGAGTAAGTGTGGATGGCTGGGACATCCGGTCTAGTTATCACAACTGCAGCTGTTTGATTTTTGGATGTAAAGACTTTCCATGCTGTTGATGGAATACACCAAACTTTGTTTTTGATGTGGTAATAGTCTTGGATGAGTAATATTGTAATTTTATTTTCATTGGCAAAGCTCCAGAGATGGTCTGTAGCTGCTCGACTGTTTTGTAGATTAATTTGTAGACAGTCTAAATTTTCACTAAAAGATGCTATTGTTGGTGTATGTTGAGATTGTATATCTTCTTTATTTAAAATATTGAATTGGAAATGCTATTTTTAACGAATTTATTTCTATTGTAGAGATGATATTGATATATGGGACATTGACTTGTGTTTGCTGCATGATGAAAGTCATTTTCTGTATCTTTACAGTTTACACATATGTGTTCTGTTGGATTGTGTTTTACTTTACACTTGTCAGAATTGTGAGACTTTGTGCAGTACGTACATGCTCTTGGATATTGACATCTATTTGATACGTGGCCGTATCTCTGACAGTATCCACAACGTATTACTGGGCGATATTGTTCAATACTACACGAGTTGAAACCAATAAGGAGTTTTCCTTTATTCAGTAGGTAATTGGCTATGTTGGCTTCCACACTTAGAACAAGTTGATATGTTTTAGATGTTTTTCTTTGAATGACTTTAAAAATAGTTATCGGTGTATCCATGTTTAGATCTTCTATTATTGCTTGTGTTATTTCTTCTTGTTCTGTAATGTTAGGAATGCCAAGTATTATAATTTTCTTCGTGTTATATGGAGTATATTGAGTTTCTATAACATCTTTCAATGCTTCAACTTTGTCAATGAAGGTCCAAAGATCTTTTGTTTCTTCTGGGCTGTCAGATTGTATTATCAGAAGATTTTTATCACGTGCTGGACTGCATACAATATGTGGAAGACCTTTATTTTCTTTAACTTTTCTATTCAAAATATTTTTTATTGTTGCCATTGACATTGTCGTGTTTGGCTTCTTGTGTAATAATACTGCAGTTTTAGAGATGCTATTTTATTCTTTTTTGGGATATTTTCCTTCATTGACTGCTGCAATACTTCTGAGTAACTAGTTTGGGATACATCTATTTTTGCTTGTTCTATAAGTGAGTACTCTCCCGTCTGGTCCATTTTTTCCAATATTTTGTTCGTCTTTGTTTCTATGTTTTCCAGAGATTTTTGAAGTTCTTCTATTGATGCAATGCCCGTACTTATTGTTAACCTCTGTGGTTTTGGTTTTTCTGATTTTAATTCCTGAATTTCGCAGAGTAGTTGCTGTATCGTTTGATCTCTTTCTTTTACTAACTTTTGAAGATCTTTCCCTACCTGCTCGAGGAGTTTTACATCTGTTAAGAGATTGTTTATTTTCGTATTTTCTTGGATGAGTTTAGCTATTTGTTCATCTTTTGAGATTAATGATTCTTTTAATTTTTTATTTTCTTCTTGTGTCTTTCTGATTCCTTCTAATTGTTGATTTATTAGTTGAGCCTCGTTTTCGGTTTTATCCTGTTGATTCTGTCTTTGTGTTGTAGTGTCCTGTTTTAATTTTTCCAGTTTTTCTTCTAGTTCTTTCTTCTCTTTTTCTAAGCTTAAGATTTTTCTTTCTGGAATGTCCTTTCCTTTGCTGTTTTTTCTGTGAAGATGAATCTTTCTTCATATTTTTCCAGTCTTTTGTTAATTTCTTCTTTGTATTTACTCGCCTCGTCTGCGTCACCTTTTTTCATTCTTCGTAGGAAGTCGTTGTATTGGTTCATCAATGCTGTTAAGTCCATTCTTATTGCGTTTTTCTGTGTGAATTTTGGATACTTTATACTTGGGTTTTGGGTGTTATAGCGTCTGGATCTTCGTTTTAAAACTGTTCGTGATCCCGCCCCCCCCCCCCCCAAGTCTTTTTTTTTTTCAAAAAGCATGTTTTCTATGTAAAGCTTTTCAAGAATTGTAAAAGAATAACAAGCAGAATTTAGGATTATTAGTTACATAGTTTAGAATAGTGCATAATTATACTTACATATAAACTAAGAACACATAAAAATTAATACATATAAACCAAGTTTTCTAATGAAACTTCACAAAATTATGTATTTCTGAAAAAAATGTTGTAAAGATTGAATTAACTGGCATGTTCGGCAAATGCTGATTGCCGAATGCTTTAAATGTCTGGATAGTTGAGTACTACAAAATCTATATCTGATGAGGGAGGCATTGATGAAATATAGAAAAGAAAAAACATTTTTTTGCCTTTTTCCGGTCGAAATTTGTCAAATAATTCTGATTTTTTTCTAATTTTAAAATGTGCATTTGATGAACTTATTTTTGCAGAATTTGAAATAAAAGGTACAAATATCTTTTGCTTGTATATAATTTCTACCGATATTTTTTAATATTTTGAAACTTTGCAACATCTATAATGAAATTTCTTATGAGAATTTTAAGTTAAGATTGTTATTAAGATGAGTAACAGATGCCGCTCTTGATAGAAATAGTAGACAACTACAATTGTAAAAAAATAAGCTTTTTTATTTACATAAACCTGCTCAAATAATAAAAAAAATTACGTGCTTGTAAAGTAAATTCAGATGAATAAATGAGGAATATCAAATAACTCAAAAGTTATTGCGCGAAATATGCATTGCTGTAATACACCATTCACTCTCGCATAACATAATCGAAATCCGCACCCGGCTGGGGGGAAAGTTTATTTGGATTCAACAATCTAGGAAGAAAATTTGAGGAAAATAATAATAATAATAATAACTTACCTTTCTGAAGTGCAATGAATGCTTTGTTCAGGTTCATTTTTTTAGGGTTTCGTTCATCTCACGAAACCCTATTACGCCCGCTCCGTCGTCTGTCCGTCACAGAGCCATTCTCAAAAACTATGTAACTTAAAGAGTTGAAACTTTGTGTATAAATCTGAATAGCAGCTATGAAGAGCTAAAAATATTAAAATTTGAAAAATTCATATTATTTTGATAAATAGAGATAAAAAACCAAAATTTTAACAGTCTTTTCCTGTTAAATTTAAGCATTTTTCGTTGTAGCCGATGCCAAAAATAAAAAAATCCACGATGAAATTCTTTCCACAATAATTAATTTTCTATCAGACGATTTCCACGTGAAAAATGAAAATGAAATAAAAAGTTTCACCCATTGAAAAAAAAAAGATAAATATGAAATAAAATTGATTGACGTCATAGTGGTAATAAAATGGAAAATGTCTAAGATTTCTCAATAATACAAGGAGTATGAGTATGTGTATGTACAGCAAGCAGATTTATATCACGTCATTAGAGAATTAAAAAGAAAATCTGACGTCATATCGGAAGTTTAACGGATTTTTCAAATGTTTCAGAATAATACAAAGCGAGTATCAATTTGAGTAATAGAGAATAGTAAATATATGAGTTTGAAAAACATATTGAATCGTGATAAAAATCCGATTATGGAAATATTCGCATATTTTAACATTTTGAAGGTGTACAACATGTTTAATTATGAAATTATGTTTTTAAATGTCGCATTTAGTCCGCATGACGGATATTGTTATGACATAATATTATAGCGGGATTCGCCCGCTATCGGGCTGGTTTAGATATTCGGAAAAACGAAAAAAATATACCGGTAAATTTTTACTTTATAAAAAACATGACTTTTTTTTTTTTTTTTTTTTTTTTTTTTTTTTTTTTTTTTTTTTTGCTAAATAAAATCTATTTGAATTTATTTCAGAAATGATAGAGTGTTTTAAAAGGAATATTAAACGAAACCCTTTGAGCGATCTTAGATAACACTTACCCACATGTTTTTATTGTTTGCCATCATTTTGTTCCTTATTATCATCTTTATAAATTCTAGATGACTTTAAAAAAAGAGAATATTTATATATATTTTGTTTTTTTACGATGTAACATAAAAAAAATACTTCTTCAGACAACATTATTGACAGCAGAGTTGATGTATTGATGTAAAAAAAAAAAATAAAAAAAAAAAAAATAGAAAATTCAAATGCAACAAGATTTTATGGCTCGATGAGATGAGGCAGCGCAAAATATTTCACTAGCGAAATAAATTGTTACCAAACAAAAAACGGACACATAATATTTAAAAAATTATTTTTCCTTTTTAAAAGCAACCAGTCTCTGCAAAGAAGAAGTATCTTCAACCTTTTAAGTCATATAGACGAATCGTCTCGAAACCAGGGTGACGCCTACTTATTGTGCAATGTGTACAGTGTACAGATAATACAAGCGCCATACTTTTTATGCGATGGAGATATATTTTAAAATATCTATTATTTACTTTTGTTAAAATTAATTATTCTTGAAATTTTAATTAGTTTAAATGAATTACTTATAATCACTTAACATAGATGTTATTATTCTTTAAAATGAATGTGATAGATTAATCAGTTTTAATTCTGAAAGAAAAAAAATATTTAAAGAAAAACAAACCTTTAAGCATTTTTTAGCTTGATATTCAAGATTCAGGATTTCTTACTGTTTTATTGAAACCTCCCTCCCCCCCTTTTCTTCGCACATTCTAATCACGTGGCATGCTATAACCGAAAAGAATGACGTTTTCTGTGCATGAGATGGAAAATAAATGGCTTTTAAACTTGGCTCTTCCATTAAAAGTACGATAGAAGAGGAAAATCACTGCTTGCCGCGCTCGAATAAGGGTGCGGGGGGGGGGGGGGGAAGGTTTATGATCATTTCTTAGGTCAATTTTTGTAAAAAAAAATATAATTAAGTAAAAAAAAATATAAAAAAAATAATTAAAAGCCAAATTATTGTCCACTTAAGCTCTGTATATGTATATATATCTTATATAATATATAAATATATATATTACTAAATTGTTATGATTATTCTTTTAGGGAAAAAATGGTAGCACTACGCTCCGCGACCGCTGGCCCGAAGTGTACAATTTTCAAATCTCCGGATACTGGAATTTTCCCTTGACGCATGGTATTCAAGATTACGTTTCTAATATATTGATCACTTTGAAATCTAATGATAGTGACTGAATAACTCTATTAATTATTTATACTGGTCAGATTCTGTAACAATTACCACATACGATTATCTAAGTAAGCAGTCAATACGTAGAGAATACATCAAGACATACTATAAGATTATGCAAAGAAATTTAAGGAAATGTAGCGTAATACTATCCACAATGATATATTATATTAATGCACTTAATGCGTGTAACCAAATAAATCTCATGTCTATTTGTCATAGACGTTGAATACTTATCATTAAATTGGCGCATTTACACAAGATATAGACTTTGAACTTCTTAAGCAATATATTAAATATGTTGTGAATGCGAGATATTTTCTTATTTTCTTTCTGACTTTATTACTTTCTTCTATCTTTACAAGAAGAAAGTATTAGATTCATGAAAATTTTCGACTTCCGGTTTTCGACGGATTTATACGTTTCAGAACGTCCTGAACACGATTTGACTGCTTTTAGAAAATGTCTGTCTGTGAGTCTCTGACTCTGTGACTCTGCCTGTCTGCATGTGACAAACATTTTGTGGGTGCTCTATATCGAGAACTAATGCATGAAATTTAATAAAACTTTATATGCAGTTAGTCCCTGATATAAATGGGTGCTGATTAGTTTTGGGTGAAATTCGCCCAATAGGTGGCGCTGCTATGCTGCATTTTTCGGGATTCCCGCAATAGCTCTATCTCAAGAACTAATGCACTCATTTTTATCAAACTTCAGATTCATTTAGACCTTGTTGTAAATGGACGCTGATTACGTTTTGTTGTCGATATCCCGAAAGGTGGCTCTGCTATACCACTTTTTTATGACTTTTACAATAGCCATATTTCAAGAACTAATGCACGGAATTTCATCCAACTTCAGATTCAATTAGACCTTGACATAAATAGTTACTGCTGATGTTTTGGTGTGAATAGCCCAACAGGTGGCACTGCTATGCTACTGTTTTCATTATTATCAAGAAAACTATTTCTCAAGAATTAATGCACGGATTTTCATCAAACATCAGATTGAATTAGACGTTGACATAAGTTGTTGTTGATTACGTTTTGGTCTAAATTTCCAAACAGGTGGCGCTGCTATACTGCATTTTGCAGGATTTACACGAATTTAGCAATAGTTATATCTCAAGAACTAATGCACGGAATTTAATAAAACTTTAGATTCAGTTAGACCTTGATATAAATGGGTGCTGATTCTTTATAGTGTATGCGAAACCTGTATGAGATAGAAGAAAGTTTTGGGATTGGCACATCCGACTAGTTTTTTATTGTAACAATATGTTTTTTATCATATCATGAGATCAGCACTGCACTGATGGAACTTTTGCTGCTTTATCTATTTAAATAGAAACACATGTAATACAAAAGCATACTTTTTTATGATATCATTTAACAATAAGAATGCCGTGGAAATATGTCCATCTTTATACAGTGAGTTTCAAAGATGCGATACTTCATGAAATACAGGGTATTTCATTGTACTTACTAAATGTTAAATTAGTTGTCTGAGTGCAACGAAGACTCATACACAGCGCAGTCTTACTTTGCCCCATATATAGCTACGATGGATATTAAAACCTTTCGTCAAGCATGACTCAAAAAATATTTAACGGATTTCGTTCAAATTTTTACAGCAGGTACATATAAAGGTGACAACGACGTCTATTTATTACCAAGAATAAGTGTCAAACCGTTTGGAAGTTATATTAAAAAAATAGATAAAAAAGCACAATTAAAGTACATACGTCACTAAATTTTGTGCGTACGTCATTTTCACCGGTGGGAAATTTTCGTAGACAATCGGAATTGAAAAGTTCATGGAGTACATAGAGCAAAAAAATTTGCAAGCACTAATATTCAGCACAATGAAATATATTTCAATTTAATAAAACTGGAAAGTTAATCTGGAATTTTTTCTGTTTGAAAAGTATTAGAGATTAGTAAGAGTAGTATTAGTATTAGAGATTTGGCGTAAATCACACCATTTACAGCTTTTTTATTTCGCGTGTGTATGATAGGAACAATTCTTTGATGTTTAAATAGAAAGTTTCGATTTGTGGCATTATTTCATATTTTCTTTTCCTTTTTAGTATTTTAAATGGAATTAGTGAAAGGCGTGTATTTTAAATTAAATGAGTGAAAGACGTGTATTTTTAATGTATGTATTTCAAATGAAATCAGTGAAAGATTTATATTTAAATGAAATGAATGCAATATGAAAATGTTATGAAAAAAATATTTGGCGATTTATCAACTGCGCCAAGTTAACATAAAAGTACCAATACATATGTGGGTACTTCTCTATTATCCCGTCGACCACTTTTCATAACAAAAAACTATCGCCAAATAAACGGGAGAACGTTATCATTGAAATATCAAAATAAATAAAATATAAGAATTTAAGGACACAATTGTTATTTTAATGAATGAAATAACTAATAAATCAGTAAAACATAATGAAAAATACACGCAAATGTCGCGTTAAAAACCACTTGATGACGTAACAAACACGTATAATGCTTCTGATATCAAGTAAATGGGACTGCATTTTTGGCGTTTAATCTAACAGTTTGGCGATAGTTTTTTGTTATGAAAAGTGGTCGACGGGATAATAGAGCAGTACCTCTATGTGAAATAAAACAAGGCACAGATGTCATATACGCACCACTTTGGCGCGATTTTTCTCTCCACCAGCTCGGGGAAAACTTTGTTTTTGAATATTAGTTACAAATAGTGTGACAAATAGTACACGTGATTTTTTATTTCAATATAAATATAAAATAACGTAATAAATGAAACAGCTTCTATTATTTAAAAAAAGGAAATAAAAATAAATAAATAATAGTTTGATATAAATAAAGGCGCGTATGTCATATACGCACCACATTGGCGCGATTGCAACAAAATGGCAATTTTATGCCTCACATGGTAACCCGGTTATTTTGTTTCAATTGTTGTTTATTAACTTTTATTTTTTATTTTAATTATATAAATTGTTTTTATTATATATATCAATATTTATTTATATCAAACTATCATTTATTTATTTTTATTTCCCATTTTTGAATAATAGGAGCTATTTCATTTATTACGTTATTTTATTTTTATATTGAAATAAAAAATTACATGCTATTATTGTATGGTATTTGTAACTAATATTCAAAAACAAAGTTTTCGCCAAATTGGCGGGGGAAAAAATCGCGTCAATCTGTGCGTACATGACATCTGTGCCTAAATTAATATTGATATACATATAAAAATAATCTATAGAATTAAAATAAAAAATAAAAGTAAACAAACACAACAAACAGTTTTCGCCAAAGGGGCGGGGGAAAAATCGCGCCAACGTGGTGAGTATATGGCATCTGTGCCGGGATTTTTACCCTTTTATCTGTGCTTTCGGAAATATAAAAAAATAAAAAAATTCTTATATCAGGTGTATAATGTTTTGCATTTTTATACGGACCACTTCTCCATTTTAAGATTTTAAATGCTATTTATATCAGATATTTCTTTCCTGAGATTCCCACAAATTATTTCCGGTAATTTTTTTAGCTCGCTTATTAATTGTTTACAATTTGCCCCCCTGGCAATAACAATTATTTATCACAAAAATGGGTACTTCTCTATTATCCCGTTGACCACTTTTCATAACAAAAAACTATCGCCAAACTGTAACGCTAAATAAACGGAAGAACGTTGCCATTGAAATATCAAAATAAATAAAATATAAGAATTTAAGGACACAATTGTTATTTTAATGAATGAAATAACTAATAAATCAGTAAAACATAATGAAAAATACACGCAAATGTCGAATTAAAAACCACTTGATGGCATAACAAATACGTATAATGCTTCTGGCATCAAGTGAATGGGACTGTATTTTTGGCGTTTAATCTTACAGTTTGGCGATAGTTTTTTGTTATGAAAAGTGGTCGACGGGATAATAGAGAAGTACCTAAAAATGGCTTAGTTTTGTTAAATTTGTTTGTTATGTATTTTCATTTCTTATTAAAATATCGAAAATAGCAATAAAATTTTATTTTAGCACCGTACTTAATTTTTTAAAATGGCTCAAAAACATGGTTTAATAAACGTATATTTGTAAATATTTTAAAAAACATGTTTTTCCGCTCTCTAGAAAAATTTGGTAAGATTCTAAAATTGCCTTTGGCACCAACCAGTACATGATACGGAACTTTTCCCCATTCCGATACACAGAAGAGGTTGGTCACAAACAAGAGTAATAATGCTAGCTACAATATTGTTTTAACTCTATAAGAGTTAGAAACAATAATGATATTAAATTCTCCGATTAGCTTAGGGCCCGATTACGGAACTTTCTCCTAGAAAAAAAAACTATAGATGTCTTTTACATTTGTTTCGAATGAAGCTCGATCAACAAAGTATTAATTGATAATACAAACAACACTAATATTAACATGGGGGCAAAAGTTTGAATTTAAGTGTATATATTTGGAACCCTTCCCCCCCCCCCAACCACCCACCAAAAAAAGAAAAAGAAAGTTACAGAAATGAATTTAAAATGGCGTGAAGCCACGCTTTCTGACATAAGAAATTGGCTGCGAACCCGATTACGAAACTTTCACTTAACTTAATAACATGTATCTAATAGCCCTGAGGACAATTCCCCTTCCCAGTTATACAGACCTTGGGGCTTTTTCAAGAAGCTTGACGCAGTTCGAGTTGAAGAAGTTGAGATTTACTGTCAAATGACATAAACTACTATGAAAATAAAACTGGTGAATTATTATGCTGGTTTATGTATGTATTTAAAAAAAATGCATCTGATTACACTTTTTAGATAAATTACTCCTGTTTGAATTTAATAACAGATAAACGGCTTCAGTTTACTAAATTGTTTAAATATTGGGAAGAGTTGGCGAGAGATAGATAGACGTGTAAACAAACGGGTAGACAGATGGGTAGAGAGACGGATAGCGACAGAGATAAGCTAACGGGTAGCGAAACGAATAGACAGACGGGTAGCGAGGCAGGTGAAAAAAAGTGTTGACAGAGGGGTAGTGAGATGGGTAGGGAGACGGGTAGCGTGGTGGATAGAGAGACGAGTATAGAGACGACTTGACAGACGGATAGAGAGGGGTATATAGACAGACAGACGTGTTGATAGACGGGTAGTGTAACGGGAAGCGAGACAGGTAGAGACACGATTAAAAAGTCGGATAGAAAGACAGACGGATACTGAGACGGGTGTACAGAAGAGTAGAGAGACAGTAGACAGATGAGTTCGGAGAGAGACACAGCTAAGACATACGAGTAGTTAGACTGGTAGACACGTTTGTAGCAAAGCATGTTATCAATGTGGTTTGAAGTATACGAGTTTCTATAAATAGTTATACAAATAAACAAAGGAAATTTTTTTAATTCAAATATTAAATATTTGATTTAATATTTCAATATTTAATATTTTATTTTTTAATATTTTATTTAGATATTTGTCACAAAGAAAATGTTGCAAAAATTAAATTAAATTTGCGTTAAACTACGCTTGCTAAAATACGCTATTGGCTGCAAATCAGATTATGTGACTTTAAAAATATCGTTTTAAAAGATCCGGCGGTTTTTTTTTTAAGTTTTGGGCAATTCCCGCTTAAGAAAATGAGATGATTTGCCAAATGTTATGAAAAATGCATATGAAAACATAACAGTATATGAATTTATATATGATATTTTGTAATTATATCATTTAATTTGCTATTTTTCGTATGTTGTATCTTTATCTATCTCTTGTCTATCATATGCTGATATTCACTTAGATTCTTGTTGATATCTTCTTTATATCGTAATTGTTAACTTTATGTTCTTAGCAATATCACTCAGACTAATCCCTTTGAGGGAAGTCCTAGTTATAATTCTTTAGATCTGTCAAAGATATTTACTAGAAATCCCCATAAACATTTTTCTTAAGCAGGTGATTTTTCCCACTTTGTCTTTCGGTTAATTAACAGTAAATTTGATATTTTGTTTAATGAACGATGTTTGAAACAGTTTTTAAAATTCATTTTTATTCGTTTTTTTAAGTTTCAGTTTTCTTAAAAAGTAATAAAATGTATAACAGAATTAAGAAAAAAAATTGTTTGGATACAAATGATGCTGAGAAAATTGAAGAAACTCAGGTTAATAAAGTAAAATAAAAACGCAAAAGAATTACCCTGCACAAACCAAACCAAACAAAATTTTATTTTATAACGATAAATTTTAATAAATGTAAACACCCAGTTCCCAATGAAAAGTAACAAAATAAACAAATTTATTTTAATGTTTCTCCAAATTTTATAATCATATTGTGTTTAAAATGTACAAGAAAGTTTAATTAAAATATTAATTTATAATACTTAATCTGTTTAATCTATTTATAATTTTAAAAATAAATGTGCAACGTTAAATTAGCACAAATTAAAATCATTTCCAATGGCAAACAGCTGTTTCAAAGCCCTTAAGCTCCATCTTCAGTGCCAACTCAAAAGGTAAAAACGAATTAAACACTTCTAAGCCATGACCACTTGCCTGCCATCTCTCGCCCTGCGGCCAGATGAAATGGCGTTGAATTTTTCAAAACAACAGCGGAGACGAGGAAACGCACGTGACAGAGAGGCCAATAGGAACACTCCGCCGACCGGGAAAATTTAAGTGTGGAGGCGAATAAAGGAGGGGGGACGAAGAGAATGAACTAAGCTAAACGCAGCCAGACGTTTGAAACGCTTTGTACGGCAGAGAAAAAAACAGAAAGGGGGGGGGGGCAATGAGGATGAATTAAATGAAAGGTAGCCAGACATTTGAAAAATTTGGTGTACTGGACAAATCATTAACCAAGCTGCTGGAATTTTTCCATATGTAATAAGCTTCCCAGAAATTTAGGTCGTAAATTGATGAGCATTTCTGAATTATCGCACCTTCCGAAAAATTAAAACTGTGACATTCGGACCAACAATGGTTAGCTATTGCAAAGCTAATTCAGAAATGCTCATCAATTTACGACCTAAATTTCTGGGAAGCTTATTACATATGGAAAAATTCGAGCAGCTTGGTTAATGATTTGTACAGTACACCAAATTTTTCAAATGTCTGGCTACCTTTCATTTAATTCATCCTCATTGCCCCCCCCCCCCTTTCTGGTTTTTTCTCTGCCGTACAAAGCGTTTCAAACGTCTGGCTGCGTTTCGCTTAGTTCATTCTCTTCGTCCCCCCTCCTTTATTCGCCTCCACACTTAAACTTTCCCGGTCAGCGGAGTGTTCCTATTGGTCTCTCTGTCACGTGTGTTTCCTCGTCTCCGCTGTTGTTTTGAAAAATTCAACGCCATTTCATCTGGCCGCGGGGCGAGAGATGGCAGGCAAGCGGTCATGGCTTAGGAGTTTTTAATTCGTTTTTACCTTTTGAGTTGGCACTGAAGATGGAGCTTAAGGGCTTTGAAACAGCTGTTTGCCATTGGGAATGATTTTAATTTGTGCTAATTTAACGTTGCACATTTATTTTTAATATAACGGCACAAAGTTTTAATCCACCTTTTAGTTATAATTTTATATTGTGTTTAAAAGTTTTCTTATTGGTCTGTCAGCAATCCTAACACATGACCAAATTGTTTAATATAATATTAATTTTAGTTTATGTTTTAATGATTAAGAGATTTATGTCTTCTGAAGTACATAACAATATGCTGGACACTCGTTTATATTTGTGTGCATCTACCCTTTGTTTATGCATTTGCAAAACACACACCAATGAATGGGGCACCTTTCGAAAGGTTTCTTAACCAGCTTCTGACATAGTACACTCACAATTCGTTAAAAATATTTTTGATTAAAAATTGCAGTTAATTAAAAATTAAATTAGCATTGTTTTCATAAATGAAATGAAAAGTTTTTCTCAAATCAATGTTGCAACAGAAATAAAATACTGCATTATGTCGTTCTCAACAATGAATATATAAAAAAATAAATAGTACATAAATGATAAAGTGGAACGTCTCTGCACGGGCTTATTTTGTATATATGGTTAAAAAGCAAAATTCAAATTCAAATGTTTAGAAGAAAAAGACACCATCAATCGATCGAAGCAGTGGTATTTCACGTGCAACCTAAAATGTATCCTTTGTTATATTAAATTAAATTGTATTTTATATGTATTAAATATATTTTTCTTTGTCCCGAGTTCTTTCCCGAAGCGGATGACGTCATCCTTCAATACGGTTAAAATACGATTGTTATTTTTTTTTCTCGCGCGTGTCTGTTGCTATCTTCGATCATTTATTACTGTAACTTTGATGGAAGAAATCAGATGATATTCTGGCTTGACTAATGTTGTTTGCAGATATACTTAATCCTTATTTTTTCTTTAGAAATCTAAACCTGCATCTAAAAGATATTAGATTTTGGTAAAACATATTAGATTGCAATGCGAAATCCGTGCATGCATCCACTGGTATGTATTATAAAAAGCGGAACCTCAAGACTTTTTTTGCACTTTTGTTCTTCGAGAAAAGGGATAAAAATACTCGTAAATGTAAAATTAGACGATTTTTTGACATGTCTTTTGAGAAAATTAAGTTTTGCAATACCTCCCTTAATTGTGCTATTAATATTATCTGGGTGCATGTAAGAGATATATTTAAATTTGATATACACATCTGTTCTATCGAACAATCAGATCAAGCAGAAAAAGGCAATATAAGGTACGTTAGAAGAACAAAGCAATTCGAATCCCTAGTAAAACAAAAGTTGGTAACTGCAGTTTAGGAACTGTGATTGTTCTCATATATTCCCCACAGTATTTTAAAATTTATCATGATAAAGAAATAAGTGCATAACTTTTACAATAATGCATTTCTACGAAGTTTCAATTGATATCTTGAGTTTTAATCCTAGAAACTGTAGAAGTCTAAGTTTCTGCTTGACTTATTTCATGAAATATATTTTGCGGTCATACCGTGGTACGGAAGATAATTACGAAATTCATTAAATCTCAGTTATTGGTTTAGTTAAGTTGATATCAATATTTGAATGAAAGACATAGTTAAAAATCCATACTATGTCTTTTCATGCATGAGAAATTATATTTGAAGATAGCACAGCGCTAGTTAAAATACTAAAAATGAACATCTTTGCATTGATAAAATAGTTAACAAGAGGTCTGTTTAAATTTTAATAAGGGCATACCATTAAAAATAGAAAATTAAAGAATTCTATTTATTAAATCGGAATTCAACAATTTAGTATCCCTATAAAAAAAATTAAACAGTTGATTGAATGAAACAAGTCCTCAAATATTGAAAATAATAAAAAGTTTCATAGTAATGATGGATTAATGAATAATTAAATTAATAACGTAAATGCGTATTTATATGTCTATATTTGTAAGAGTTTATGTTTGCGTATATGAATGTTCATTAAAAGTGCTTAACTCGTCCCGTACAAATTTTGAAAGAATAATAAAAGTTGATAAAAGCTAGCTATCGCTAAACGTTTCTTATCTATTTTTTGAATTTTTTTTAGAAATATTGGGAAAGAAGATCATAACTGTTTTTTTAATTGGATATACCAAAATACTTTTAATGTTAAAACTTTTGTCGTTTTACACATTAAGTCTTAATGGTACTTTAAAATACTATTAAATAAAATGATATATTTTTCAAATTCATTTAACCCTTTCAGGTGTTAAGTACTGATGCACCACGTTTGATAGAAACCTGGAGTAAACTGCGCATGGGCGAAAAGGGCTAGTCCATGTCGAAAATGGGGAAGTCCGTAAGCCGTAAATACGCTGCCTAAGATAAAGAGTGGTGATTTCAGCTTCTTTTGCCGGGGCTACTCTCCCTACAGTGTGAATGGAATCGGCTTGACATTCTGCCAACCGGGGTTCTTAAAAGCGTGGTTGAAGAGTACTTATCTTGCTAAAATATTGAAATGATTGAATGACAAGATAATTTATGAAAAAACTTATTTGAAAATAAATAAAAGCACTTCTTCACGTACATTAGAAAAGCAAAATTTTAATCCCAAATTCTGGTGAAAATGTGGTACTTGGGAATTAAATTTAAGTGGTGTAAATAATGTACCACCATATTTCAAAGGGTTAACACATCGAAGGACAATTATTCAATTTAGCATGAGTTGTAGATATATATATATATTTTTTTTATCATACTACAAATACATGATTCGTTATATAAAAGAGAAATATTTTTAAACTTTAAAATATTTTCTAATTATAAGAGTTCATCTTTCTTGATGTTTAAAGGCATGTGGTGGAACGTTGTAGTTCTGAAAAAACAATCTGTATTTATATTGTAAGGCCGTTATATTTATATTTGACACTTACATAGATATTATCCTTGCTCTGAAGACAGATCGCTAAAAATGTTGGCCAATTTCTAATCACGATCAAAACAGTAATTTAACATTACTAAATACATAGCGTTGTTAAAATGGTACATAATATAAAAAAGAACTAAATTAAATTATGTAAACTATAATAAATAAATAATAAAAAACTATAAAATATAAACTGTAATAAAAACGTAAATTGTAAAATATAATAAATAAACTATATGGTAGTCAAAAGTAAGGGTTACCGTAATCAGTATTATTGGAGGTGTGGTCCCGAGGGTATGGATAACATACAAGTACCATATATTTTCTTTTCTAATTCTATAAAATACTGCAAACAATATGTATGGTGTCAGGTACCCTTTAAATTGTCAAAAATTTGATTTTTTTTAATTACCTTATAATTAACAAAAGTTTTTTAGGAACATTTTAAAATAAATTCCATGAAAAAATTCCCTTTAGAAGAGGAATTATGTCTAAAAGAGTCTGAGCTCTTGTTATTTGATCAAGGGGTAGTTTGAACTTTAAAGTTAATTTTCCCAAAAGGGCAATTT
This sequence comes from Maratus michaelseni, assembly GCA_963931845.1. Taxonomy (NCBI): domain Eukaryota; kingdom Metazoa; phylum Arthropoda; class Arachnida; order Araneae; family Salticidae; genus Maratus; species Maratus michaelseni. The sequence continues at coordinate 286,264,529 of OZ007596.1, read as the reverse complement.
TGGTCATTGTGCGCACGATTTCTGAAAAATAGTTGATTAGAATTTCATGAGATTTTGATTCAGTGTATTAACCATACAGATGGACAAAATAACCTATTATTATATTTCTCAAGTAACAAGTTTGGAATTCATGACAACTTTTGCATTAAAAAAAAATTTGATATATCAAATTTCTCAAAAGAAATATTTTTTCTCAAGTTCTACATATTAAATTTGTTTTCATCGTATTTCATTTTAAGAATACATTACATTTGTACTCATTAAAAATTTTGGTTGGTTTTATACATTTAAATGAGAAAAAACATGCGCGTAATGCATGCAAGAACAATTATTTCGTTAAAAAGAGTATTGTATTTTTAAATAAATTAAAAAGCTTTATATGAGTGTAAATTTTTTTTGAGAATTTTAATTGATGCAATAAACCATTTTTAATGTGTGTTTTAAATTTAAGTCAACTAGCTACAGTGTAACTGCAATTCTTATAGAGGTCTTTTTAGGTGCGTTGGTAATTATATAAATACGTAGCACCTATTGTCGTCGTCTGGTCCCTCCGTCTGTCTGTCCGTCCGTCCGACTCTTCGTCAGTCCGCATATAAAAACGCAAAAACTACTCAAACGAATGGTTTGAAATTTAAGATATATTCTCTTTGCATAGTTTTGTCGAGACATTTCAAATTTTATGAAAATCGAATCAAAACTTTATAATATATTAATAGAAATATTTATTAAGAAATTTGAATTTTTTTAAGAAATCGGTGCTTTTTAGTTATAGGAGTTTCCGAAGTTTAATCGTCAAGCGATGGAGATACTTATTTTATTACAGAAATGAATCTGCAGACGATAAAATTCATTTCACAAAATTAAAAATCATCAAGATCTGAATATTTATATAACTAGCTATAGTACGAGCGCACCTTCTTTGTCACGTTTGACATACAATTTCCAGCATGTCTCATTTATTTGGTGAGTTCAAAGGGTACCTGACACATAAGAGATATGATCTGAGCAGATTTGTAAATATTCAATGAAACCTTATAATTACCGATTGAATGTAGTAATTTTAATACAAGAATTTTTTCTTAATTTTATTATATGATTGCACAACGTATTTGGAAAAATGCAGGAAAAAAAGCATACGAAGGTGAATTTTTCTTCAATTCATATTTTGGGGCATAAGCGGTAAATCCAATCAGTTTAATTTTTATTAATATTTAACCCATAGATATTACTTAAGTCGAATGGATTCACAATCGAAAACAAAGCAAACAAGTTGAAAATTGCAAGTCAAACGTGAAAAATGAGGTGCGTTCGTACTAGTTTCGGTGAAATTAATTACATCCTCTGTTATTATGATATGATTAACTTTCGCAATAAAATAAGTACATTTTAAGTTGTCTAACATTTTATCATTTGTTGACACTTACTGAAAATTCCAATGGGAAACATAAGCCTAGCATTGCAAATTTCAGAACTTAAAATTCATATTTAGACTCTTTTTTCCATTTAATATCTATTTCTCCTGAAACATCTATCCAAAAACTGTCGGTAGATTATAGGATTACTATAATTAAACAGTTTTAGTATACAAATTTGGTTTTTAAATTCAGTAATACGAAAATAATATGACTCCATTTCAAATAGGACGCAATCAACATTAATAAACCTAGTATCATTACCTATCATGGGATATCATTGAATTAATTGCGTATACTATGATTTAATGGAATGATGCATCTCGGTGGCTTCACGATTAATCCTCGGAAGCTGCTATAACAAAGCAGTATCAATTTTCTTAAAAATTCTAATTATTTATTAACTATTTTTATTAATGTCTTTTTAAGTTTTGATTATATTTTCATAAAATTTGAAATGACTCGACAAAATTCTGCAAATATTATATATATTAAATTTCTAATCATTTCGTTGGTTAGTTTTTGCGCTGTTATATGAGGACAGACGGACAGACAGACAGACGAAAGGACCAGCCGACGACTATAGGTGCTACGTATTTATATAAATACGAACGCACCTAAAAATTATTTTATAAAAAACAAACAAATTTCGTTTGTTTTTTGAAAGACTACGTTGCGTAAAAATCTGCTAAAGACGTCCTTTGATCTAAATTGCATATATAAATTTCATAAAGCTCCCTTTTAAATGCAAGATTTTAATTTTTATAGAATTTCTTTATTGAAAAATAACATTATGTTTCAAGAAATAAAATTAAACTGTAAGTGCAAGAACTTTTGCTGTATGTTATAACTCAATACCATAAAATTCTATTAGCTTATAAAATACAGAAAATGTTTTAAAAGTAAGAATGATTTATTCAATACTTCTTTAAATTATCTTAAAGAACACACGAGAAATACCTTAATACAATTTATGTGAAATCCGGAAACTCAGATATTTTCTTTTATCATTTAAATATCTTCATGTTTTATGAAGTTTGTTTTAAATACTAAAACAGATAAACTAGTTTTCTATACTATTTAAGAAAGTACAAACAGAAAATTATTCAAATTTATATTGAATGTTTTTTATTTTAATTCAAAGGATAAATTTTTTAATTTGCTTTTTAGTTTGAGGAAAAGAACACAAGGAAGTACATTTTTCATTTCGATTCAAACTAATCATTTCATCATGTAATTAATGAAAATTATTTGTTTTTAAACTTTATCTGATTTGCATATTTTATTTTCCTCGTAAGTGATTTTGAAAAAGATACTTAACTAATGTAATAATGTTTAGCACATATATATATATATGTTACGGTCAATATGATTAATATTTCCGGCCATTATTAATAATAACCGGTTATTATTAATAATGACCGAATTAATCATATTGAACGTAACATATATACACACACAAACATAAACATACATACATACATATATATATATATATATATATATATATGTATGTATACATGTATATGCATATATATACATACATATATGTATATAATATATATATATTACACACACATATATATTACACTTCTCATTTCTGATTCATTTTACTTAATTTCATCTAAAAATACTTTTTTTTCAAAGACAACGTACTCACATGTCATAAAATTTGTTCATTTTACGCATATTATCTTAGCTTTCTTAAATTAAAATCATTCCATTTCATATTTTATTTTTCTTTCCTAAACCTAGTTATTTATTTCTTCGGGATACATTGTCAGATGATTTCGTGCTTTTTTCGTGCCCATGTACACTTTTTTCCCCTTCATACGCTGCTTTTAATCCCCTCCCAGTTCAGTGATTGGTCGGAATTTCAGTTCAATCCACTTTTGCACCTAGAAACTGTATTCGTGTGCATGTTTATATTTATCAACTGTACACTCGCAGAAGAGAAGATTTCAACATTAAAATTTCCATACTCATACAGCGTAATGAAAGTATTGTAATCATTCTAGAAATCTGATTATAGAAATATCGGTATATGTTTACATGTTGTTATTCCCTGAGTCCATTTTTTAGGTGCGTTCGTAATTATATAAATATATAGCACCTACAGTCGTCGCCAGGCCCCAGGCCTGGCCCAAAGTTTGAAAGGCCTGTCTTGTATCAATTTTCTCCCATTTAGCCAGGGTTTGCTAATTCTAAATAAAATTTTAAAAAATCTTATTTTCAGGTACATTTGTACCTGTATTCGTCTATCCTTATCCAAATTTGTGGACCTTTGTTGCGATAGATTTCTCTAGCCATAGTGAACAAACTGACACGCACACAAATGAGGGGGTCGGCGCAAGAAATTGCCAAGTCACATTTTTGACTAAATAAATCTAACACTGTAATCTGTTGCTTAATATTGTAAATTATAATATCCTACATATAATTTGTTTCTAATGTCACTGGGTGGCAGCATATGTCCCAGGTTTCTTTTCTTACCAGATGTTTATGCCCCTAATGAAGATAGCTAATTTACAAAGAACGTAATAGTAATATCGTTAATGTAATGCCCTATTGTAACTCAGAATATATCAAATGTTTATAAGACTTTGGCGAAAAAAAATTTATGTTATATATCTTGATTTGAGTATGTGAACGAATTTTCAAATTGAAATATTTCAAAAGTTTAAAAATGTGGCTTAGAACTCTCTTGCTCCGACCCCTTCAAATATCTTTATTTTATTAATATAGATATGCATCTGCTTTTTAACGATTTAATTAGTAAATATACATCTGTTTTATGATGCACAACTTCTACAACTAATTAGTAACGCATTTAACTTGAAAATAAATTATGAAAAAATATTAGAGTATCTAATAAAGTTATTTTTATATCCAAGACAACGTTTCGTACTAAATAGAGGATACTCCAAACTTTTAACATTATTTTGGGATCTCTTATACTTTCCTGTGATAGCGGCAATAACTTCCAAATTTCGCTACTAGCAACGCTGCAGTAAATCTTTTATATTACCGTTTAGTTATTTTAATATAGTTAGACACATGCTTAACAATTCTAGCTTAATCGGTCTAAACGTGATTAAAGGATAAAGGAAGTTTCCTATGCATTGTGTGTATTAACTTATCTTCCTTCATTGTCAAATGTTTTTTATGTGAAAATTATCCTTTAGTTTCAAATTTTACATGCTAGAAAATGTAAAAATATCATTTCTATCGTAGGAGTATTTTTTTTTTTTAATGTGATGATTCTGACGAAGAACTAGGTTCATAAAAAATGTTCCTTACAAAAAGTTTCTTAAATTAAAATGTGATAAAATGATTAAATTCCTTTTAAAAACCGCTTCATACTTTATAGCTGATTTCTTCGTACGTAAAGATATTGCAAAACTAAAAGCTATGTGTCGGTAACACTATCGAAAATAAAAAAATTGTATCACAGCTAGAAAAACTCTAATTTAATATTATTGAAAAGCAATCATTAATAAAAATAAGTAAAAGATGTACTACTTGTGCAGTTTAATAAAAAAAAAATGTTTACCTGACCAAAAAAACTATTTATTGTTCATTAAGTTAATTTGAAAATTAAAAAAAGTACTTTAAATCACCATATACTTTTTTAATACTTCATTTATCAATGAAGTATTTTGGTTCGAAAAAAAAATATAATTGGGTACATAGATTATCTTTCTAGCGATTGAGATATTCATGAAGCATTAAAAATTGTCCAACAAATATAATTTAAGAAAAGATTTTAAGTCAAAATTATTTACTAAACACTACATTTAATATTTTTTAAACAATATAATAAAACACATTATTAAAAAAAAGGTGCCTAAAAGTATTACTTTATGTAAAAAAAACATTTGAAAAAACTGATATTACATGCAATTACGTACGTACAATATAATAAAAAAGTAGTTTGAAATCATTGTAAAAATTTTATGATTTTTTTATATATTTCATTTATATTAGAGGGAAAAAAGGTATAGAGAAAAAACTATTGTAATCACGTTTCTACTGAGAAAGTTTTCACTCATCTTCAGGATAACTAGTCGTTGGGGGCCACCGTAATACTTACCCATCATGGATATACATAATGTAAAATATTAAAACAAAAATGTGTAAACTACTTATAAAATGCATAGCAATTCAAATAAAATCGTGGCTTGATGACGTCATAACTTTATAGGCTCGATTACTGAATTGCTTGAAAGAGGTTTTTCCTTATAACTCCAAAAATAATAATCCTATTAACTAGCGGTTTATTGCATCTGATTAAGCGTCAAATTTCCAATTAAAATATATCTTTGAAGTGAAATTTGGATGAAATACAGGGTCATGAAAAATCGAAGAGTGTGGAAAATAGGATTCCAAATATCTCGGCAACTAATTATCCGATCGACTTCATGCTGTATTCAAAATTTATGTTTTTTTATTGTCTTTTATATTCATTTCTTAAAATAAACAATTTCGAAAATTTTTATATACCTTTTATCAGAACGAATATTTCGAGAGTCCGAAAAAAATTGTTCCGGTTAATCGAGGTTATTGAAATAAAATAGGCTTCTTCCCATTATTACATACTAAATACATACCACATTGCAAGTCTCTATCTCAATTTTTTCGGGAGATAGAGCGTTTACAGACACACAGACACACACACACACACAGACACACAGACACACAGACGGACGGCAAAATTTTTTTCTAAAAATATGTTTCTCGGAATCTCCAGTGTCTGAAACGTGTAAATCCGTCAAAAAAAATTTTTCGATTTTCAAAACGATTACAAGACTTACCCTATACTACGTATGATGGGTAAGTAAAAAGGAGAAAATCATAAACTTCAGAAAATGCTAGGTTTCCGAGGATTAGATTTAAAAGATTTACATGTCTCTATATCTAAGTAAATATAAAAATGTATTTTTAAATAATTTTATTATTTAAAAATATCTAAATTATACACATAGAAATTTTTGGTGATTTCTTGGTAAAAAATATGAATATATTATCTATTACTGTAAATAAACCTATCAGAATATAAAAGACAAAATTTTGCTTTATATTTCTTTTAAAATTACTATAGTACCCTCCTAGTACTAAGGCTGGGTAATTTTGAAGCGTGTTCAGATATTTCATGCCCTGTACCAGAAATATAATTCAATAAGATTTAGCTTTTCTCCATGAGACATTTATTTGATTTAAGTTATAATTTTTTTGGTTCGAAAAAAGAAAATATTGAATGGGGTTTAAAAAGAATTCAATGTTAGTATGATGTTTACGTTATAGAATATAATATAGTGATTATTAATATAAAAAAACTAAACAAAAAAGAGATTTACATATAATTATCTTATAAGATATCATATTTATAAAATATAGTTAACTTATAATATTTTATAATAACATTGTAGATCAGTTGTAACACAATGTAATAAAATTATTTATTTAACACTACCTTTAATATATATTTTTAAACAATAAAATAAAACACAAAAATAAAAAAACAGATGCTTAAATGTGTTACTTTATATCTATAAAAAAAACTTTTAGTATAATAGTATCATAGAATCTTTGTAAATACGAAAGTTAGAAAATTATATTTTATCCTTACAAATGCATAAAACAATTGAAACAATGTTTTTGTATCTAAGACATTTCACATCAATTTTAACAAAATAATTGAGACACAATATATTTAACTGTTTTAAAAAATATATTTATATAAACTAATGTTATCATTTTCTTTAGCATTCTGCTTGTATTTATTTGCGTTAGAAGTTAAATTATATTTAAATATTCAAAAGAGATATGCTATTCGCTAATCCAATTTTAACATTTAAAGTTCTATTTGTAGCGTCTGATTGTATTTCAAAGAAATTTTATTTTTCTACTCAAATTTTTTACCTTATCATATTTAAAAATACACATCTCATAAAACACGCAAAGCTACATTTATAAAAAGAAATTACTTTTGCTGCTTAAGATATTTTGTCATTGGCTCGATGACTTTTATCGAACGAAAAACAAACATTTGGCAATTTCAAGTTTGTTGAATATTTTGTTAAAATATTTTTTTAAAATTTAGCACAGCATTTTTTTTCACTCATTTCTAAAATTATATCTGTAAATATCTTGTTTAAGTGTCATTCGTAAGCCAATTATTTCAAATGTACTTAGATGAAGACACAATGAAGAATCCTTTCCAAATTTCAACATCTAAGGTACATAAAAGATTTTTTTAATTTGTTGGAGAATAAGAAATTTATGATTTACACTTTAAAAATTAGGTAAAGTATGTAATAAATAGGAAAATGAATAATAATATAAAACCTTTTTAATCGAAATCATTGCGGACAGAAAATAAAATTGCTACAGACCAGATTCTATCTTAAAAGATATAACTCCATGATAATCTTTCTGTTGGGAATCAAAATAAAATTTCTGTTTAAGACAAACTATTCCCTCATAGACAGGTTTTTTGTTTTATTTTATCTGAGTAAATTATGCCATATCATAATTATATTTATGTGGAACTTATTTTATGCAGTGGAACATAATAGAAATAAGTTTATGTACTCATATAGGAGTGTGCAGTAAATCGCTGAAAACTGATTGCACTAATAATCATCTGAAACAAAAATCTCACACGCATTCTTAACGTTGATTAAATTAGTTGGAAGCCAAACCTCTAATTAATAAGACAAATCAGAATTTCTGAAAATTGCTATGATTGTAGTTTGATATTTTATGTCAATTATTGGCATTAAGAGCCTACATCAGTCACGCGAAAAAACGCTCCAGCTAATGTTAAGTCTATGGGAAGGCTATCGCGCGATTTCTCGCTCGCATTTTAATATTTTTAAATGATTTTTTTTGCATAGGATAGCTGAGGTCGATCTCTAACGTTGTTAGTTTTTACTTTTTCGATTTTGAGTACGGTTTTTTTATAAGCGGACATTTTCATTTTTGGTACCGGTTGGAACCGGTTTTGAAAGTGAAATTACCCTTATATAAAAAAACTGGAACCAAAATCGAAAAAGTAAAAATTAAAAACGTTAGATATCGACTTCAACTATCCTATGCAAAAAAAAAATCATTTAAAAATATTAAAATGCGAGAGAGAAATCGCGCGATAACCTTCCCATAGACTTAACATTAGCTGGAGCGTTTCTTCGCGTGACTAGCGTAGGCTCTTAACTTTTCGCTTTCGAAACTGTACTGAAATTATTAAAAACGTAAATTTAAAAAATTTTCTCTCCAACTTAAAAAGCCTGGTTTAATATAAAAATACAAAACGTCGATAGCTTGAACAGTTAAAATTTGCAAACGTACACCGATTAAAAAACTAGTCGTTGGGAGCTACCGTAATACTTACCCATTATGGATATGCATAATGTAAAATATGAAAATAAAACATGTGTAAACTACTTATGAAATGCATTGCAATTCGAATAAAATCGTCGCTTGATGACGTCCTAAACTTTAAATATTACTCTATTACGGAATTGCATAAAATAAAATCCTTATAACTCCAAAAATGATAATCACATTAACTAACAGTTTATTGCGTCGGATTAAGCGTCTAATTTCCAATTAAAATGTATCTTTGACATTTGGAAAATTGACATTTGGATGAAATACATGGTCATGAAAAATCGAAGAGTGTGGAAAATAGGATTACAAATATCTCGGCAACTCATTATCCGACCGACTTGATACTTTATGCAAAATTTATGTTTTTTATTGTCTTTTATATTCGCTCCTTAAAATAAACAATTTCGAAAATTTTTATATACCTTTTTTTAGAACGAATATTTTGAGAGTTCAAAAAAAATAGTTCCAGATAATCGAGGTTACTGAAATTCAATAAGCTTCTTCCCATTATTACATACTAAGTACATACTAAATTCCAAGTGTATATCTTAATTTGTTCGGGAGCTAGAGCGTTTACAGACACACAATCACACAGACAGACGGATGGCAAAATTATTTTTCTAAAAATATGTTTTTCGGAATCTCCAGTGCCTGAAACGTTCAAAAAATTGTTTTCAATTTTCAAAACGATAACAAGATTTACCCTATACTACGTATGATGGGTAAGTAAAAAAAAAAAAAAAAAAAAAAAAAAAAAAAAAAAAAAAACTTCTGTAAAGACAAATGGACTTAAAGTTTTTGGTCAGCCCGTTTGCTAATGTACAACGCTCCGTTAAGTGGGGATCTTGACTTAAATATAGATTAGAACAAAAAACGGCATATTCTAGCGAGCGGCTTATTTTTCTGGGTACTTCAAGGTTTTAAAAAGAAAAGAAAGAAAATATTTTTTATAATGCTTATTGGGATAGCCACCTTTTAATAAAATGTCCATAACCATTTTAAATTGTCATTTACTAAAGATGATTTATTTGGTTTAAAGTCCTTTATATTGCTAGTTATTCCACTGCAAAAATACAATGTAAATTTGGCGACTTTGCATCGTAAGTACAAGGAAAACTTTCACTTCTTAAAATGTACATGGTGGTTAAAATATAAGTATCTCTATTTGAAGCTATCTGTAGCTTGAAAGAGTAATCAGAATGAAACCAAAATTGGTATACTTACTATTCGAGAAAGGAGAAAAAAAATTGAAAAATAAAAATAATATTTGGAATAATCGCCAACAGATGGGGCTATGGGACTGTCGGTGCAAACGCAGTTGTAATCGTCAGCAAAATCAAGAAACACTCATTAATGCTCGTAATGTTGTACGGGATGCCTCTCAGTTGGCCTCCTGATGCGTTACATTCCACAGTTGAGTACGTCGTGCGACGCCTGGATTGTGTCCTCCCACACAAAGGCCATGAGAATCCTGAACTTGATCGGCTCCGCCATGTGAAAACGTAACCACATTCACTGTGACATTTTCCAATAAATTAGGTATGACATAAGGTTTTACGACTTAATTCATTGTTCTTGTATTACACATTACATATCACACTCAAAAGCGCCATCTGTTGACGATTATAGCAATTATTTTTTTTTTTTATTGTACCATTCTTCTTCCCCTTTTTCGAATGGTAAGTGCACCGATTTTGATTTCATTGGGGTTATTCCTTCAAGCTACAGACAGCTCCAAATAGAGATACTTATATTATAACCACCCGGTATATTATAAAGCTTAGACGTTACCGTCATCAACGCTTTTAAAAGGAACAGTAGACGTCTCCACAGGCGCAATCAAATTTTATTGTGTATTAAAACATTTACTCTAATAAACATTAAACAAAGCAAAAAAATTACTATTTATGAAAGTACTATTCAAATGTAACCTAATTTTGCGATTTTTTACAAAATATATAAAATTCTAATGCATGTCAGTTTTCATTTATCTATCAATGTGTCCGAACAAAAACATTTGTTTACTAGAGTAATGTAAAGTGAAATTTCCAGTAGCGTAGTAAATAAATATCGGTTTGCAATATGATAGGGCAAACTGAAAAGTTTGAGGAAATGTTACCACAGCTGGCGATGTTTATTTATATTTATTCATAATGAAAGGCATTTATAGAATAAGTTTTCTTAAGAATGTTTCCTTCTTTCTAGACTATGGCAATTTTATTTCAATCTATGATCTTTTCTAATGTCATTTTTTAATTAATGATTCTTCGACCTACCTGTTATTTCACACATTATTTTAATCTTTAAAACACATAGACAGGCACTGTACATTCTTAAAAACATATTTAAAAACACATAAAACCAGTCCACACGCTAAAATATTCATAAAAGTAGAATATTTTCGGCTGTTTGCACAGGCATCTTCAATACTGATGTCTCGTATTTCTGCTCTGTCAGTCCGATTTTTTCTGAAACTCCTCTTCTGTCCCTTCCTAACATCATCTGGCGCCATCTGGTGTCAATCTTGGCGTGAGCTACTTCGTTGCAAGTTTTTGTATCTGATGTGTATATCTCTATCGCCTCTCTCTGTCATGCGTAGTTTAGATTATTGTAATTAGCTAATTTTTCAACATTATTAAAGTATTGAAGATGCCTAGGCAAACAGGCGAAAATATTCTACTTTTATGAAACTTTTAGCGTGTGGACTGGTTTTATGTGTTTTTAAATATGTTTTTAGGAATGTACAGTGCCTGTCTATTTGTTTTAAAGATTAAAATAATGTCTGAAATAACAGGTAGTTCGAAGAATCATTAATTAAAAAATGACATTAGAAAAGATCATAGATTGAAAAATAATTAAATATTTTTAAAATGTTTACCTTTGTTTTCTTTTTTTTTTTAGTTTTTTAGCTATACAAAGTGAATATAATTGCTACATTTATTTTAAATCTGTGAAATTAAATTTCTAAAGTTCACATGAAAACTGATTACAGTCGAATCTCACCAGAACAAACACATCTGGTCTGAAAAAAATCTATGGGTTATAATGAAATTTCATTATTATGGTCATATTTCATGCAAAATAATTTTCTCAGGAATCTCTCAACGTTTCAATGCAAAGAAATGTTTGTTCTCTCGCATTTAAGTTTAACGAAATCCACAATATAGCCTTGAAACTAATTTAATTATCGAAAGTATGAACATAAAAGAATTAAAAGAAAACCAGAGGGCCCGTGCGAGGATTTCGCGCTGAAATCTAATATTTTTTTAGGTACTTCTCTATTATGCTGTCAACCACTTTTCATAAGAAAAAACTATCGCCAAATTGTAAGATTAAACGCCAAAAATGCAGTCCCATTTACTTGATGTCAGAAGCATTATACGTGTTTGTTAAATCATCAAGTGGTTTTTAATTCGACATTTGCGTGTATTTTTCATTATGTTTTACTGGTTTATTAGTTATTTCATTCATTAAAATAACAATTGTGTTCATAAATTCTTATATTTTATTTATTTATTTTGAATTTCCAATGGCAACGTTCTCCCGTTTATTTGGCGATAGTTTTTTGTTATGAAAAGTGATCGACGGGATAAAAGAGAAGTACCATTTTTTATCAATATGTAATAGTTATTAGATGCAGGTTTAAACTTCTAAAGAAAAAGCAAGGATAAAAATATCTGTAAACAACATTTAGTTGTTAGTCAATCCAGAATATCATCTAATTTATTCCATCAAAGTTAGAGTAAAAACTGATCCAAGATTGCTAAAGGCACCAGCAAGTAAAAAAAAATAACAATCGTATTTTAACTGCATTAGAGGATGACGTCATCCGCTTCGGGAAAAACATGGGACATAGAAATATAAATCTAAACATTTCAATTTAAATTTCACTTTTTAATCATAAATATAAAATAAACCCGTGCGGTGTTTTGTATAATAATTGCTGAGCATCATATAATGTGGTATTTTATTTTTTTTGGCAACAATGTTTTGAGGAAAACCTTTCATTTCATTTATGAAAACAATGCCGATTTAATTTTTAATTATCAGCAATTTTTAATCGAAAACATGTTTTAACGAAATGTTAAGTGTGCTATGTCAGAAGCGTTTTCAAAATCCTTTCATATGCCATCTCATTCGTCGTTCTGCGTTTCGTATTTTCAGAAAAAAGGGATGTTGACAGGAGAAATAATATATATGATGATATTTGAATTAGAAAAATTAAAATTCAATCTGCTGTATATAATTGTATCTTTACCATTCAAATTTTATTTCATTTTCAGGATTTCATCTATTATTCATTATCTTTTTAAACAATATTTTAAATATAAATGATAATATTTCGAGTATCATTTATCTTTGTTATCCCATTTTAGAACTACTTATGTTTCAATTACATTATGTGCGGAAGCGATAAACATTTTAATACGGTTGAGGAAATATACTCACGTGATATGAAAGATAAATTAGAATAAAAATAAATAGAAGATAATTTATGTGGTAAGATATTCGTAATTGTAAATCACAATTCAGAGAAATTCTTTAAAATTGATAATATAAACCAGAAGCTGGAAGATTAAATCTTTACGCTGAATAACCGAAATTTGTAATAAACGTATCTCATTGTTTAAGTAGTAAATTAGATTTTTGCTGAATATCATAACTTTTTGAGATTGTTACCCAATAATTTAAATTAGAAAATCTGAAAATTTGCTTCCTAAAATTTGTTGCATAGATAATAAAAAAAATAACTCTGTTAACTGTAAACCGATTTTAAATTGCTCACTTTGATGTTTTTGCTGAGATTTATTCTTAATTGCACAAACATTAGAAGATTAAATTAAAATATAATACAGGTCTATAATCACAGAACTCTATGCGTTTTTAAAAATGTAAAAAAAACGACACATTAAATTATCTTCAAAAGCGGATACGTTAATCATAATAAATCATGTTGCAAAATAGAAGAAAACAACAAATAAATAACTTTTAAAGATATTGTGGACGAATATCTGCATTCTTAAAACTGAATAAGACAGTGTAATAAGACGTATTCGGTATCAAAATTTTAAAGCAAATATAAATTCATTAAGAAAATGTAAAACTTAAAAAGATTTTGGGTTTAACAAATTTTGAATAAAATAGCAATCTGAAATTAAATAATGTGAAGTTACAAAAATCAGTGACTATCTTTAAAGTAAATAAATACATAAAAAATTAATAAAAAATAATAACAATAACCATAGTTTTTTTTTTAAATCTAAAGGAATACATTATTTCTATTTATGCTTTTATGTTATAAAAATTGATGGAGCTAATTTTTGCTACATATATGTATAAATATATTATATATGAACAAAAAACAAACTGGCTATTCAAACGATATTGACTGAATTTTTTTTAATGCGCATTTTCTCAAAAAAAAAATGCATTTAAATTAATTTTAAATATTTTTAAAAAAACTGACTTTTATAGTTTTATATTTTCGCATAATCATCCAGTTCAGCTCCATTGAAAATGAAAATTACATAGTTCTCTCTTATTTCACTTTTTTAAAGAATGAGGCTAATATGATGACCAACCAAAATATGTACTTAACAACCTAACGCATTACTCTTTATAAATATGATATAATCATACATTTGCATTTCAGGAATAAAACACAAAGCTTGTTATTGCATTTAAAGTATTTCTTCTAGGAGAATTTTCTATTGCAATATACATCATTAATTATCAAACTCCGAAAGCATTTTCTAAATTCGTGGAATAATTTCGAAATCGAGTTTATCATTTTTTTTTTTATCTTTGAATGTCAAGTAACCCCATCGACGTCGTAGCAATGAAGGTTTATTTCATCTAACAAAAGTGAAACTGGTTAAAGATGACACGTTTTGAACTAGAGGTGTTCTAAAATTTTTAATGCTTTTTGGTGTCCAATATATTGATAGCCCTATCAGCGACGAATTAGATCCTTCATATGCGGATCGGCTTTCACCAAATGTAATGCTTAAAATTAAATGAACTATGTACAAATAGCACAAATGAAATACATTTGAAAATGGCATACAGCTGTTTCGGAGATTCTACCGCTCAATCAGCAGTGCTAAGGTTAAAAACAGATGTAAGTAGGCCATATAAGTATGCAAGCGTCTCCGCTCGCTGCCACGGTTGAACGGCGATGATTGTTAAAAGAAAAACAGCGGAGTCAGGAGACTCCACGTGATGAAGGAGACCAATGAGAAGCACTCAGCTAGTCTGGACGAGTTTAGGAAGATAGAGGAAAAAAGGGGGGGAGTGAAGAGAGTGAATGGTAACTAGACTTTTGAAAAACATGGTGTACTGGACATATAATTAACAAAGTTGTTTTAAATCTTCCATGTATGATAAGCTTTCCAAAAATCACGATCATAAATCGATGAGAATTTCTCAATTATTGAGCCTTTGGAAAAATAAAAATTGTGATTGTTAGATAAACAATCGTTAGCAATAGCGGAGCGTTAATGCCACAATTTTTAATATTGGTTTTATGTTTTCACAAGCGTACCGTAAGAGTTCGCTTGGTTTGACCTATATATATACATTTTATCGCACTCGCAAGATATCTTGTATATTCCCCAATGTGAAAATCTGTCTATTGCATGTTTTAGATCTGTAAATTTAATTTTGTTAAATTGTGTATAAATTACTTTAAAATCGAATATTACCAAAATTTAGGATATTTGATGGCTAATTCTAGGAAAATATGGAAGTATAATTAAATTTTCATTGGGAACATTGTTAACATTGGAATGTGTACATTTAATGGTTTTATTGTGAATTGAATCAACAATTTCTGCAGGATAACCCCAATCAATGGCAATGGATTTAATATAATCTAATTCTGCTTTGAGTAAACTCTCATATGAACGAATCTTTAAAGCACGGCAAACATAGGTATTAAAAGTACCCAATCCTCATAGTCTCGCTGTTATGAACACTGTAGATGATCTTATACAATTTTCATCTGAATTTGAAAATAACAACCAGCTACCATTTCTTGATGCTATGGTTTACCGCGAAAATTACTCATTTCAAACCACTGTTTACCGTAAAGCATTCGTAATTTCTTTACCCCAAAATCCTCTTTCATCTCACCCTCCTAATTAGAATTTGGCTGCTTTTAATGTTCACCGAGACTTAAACATTTGTTCATCTGAGAGATTACTCAAAGCAGAATTAGATTAAATTAAATCCAATATCATTTATCAGGGTTATCCTGTTGAAATCGTTGATTAAATTCACAATAAATTCATTAAACGTACAAATTCAGCGTTAACAATGTTCGCAATGAAAGTTTAATTATACTTCCATATTTTCTTTCAGAATTATCCTCAAATATCCAAAACTGTGATAAGATTCAATTTTAAAGTAATTTATACAACATTTAACAAAATAAAATTTACAGACCTAAAAAATCCAATATAAAGATTTTTATATTGAGAAATTTATAAAGTGTCTCGCGATTGTGTTGAAATGTATATAAGTCAAACCAAGCGACCTCTTAAGATCCGCTTGGGGGAACATAAAGCCAATGTTAAAAATTGTGACATTAAACACTTCGCTATTGCTAAACATAGGTAGTCTAAAAATCACAATTTAAAATTTTCCGAAGGTTCAATAAATCAGAAATGCTCATCGATTTACGATCTTGATTTTCGGGTATCTTGTGATATATAGAAGAATTCAAACAACTTGGTTAATGATATGTCAAGTACACCAAATTTTTCAAACGCCTGGCTATTTTTCATTTAGTTCAGTCTCTTCAATCCCCCCTTTTTCTCCTCCTTGCTTAAACTCGTCCAGACTAGCTGAGCGCTTTTCATTGGTTTCCTCCGTCACGTGGGGTCTCCTGACTCTGCATTTTATTTTTTTCAACACTCACCGTCATTCCACCTTGGCAGTGATCGGAGATGCTTGTACACTGGTATAGGCTCAACACTTACATATGTTTTTAATCTTGGCATTGATGATGGAGCTTTAGAAGATCCAAAACAGTTGTATGCTATTTTCACATGTATTTTATTTGTGCTGTTTTTTACATTGTTCATTTATTTTTAAAATAACGGCACAAAGTTCAATCCTCCTATTTTAAAGATGTACTAATGTATATCTACGTGGTATTTGCATATGTTAAATTAAAATGAAATTTGGAAGCAGAAACTATGAATAACTGAACTTTGTCGAATTAATATATTTAAGAATTTAATTTTTTACACCTAGTTTTTTAATTGTGAAAATCAACTGTGTTTAAAGTAAGAACTGTTAGACAATATTTACCTAACGAGTATTAAGGCGTGAGAACGGTTAATTACCTCCTTCGTTTTTTTTTTCTAAATGCATAATCATTTTTCTTCACAACATCTTATAGAAGTAAAAAAGAATGTTCTTACCGTTTGGTAGCTTCGTCAGTGATATATCCGAGTAATCCATTTGAAACAACTTTGTTTGTTGTTGTGTGAATATTATTTTGTTTGGAGTATCCATTGGAAAAGAAATTACATGATTTCACTAGATAGATGATCACTGCTGTAAAATTATGTATTCCGTAGTATCGTTGTGGTACACTAAGTAGAGAAAATCATCTTCACACTTTTAAAGGAAAAGAAAGAATTTAATATAAGATAAAAATTGAGACTGAACATTTTGAACCCTCTTAGTCGGGTGTTCAAGCAAGAAGTGAGGAAAAAACATGTATAAGAAAATACACACGTGCTTTTCTCAAAAAGTGGGTTACATTTAAAAGGTTATAAGCGTGATAAACATCATTATCTAAAATTGGCCATTTTGCATCATTAAAAGTCAAATTCAAGTGTTTATAAAATAGAGTCAGTCAAAGTCTCGTTAAAAAGAAGTTGAGCTAAACTGTCTTTAAAAGTGTCCGACGATACTTAGCACAAATATTCTGCAGATGGCTAACGAATAAAGTCTTTTCTAACAGGCAATAAATTTGCATCGTTACTATCAGCTAACCAGATGTGAGCGGCGCAGAAAATTGTCCAGATGTAAGTTCTGTGAGATGGAGATTAACTTTTTCTTTATTTTTGTTTTAACACTTATCTTAATTAGGTGACTTAATTCCGTAACACGTGCAACAAAGCCCCCCTTAAGCTCCTAATGAAGATCACTTATCAGTTTCAGTTTGTCTCTCTTTACTTGAAATACAGGTTTGGGTTCCGGTTTGGTAAACACGTCTGCAATCATAGATTTACTTGGGCAGTAACACATTTCTATTGTTCCATTTTCCTTCATATGTTTGATTGAATGGTATTTCAAATCAATATGCTTTGTTTTATTTGTATATTTGTCCGATTCAATCATCTTAATGCATGAAATGTTGTCTTCATAGACAGTAATCGGAAGAGATTGGGTTAAATTTAAGTCTTCTAACAATCTTAATAACCATGTAAGTTCTTGAACGGCTGTTGCAGCTGCTACAAATTCAGCTTCTGCTGATGATTGAGCAATACACGACTGCCGCTTTGTTATCCATTGTATTGGATTCTTCCCTAATAGGTATAAATTTCCAGTAGTAGATCTGGTTTGTGCAGCACTGGCCCAATCAGCATCGGTGTACACTTCTAACACTGGTGGATGTTCGTTGCTGATTACCAAATTTAGATCTTTACTGTGATTTAGGTAACGAATAAGCCGTTTAACATCTTTCCAATCTTCTTCGGACGGATTTTCACATTTTCGACCAAAACGTTCACTGCCAATAATATGTCTGGCCGTGTAATTGTCGCGATATATAATAACGCACCGATCGCTTGTCTAAATTTTGTGTTATTGGGCATTGGATTTTCTTCCTTTTCTGATCTTAGGAAATTTGTTTCCATTGGCGTCGCGCATGGCTTTGATTCTTCGAGATTAAATTTCTTAACAATTTCCATTATTTTCGCTGTTTGATTTAATTTAAAGCCATTGTGTGTTTTCTGAATTTTTATCCCAAGATAATTGCTGATTTCCCCTAAATCTTCGAGTGTGTATTGTGTTTTTAATTTATTTATGACATCTTCAATTAAATGGATGCTTCCTGCAACAAGAATGTCATCGACATACACAACTATATACACTGTATCTTCCCCTTGTTCTCTAGAAAATAGACAGGTGTCTGCTTTACTCTGTATAAAATTTAACTCTTTACGTGATTCAGTAATTTTTGTATACCAGGCCCGGACTGCTTGCTTCAGCCCGTACATGGCCTTACGAAGTTTACAGACCTTTTCTGGTTCGTTTGCGTTCACATACCCTTCGGGTTGTGCCATGTACACTTCTTCATCAATTTTTCCATGCAAGAAAGCAGTTTTTATATCTATTTGCCTAACATTAAGATTTTTGTAAGCTACGACAGTTAAGAAACATCTTAAGGTGGTGTGTGATACTACGGGAGCATATGTCCCATCGTAGTCTATCCCGTATTTTTGCTTGAAGCCTTGAGCCACCAATCTGGCTTTATAACGCTTTATTTGTCATTTTCATCATATTTAGCCTTGTAGGTTCGTCTGGATCCAAATACTTTGGCTCCCTGTGGTGGTTTCACCAAAATCCAGGTTTCATTTTCCATAAGCGAATTTATTTCGTCTCGTGTCGCGTCAATCCAGTTATTTTTTTCTTGCGGATTCTCAATGTTTAGCATATCTTGCCAACCTTTTGGTTCATATACTGGATCGTGCCGGACTGCATATGCAAACCTGTCCGGTGACACACCTCTATTGTGTCTTTCAGATCTTCTCGGTTGTTGTGTTTGTTGAGACGCGGATGGTGTATCTGTAGCAGTTTGGTTTGGTGTTAGATCAAATTCTACTATACTAGTGTCATTCTGTTGTGCTTGTTTGTTTGTTTCTGACATCAGCTCAATTGTGTTAATATTTTTCTCAACATTTGAATTACACATGTTATTTTCAGCGAATTTGACGGTTCTGGCTAAAATTACTCTTCCGTCTCCTGTAAATATTCTGTATGCTTTACACCGGTTGTCATATCCCACGAACGTGCCTTTCTCAGCTCTGTCGTCTAATTTGCCGCGTTTAGATTTATGAATATATGCGTAGGCGGTACACCCAAATACTTTCAAATATTTTATATTTGGTTTTCTGTTTAACCATAGTTCGTAGGGGGTAGAGCTAATGCATTTCAATGGTAAGCGATTCTTCAAATGATTGGCTGTACATATGGCTTCTCCCCAGAGTCTATGTGGGAGGTTAGCCTCACTTAACATGCTTCTAGTCATGTCTAAAAGTGACCTATTTTCACGCTCAGCAATCCCGTTCTGGCTCGGGCAGTACGGTACTGTGTGCTGATGCTCGATACCGTTATGCTTGAGGTATTCTTCTAATTCATCGTTAACATTTTCTCCGCCATTATCGGATCTGATGGCGGTTGGAAATTTTCCAAATTTATTTTTCACGGTCGAAATGTATTCCCTTAACTCTTCATACGTTTCACTTTTTTTCATCATTAGATAGATGACACAGAATCTAGAGTAATCATCTATGAAAGTGATGAAATAGCGTTTTCCCCCTATGGTAGAAGTATTTATCGGACCACACACATCACTGTGCACTAACTCTAACCTTTTTGTGGCTCTATATGCGACCGATTTTGGAAATGGGGTATCGTTTGTTTTGGATTTAATGCATACCTCACAATAGGTGTTGTGGTTGCAGAAATTTAGGGTTATACCATTTACAAGTTGTTTTTGTACAATGGTTTTAATTGCATCGTAACTTCTATGTCCAAGTCGCCTATGCCATAAGTCTATACATCTTGTATTTGTACAATTGTGTGTAATGTTCACGTAATTATTATCCCCTGGTTTATTATTATTTACATGCACTTCATATAAGTTATTCTTTAATCTACCTTGTAGAATTATTTCCCCATTATGTATGATGCCACACGTATATTTATCGAACTTTACTTGACATCCGTTTTTAGTAGCCCTGCTAACTGATAGCAAGTTTGTTTCGATATCGGGTACATACAATACGTCACGAAGAGTAATTTGCCTGTCTTGTTTTCCAGTGTTTATTAATATTTCACCTGACCCGTATGAAATTAACTTATTACCATTTGCAACAGTCACATTTGTCTCATCGTTGCTGGTTATTTTCAAGAACATTTCTTTAGAATTAGCAATATGACTTGAACTTCCACTATCAATAATAAATGTTTGTTTGTTTTCCGATTGTTCAGTCAATAACGCTGCGTTTTTATTTTCAGTTTGTTTTGTATCACGCCGTTCCGTGATTTTGTCGGGTACATTTTCTTCAAAACACAAAGAAATAGAATGATTTTTATTTTTCAACGGTTTGTTATGCTGTACTGTATGATTATTTTACCTTTTTTGAAACCAACATTCGCTCTATGAATGATTTTTCATTTTACAATACGAACAAAATTTATTGTTTCTTCTTTGATCTGTGTAGCCTAATTTACCCTGTGTTTTATAGGCTTTAAATCCATTGCCTGAATTTTCCGCATTCTCGAATCTGCGAGTATACTCTTCTATAAGCTTTCGTTTAATAAAATCAGGCGTTAAATCTATTTCATTTCTCGCTTCAATCGCGGTAATCAATGTATCGTATGACGGGGGTAACGAACGTAATAAAATGGCAGATATGTGTGAATTTGAGATATCTTCTCCTATTCCGGCCAATTTATCTACAAGTTCCAATAATTTGGTAATATGCGTTAATAAATTCCCTCCTTCATTTAGCTTTGTGCTATAAAGTTTGCGAAGGAGATGTAATTTGCTTGAAAGACTAGAACGCTCATGTATATTTTTCAAAGTGGTCCAGGTTTCTTTAGCTGTGTTAAGATGCTTTATATTTATTATTTGGCTATCTTCGATACTAAGATTTATCAAGGCTCTTGCCTTCCGGTCCCGCTTCGTCCAATCAGCGGTTATCGGATTTGGAACTTCTTCGGTGACGACTTCATAAAGCTCTTCACGTATCAATAGCATCTCAACTTTAAATCGCCAATTTGAGTAGTTATTAGCATTTAGTTTTTCAATAGCCGCATTGTCCTTTGCGTATGCCATTATTTCTCTTTTCTTTTCTTTTAAGTTCTTCAAGTTAATTGAATATATATATATTTTTTCTTTTATCGGATTACCGGATTTTTCTCTAATATTTGAGGATCTATGTTATATTTTATCTACTTAACGAGACATTTCAGTCTCATAATCGTTTGTTAGACAATATTTACCTAACGAGTATTAAGGCGTGAGAACGGTTAATCACCTCTTCGTTTTATTTCTAAATGCTTAATCATTTTCCTTCACAACATCTTATAGAAGTAAAAAAGAATGTTCTTACCGTATGGTAGCTTCGTCAGTGATATATCCGAGTAATCAGTTTGAAACAACTTTGTTTGTTGTTGTGTGAATATTATTTTGTTTGGAGTATCCATTGGAAAAGAAATTACATGATTTCTCTAGATAGATGATCACTGCTGTAAAATTATGTATTCCGTAGTATCGTAGTGGTACACTATGTAGAGAAAATCATCTTCACACTTTTAAAGGAAAAGAAAGAATTTAATGTAAGATAAAAATTGAGACTGAACATTTTGCACCCTCTTAGTTGGGTGTTCAAGCAAGAAGTGAGCAAAAAACATATATAAGAAAATACACACGTGCTTTTCTCAAAAAGTGGGTTACATTTAAAAGGTTATATGCGTGATAAACATCATTATCTAAAATTGGACATTTTGCCTCATTAAAAGTCAAATTCAAGTGTTTATAAAATAGAGTCAGTCAAAGTCTCGTTAAAAAGAAGTTGAGCTAAACTGTCTTTAAAAGTGTCCGACGATACTTAACACAAATATTCTGCAGATGGCTAACGAATAAAGTCTTTTCTAACAGGCAATAAATTTGCATCGCTACTGTCAACTAACCAGATGTAGCGGCACAGAAAATTGTCCAGATGTAAGTTCTGTGAGATGGAGACGTAACTTTGTCTTTATTTTTGTTTTAACACTTATCTTAATTAGGAGGCTTAATTCCGTAACACGTGCAACATGAACAACTCATAATGTTAAATGAGTTATTATTTAATTATAATGCAGTATTGAGTTTTTAAAAAAACTGATAACAATAAATGAATAAAATAGATTAAGGGACATGCATAAAATGCATTGTC
The DNA here is from genome assembly GCA_963931845.1 of Maratus michaelseni. Classification (NCBI taxonomy): domain Eukaryota; kingdom Metazoa; phylum Arthropoda; class Arachnida; order Araneae; family Salticidae; genus Maratus; species Maratus michaelseni. Next base: position 286,241,539 of record OZ007596.1, on the reverse strand, counting down.
AAATTTGCGTACTTTGGACTAGAGATCTGCACGGGGATTGCCGTAAGCCAGTACTCGGGCCGTCAAGATGAATACAATCTTTAAAACACGTCGGCCCTGGAGTACAAAAAAGATTTTTTCAATGAGCCGGTCTGAGCCTTTAAAAATAAATTAACGGTCAGGGAAAGCCGACAAAAAATTATACAGTTCAGCCTGACCGTATAACAAATTTTTTAAATGTCGGAAGAAGGCGGGAAAATAAGAAAAATGTCCAATGGACAAAGTCTTTTGAACGAGCTTTGTCTTTCTTTGTCATGTGCAAAGAATATGTACTTTCTCGTTGAAAGCAGGAGCGAGATTGATATTGTGCTTGACAAAGAAAGACAAAGTTGATAAGAATTGAGCAGAAAATTAACTGCAGTGTATATTAACTGCCTTTGGTGTGGCTTCAAATATAAAGCACATTACAAAACAGTTCGGTTTGATCATTTTATTCATTCGACTTGAATGTAAAATTTAAATAAAAGGGCATTCAGCTTTTGTCGGGAATTTTTTTATCATCCCATACTCTAAACTATTTAACTTACAGCTGTTAAGATTTTGTCTATAAGCAGTTTCCTATCTCTGTGCTATGATTGCAAGGAGCTTTGTGCATCTAGATATACTTACTCAGTATATAAAACTAGAAAGACATGTGCGTACAATTACAGGTGAAAGAAAGAGTGCCTTTACAATCGAAAAGGAGTCAAAAACAGGTTCGGAATGACATCACTTCCGAACGGACCACACAACAAAAGGATCAGGGTTCACAAGCCGTGTTTTTGGCCCATGAAATAAGACTAAAACTCGATTTTGTTATACTGACTTAACTATTTCACTTTTTAATATTAGAAGGTTTATCCTGTATGATTTCAAGAATAGTTTTTTCATTTTGTTCGGATTTATAAGACTTACACAAGCTCAAAGTTCGTATTATTCGTAGTTTTTGATCCAAAATACGCAATTTATCCTAATTTATCTCAATTATTTATATGAGCGCAATCGTGCAACACTTTCTTCTTTACATATATTATAAAATACATCAAAATGTACAATATATGTAAAAATAAAAGTATTGCAAAGCTGCGCTCCTAGTAAAATATTAAAAAAGATGTTAAAAATTGAGGTAAAATTAGGATAAAATGTTTATTTTTCATCTAAAACTACGAATAATACGAACTTTGAGCTTGTGTAAGTTATATAAAAACGAACAAAATGCAAAAAATATTGTTGAAATCGTACAGTATAAACCTTTTAATATTAAAAAATGAAATAATTAAGTCAGTATAACGACATCGATTTTAGTCTTATTTCATGGGCCAAAAACACGGCTCATGGACCCTGATTCTTTTGGGTACAAAATTTTGTCCAGATTTTTAACAAAAGTTCTTGCGATAGGCCTTGCACATCTCTTAATTGCGCTCTTCCGCCCGACGTGTTTTGCCTTTATTTGTGTTTCACACCAGTTTGTTCAATACTTTTTTTTATAACTTTTAGTATCCCTGGTTGAGCCAAGAATAAGTATAAATGGCCTGCACGCGTTGATGCTAGTTTGACAACATTAATACAGAAATTTAACATGTCCATCATTGAGATCTCATCAGAAAGTTATATCGTGTCTAAGACCGTGCTTAATGGGCCGGTCATGCACGTGATTGCGCCCGGGAAGTGTCAGTCAGACAATTATTTTTTGTAAAAATAATAGTAATGATGAGGGTTTTTTTAAATAAATTACTAAGGAATATGTTCAAATATCTTTTTTTTTTTTTTTTTTTTTTTTTTTTTTTTTTTTTTTACAATACAGCTACAAAAGTTACGAAATTTTGAGATCTTAAACTTATAATGACTTCTCCAAAAGTTAGCTTCACCATATTTAAATAGTGTTCACAATAATGTCTTCATAAAATTCACAATCCCTTTACGAATAAGCACTGACCGACCGCATAAATACTTTCTAAGTTCAAATAAGAGAGCATAGAGTAGATCATAATAGTAGATTACATTCTATAGATTTTTTCTTTATTAGAGAAAGCGACAGAAGATCTTAATAACTATTCTAAAGTAAATTATTCTGTATAAACCCTAATGCAACATTACTTCTTTAATTTTAAATCTAGCTAACAACTCTGACTATTTCGGACGGGTGCCTTTATGCTTTAAAATGATATATATATATATATTAGTTAAATTAAATTTATGTCAAGCAGTACCCGACAGAACAGTTACATTTTATTTTCAATGGAAATAATTCTAAACTGTTTTAAGTGTTTTTCCTTCAAACACTTAGCACAGATAGCACAAATAGATTTGCACAAATATATTTAGGCTTAGCACAAATAGATTTCGATTGGAGTTAGCGCAAAATGGTAACATACATTGGTTGTCCAGGAAAAAAAAAGAAATGAATACTTACATCTATTTATGCAGCGATGGGTTTATGTCCTTTTTTATTTATATTTGTAATTATTTACATAAAAATGATAGTAAATAATTACACAAATCCTATAAAAATCATTCAAGATTTCTAATTTCAGAAATAAAGAATATTTCTATTGGTGAAAATGCCTTTCAGTTTAAAAGAAAATGAGAAACATTTAAGGAAAAGAAAAATGAAGTTCTTATCACTGCCTTTCCATTTTACAGTTATTGAAACATTTCATATAATAATTATATTTTCATAATCAAAACCATTGTTTATATTACAATAACATTTCGGAAATTCCTTAAAGGACAAAGTAAGACCAAAATATATTAAAGTGTTTTAAAAAGTAGTCAAAACATACAGACAGATGGTCTAATTGACTTTGCTTTATAATAAATTTGAAAGCACAACTTAAAAAAAATTATATATATATATATATATATATATATATATATATATATATATATATATATATATATATATATATATATATATATATATATATCTTTTGTACTATTAAATAATTTTAACAGTTTTTTTTAACACATGCCCCTTTATGCGAATTAATATTAGAAATTTACGTGAAATATCTTATTAAATTATGTTATTTATTAGATCTTATAACAAATTACTGTTTTGTCGTATAATAAAACAAAGTCCAGTATGCCTAGTTGGTGAGTCTTCAATAACTTTTAAACACCGCTGTAGATTCTAATAACGTAGATACACGATTATTTTTTCTTTCTACACATATTTATACCTTTAATTTAAAAATACCACTTACATGTCAGTTTTTTTTATTAAATAACTTCGACCATATTTTTCCATCAAATATTTCTACGTGGTATAGCTGTAATAGACAGCTTCTTATATTTGTAATGGAAGCTATCAAAAGAAAAAAAAATACTCTAATAGAAGATTTTGAATACAAAACTAATGAAAATATTTTTTTAGTTCATATAAATAAACATAAAACAAAAGCCATTTTAAATAAATTATCTTTCTTAATTTATGCTTCCAGAAAGTTCAGAAATAGTATCTGCAATGCAGAAATTCAATTTTTAAGGCAATGAACTTATTCTACATTCTGGTTATCTGTCCTATGTTTTAAAGCGTCACGAAAGATGCCATGATTAAAATTAAAGGCACTTGCGCAATTCAGCTTTAATATTTTTTTATTTACACGCTAGCGTTTGAAGGGCGTAATTATCTTCAGAAAAAGTTTCTATAAATATACCAGTTTTATAGAATTACTTTATTGAACTTAATATATAAATAAAAGATTATTGTAATCAAGGAATAAAATTGGAATAAAAAGTTAACTGAAAAAATATTTACAACTTACATTCGTAAAAATAAAAAATATTTTTATGGAAGATTTTTTTTATCAAATGTATCAAATGTATCAAATGTAATCAATTTATCAAATGTATCAAATGTATCAAATGTAATCAATTTATCAAATGTATCAAATATAATTTTATCAAATGTCTTCCTGTAATTTGTTTTAATTACATAATTTTCCTTAACAACATAACTAAATTAAAACTTTTTCTTAATTTATGCTGTTAGATATTTTGGAAGTTGTGGTTGTAATACTGAAATTCTATCTACTGACAGGAGCTTATTCGGCATTCTGGCTATTTCTCCGATGTTTAAAATAGTTTCAATAGAGGACATGTTAAAATCAAAAGTAGACTACGCTATCCGGCTCTAATTTTTTATTAGGTTCAAGCCAACGCACAGGGGGGCGTTTTAATGATCTAGGTGGACAAAATTCATTTTTCCCATTATCTCGAAATTTAACAAGACCGCGTATACTGGTAGCTGAATGTCTCTTTCATTGAAATCCGTCCACGTTTTGTCGAAAAAATCCGACGTGTCGATTAACTGCAACCGTAAAAAATGCAGTTGGTTTGGGGGAGCTTCGACGGTTGCACTTGTTTCTTGTAAGTTCGAAAGCAAGTCGTGAGTATTCTGTTTTATTTGAAAGCAGGAGTTTACTGGACATATGTCACATGTTTGTCACAAGATTTAACCTATTGTTTGAAAAAAAGCGCCATTTAGTTTACAAACTTTATCTTGACTTTTAACATAGTATTACGTATTATTAAGCAATAAGCATTTTTTAAAATCAAAGTACTATTCCTAAAGTATTGGAAACTTAACAAAACTCCTGCAAAAATTTGTGAATCATTAAGTTATATTAACTCGCAGTGTATGTATGAATGTTTAGATCAAATCTTAAAAGTCAGTTTTTATTCACTTTTAATTATCAGATTGAGCTGAAACTTTAAATACACGTGTAGTTTTAATGACAGTGCAATATTATAATATGAATAAATAATATTTTAAATAACAATAATATAAACAAATCATATTTTAAATAACAATAATATAAATAAATGATATTTTAAATAACAATAATATAAATAATAATAATAGTAATATAAATAATTAAATAAACCAAATATTTATCAATGTTTGAGTATTTTATTAGTGATACATTCGAAAAACCAGCACAACCTAATTACACTTCAACGCAATAATTTTGTCCACCTGGATTGTCAAAATGCCCCACTGTGCAACGTTTGAAGTGGACTAAATTTAATTTTCTTCGTGATAAAATATTTCATTTTTCAACATTTACTTCTTTCAGGTGAATTTTCATTAAAATCACAACTCAAATTTAAATAAATAATAATAATATGTAATAAAAAATGGAATTTTTGGTTTATTAAATTTTAAATAATAATTAATTTATGATTTTCCCGTTGCATACTTAAACATCATCACAATGAAGTGCGTGATACGTATATGATTTTAGTCATTTTTCTAAATTTATCCCTCTATATCCATTTATATAATTTATTGCCAAGGCCAAAAAATAGTTGTTTAACATCTCTTCATTTATTATTAGTATATATATTTTTTCATAAATGTAGAATAGATATTCTGATTTAAGATACACAAAACAAATTTCCCAATACGTGTCACGCTACTGTTTTAAAACAAATATATAAATACATAATATTTAAAATAGATATTATACTTATAGACAATAGATATTATATTATATTTTCCTTAAAATAGATATTATACTGTTTTAAAAAGTTCCGATGCTGAATATATAGCCGCCATACAAGAGATTTCTGATAATGTTAACCAATTTAAAGAACTGATAACAAAAATAAATGAAAAAACTTCCGACTATCTATTTTAGATCGTTCTTTTATATATGATTTTTTTAACCCGATCAAACTGCTAACAAATACTGCAGGTCAAATAAATGTCTTTTTGGTAAAAAAATACATATAAAATCAAATAACAATACGCCTATCATGTTCTAATTAACTATTTCAAACTAAAATATGAAAAAAAAATAATAATCTCTCTCTCTCTCTCTCTCTATATATATATATATATATATATATATATATTGCTATCGTACGTGGCACAGAAATTGCGATTATTTGTTAATTTGTTTAATGGCAACGCCCGAATGAAACGCATATCATTGGTTATTGTAGAAAAGTCCTTTGGCAGGATTTAGGCTGTGGTAAATCGGGTTTATTTACGCTTCATTCTTTCGCTGCAATTGCGGAGCTTCAAAATATCATTAGAAATGCCCGCGAAAGATCGCGGCGAATGCTTGAAAGTGAAGAAGAAGCCGAATTAAGTAGAGAAAATGGAAATAGATTGGATCGAGAACGCCGTCAAACACAGAGCATAAGCCATCGCCAAAATAGGCTTAATAACCGTCGCATGCACGAACGCGTTCTTACCTTTTCATTCTTTAAATGTAAGTGCAATAATTTTCTCAGACCGTTTCATTTTTTAAACTTAACTGTTATACTTTGGACATTTGGGTCTTATTTAATTTTTTTATAAGTTTATAGTATAAATAAATATTATTCAGTCTTTTTTTATGAAGTCCAGTCCACTGTTATATTTTTCAATGATAGTCTGGCCGGGCGGGTTAGCTAGTTAAGTAAAATATACTTTGACGCAAAAACATCTCCATTAGTTTTAGTACGAGGTTATGATTGATTACCGGAAAACATAATATTTAGAGAAAGATACCCAGCAAACACAGATCTATCGGTAAGCAGTCGCCCGATTGCCGCTTAGCCGTTACCGACGGTATCGGCGCGATACCAGCTGCCGTACCGGTTCCGTAACTTTTTCGACACGCCGCGCGACTGACGCCCGACAGATAGGCGCACAGTCGGTCCGGTATCGGCAACGCCGGTAGAAGCGACGGCACTCTGCTGTGCCGATTGTACACCAACAGTTATCCGCACACCTTCCGAATGTGGTCCGGTACCGGCAACGCTAACAACGGCGAGATGCTGTGCCGACCGTATACTAATAACAAATCCGTAGTATTGTCGAATGTGGTCCGATATCGGCAAGCATTAAACTGCCGAAAGCATCCCTTTTATTGGGAACTAGCAGCAGAATAGGGGGGGGGGGGTTACTCCACTTAATTGTACTTAATTTTTTTTTTTTTTTTTTTACTTTGATTATTTAGGTAAAAATGGTGAAATTTATTTTTCAGATGTAAGCAACCCCCTCCCCCCTCACGGATACCGTTTTACTATTAATAGCCCCTGCCATTAAAAAAGAAAAAAAATGCTTCAAGCTTTACTTTTTTACATTATATTAGCATAGATACTTTAACAATATCTGAATCTTGTGTTTCTAAACGCAATAATGATAAAGTAATTTTTTTTTTTCACTTTCACAAAATGTGGTAAGTATTATAAATACATTTAATTTTTGTTCTATAAAGCTGTATAAAACAAATTTATTATACAATAAGTAAAATTTAGATGCATTTTCCTTTCTAAGTGTCGCTGTAAAACTTGATTTAAAAACATAAAATATTTTCTAGGAAACTATAAAACAATACATCTAAATTTTTTTCAGATTTTTTTTTTTAAGTCAAATAAACTAAATTTCGTTCCGGTAATTTACTATTTATTAATAAATTAAAAAATTCGAACTTTAATTTTACACGGAAAATAAAAAATGAATTTAAATAACTTTGTTAAAAAATTTAATCTACCCTGTTTGTTATTATTTTATTTTGTGAAAGCTTTAAATGAAGGTTTGTGTGATTTTCTTTTTCCTTTTTTATTATTCTTAAAATGATAAGTCTGCTATAAATTATGTTAAATTGTTTTAGCCTTATTAAATCCGTCAGCATCTCAACTAAGTTAAATATTTTTGCATAATTTAATTTAGTAAACATTATTCTCTTAAAAAATATATATGAATGACATATTGCATATTTCCTTATTTTTAGCTTTTACTAAATTCTTTATATATTTTTTCATTTATACAGAAGGACAAATGTTTTCTAAATCATTTATATCTTGGACATATAATTTGATGCTCCATAATTACATTTAAAAAAAATAAAGTAACATTATTTACAATATTGTTTTCCTTTTTGCTCTTAATTTTTTTTCTAAATCTTTCCTTTTCAAATATAAATATACACTTTCAAAATCTCTCGTGTATATTATATACATTGGAAATGTCAAATATTTATATACATTGATTTAATTAAAATTCATTTATTTTAAATTTGATAGAAATAAAATGTATTAAACAAGTTTAATAAATTTAAAGCACAAATGAAATCATCTGCTCTTGAATAGTATTAGAAAGGCATTTTTATACAGCAGCGTAAAAGTTTCAGGATACGTGAAAAAGAAATCGTTTTAAGTAATTTAAAAAATGAATGAATTAGTAACTTTGAATAAATTAAAGTTTAAATACAATAAAATGCAAATTATCATTACTAAGCAGTCGAAAATTTTGACTATTTTTTTAAAATACAGGAACGACACGAGTATTGTAAAATTGTGGAGCACCAAATGGATAACACATAACCAAATGTCATTCTGCATTTCTTATAATAAAGAAACGTTTTAGGAATTAGTTCATTATTATCAAGATTCGTTAATTATTATTAATTATTAATAATTAAAAATATGCTACATGTCATAAAAAATTGTATAATAAAAAGATAACAACTCCAAAACATATTTTTCTATTTTAACCCTTTTATCATTTTTTACAACAGTAATTCATACGCAAAGTTAATCGTTAAAAGAGAATAAATCTTTAAACAACTAAATATATGCAAAAATAATTAACTTAATTCAGATTAATTTAGATTTAACTAAAGCAAAATTAAGCAGACTTACCATTATTATTATTTCTTCTGCATGTGTCACGCTTCACGCATCTCAAATCAGCAGTACATTTGCGTAAAACATTGCGTAGCACATAAAAACGCAAGCGTCTATTCTATGGTTGCAATTTCCCCTCTCAAAAGTCAAAATCTAGTTTGGCAAGCATGCGCGCGCAGTGATCGCATCGCTTTCCCTTTGCTACGCGCCCACCTTACAGACAATAGAGTAGCAGATATCATCCCAGATTTGGCGTGTTAGTTCTGTATTGCCGCTTTCTCATAATCAAATTTTGGATGTGAAAGCGTGTCTCAAAGCATTGACCATCATCAAATTATCCCAAAGTCCGAAACTTTCTTGATAAATGCTTACAAGAAATGCATTATTATTTCATGTTTAATAAAAATATTATATGGATACTTACATAATTTTTTTTTTAAATGACCTTTGGGTTGGGAAAAAAAAAAAACAGGTTTAATGGCACAGTACTTGAAAATTTTTAATAAAAAATCTAGAATTTAAATTTTTTAGATTGTTGTAAAATTAATGTATGATCAATCATCTAAATATCGCCCACACACCGTGCTCGTTAGTCGGAGGGGAGGAGGGGGGGGGGGTGTCAAAGCAAACAATCCTCCTTCCATATATGTATTTGTCATCACGTCTAATATGTTTATTTGAAATTTGTATAAAATATTGAATACATTTTACATTTCATTTTTAAAAATATAAATTATTATATTTCCACAATTTTTATTAAAAAAAAAAAAAAAATAAATAAATAATAATTTTTTTTTTCGATATTGTTACACTAATTCCTCAAAAGAAGAGTAAAAATATATAATATACATTATTTTAAAAAACATGCATTTAGTAACAAAACTCAGACTTAATCACAATCGAAAAAGAAGTCCCTGACGGCTTGGCCTACAGGCACAGGTAAATTTTGAAGACGCAGACCGTGGGGCGCCTGTTTGTTGGGAATTGCGGAAGAAATAACCTTTTTGCCATGATGCGGCAGTTAGAATCACCCACTTCGAAACCCAACTTGTTTGCTGGCGGAGCCGGCAATTTTTTTTTTTTTTTTTTTTTTTTTTTTTTTTTTTTTTTTTTAAATATATATAAGGGTTGGTCCTATAAAAAACTTATCAATATAAAAGTTTTAGATAATATTAAGAGGATTTATAATAAATTCAAGCAGATTTAATATCTTTTGAATTTGCGAATTTATGAATTTTTTTCTTCTAAAACCCCCTTTTACCCCCTATGGGGCCATTTTTAATGATATCAAAAATCTGCAATACATAAATTTTCGGCCCTTTTCCTGGAAGTAATAATAACTTTAAATGGATTCGATACGTATCATAATTAAGAAATTATGGGGTTATTTCTGTTTTCACAAAATGCCCCCCATTTCCTCCCCTCCCTTGGTTTGATTTTGCCCATTAACGAACTTGAGCGATATTTTATGCCCTTTGATTTTATGTATCAGTTTAGAAGAGATTTGTGCAGAATTATTGCCGTTATCGTGTCTATAAAAAGTGACATAGATAGATAGATAAAGTTTTGAACCGGGGGTGGTTTTGGGTTCTGGGAGTCATGATCGGCGTAGATCTGCAAAAATATTTCAAAAATTCCAACTTAGGGGAGAATGTAATAGTTAGTATTTCTTACAAAATCTACCTAAAAAATGCCGGTTAATCACAATTGAAAAAAAATTTGACGGCTAAGACTATAAATATTCCATTATTTTTCCCACATCAATTTTTGATAGAAAATGAAAAAAAAAAAAAAGAAAAAAAACAGTAAATATTATTTTAGTTGTTATTTTATATTGTTCCACTGATTCTTCGAATAAAAATTAGAAAACGTATTTAACATTCCCAAGAAAACACAAATAACGAACAAAAACATCAGCAAAAGAAAAACATCGACTACGATTCAATATTCCGAATTACATAAATATTCTATTATTTATCCCAGAAAAATGGAGAAAAAAAGTCGAATATCATGTTTTTATTTCATGTTGTTACACTGATTCTTCGAAAAAAAATTAGAAAATTTTAATATATATTAAATTTAAAAATATGTATTTAATATTCCTAACAAAACGCAAACAATGAAAAAAAGCACCTGCTACGATTAAATACCCCACTACTAGCTGATAAGTTCTGTTCTCAATGCTGGAAGTCGGGGGTGCTGCGTTCAAACCCTTGTCGCGCTCGTCGACCTAACTGTTCGGAGTTTTCGGTGGTTTCCTTCGAACATTGCCGTAAATACGGGTTAGAAGACCCTCACGGAGGTAAACCCCCCTCCCTTTCGGCCTATATCCCTAGCGCAGCTATACTGCTGTAACAAATCATCATCATAACATTATAGTGATTCTTCTAAGAAAAATTAGTAAAAAACTTACATATGTTAATTTTTTAAATATTTATTTAATATTTCGAACAAAGAGCAAACAATGAAAAGGAGAGAAAAAAAATTCTGCTACGATTAAACATTCCATTATTTTCCCTACATCTGTGTTTGTTAAAAAAAAAAAAAAAAAAGTAAAAAAAGGGAATATTATAAGTTTTATTTCATACTGCTACACTAATTTTTCGAAAAATAATTTATTTAATATTCCCAACAAAATTTAAACAAATTAAAAAAAAGCATCGGCTAAAATAAAATATTGCAAATTCGGACCGATGTTGGCAAATCTAATCGGACCACTTTCGGCCATCAGATATCGGTCCAGCGTCACTTTGCCAATATGAATCACTTGCCGATATGTAACCGTTAGGTGTCCGACAACATTAACCGGCATACGAAAACGCACGGTTACTTAGTATCACTTGCCGACAAGGTTCCGACACTGGACCGATACCACTGTGCCGTTGCCGACACCCAACCGACACTGCCGGCTGCGGTCCGATCGTGTACCAAAAGGTATGTGTTTGCTGGGTAATTACAAAATTCCAGTTCCTCTTTTATTATCACTGCAAATGTCTGAAAACACCATTAACTAGATTAGAAGGCTTATACAATGTTTCTATATAGTTATCATTTAATAAAAAATAAAATAAAGACAGCCGGTCAAACATCTCCTTGTCAAATATCTCGTTTCCCCTATATATGTTTTAATTGAACATTTTAAACAGCCATGTATCTGAAGAAATTGATTTATGGTAATGTGTTTTATAATGAATTTAATTATAATTAAGTATATTTTTACCCGTTTCGGTCTGGCGTCCTATCAATAGGACATGTATTTTCATTGAGTATTATTTTAGTTTAAGAATTATTATTATTTTTATCTGCATGTACCAATGATAGTACATATATATATATATATATTCATTATTACATCATTTATGTTTCAGCATTTTTCAGTAATAATAATAATAATAATAATAATATACTTTACAGAACATATTTTTAACGTTTAAAATTTAAAATAAGGATTACTTTTCCTAAAAAATAAGTTGTGATAAAAGATAAAAAAAAATACTAGAAAGTTACAAATAATATAATAAAATCCCTTGTTAACGTTAAACTAAAGGCGTAATTAATGCTTAAAGTGATAAAAACATTACATAAAATGGCATAAAAATACCTTATAATATAAAGATTATATGTTTCATACGTTCAAACAGAGGATTTTCAAGATCGAAAATTATAAATAAACTGTTTCCGTAATAGCACACAGTGTGGATAAAACGTTTTTTAAACGGTATTAAAACGAAATTCCTGGATTTTCAAAGTTTTCACAACGTTATGTGGTACTAGGGATTTCCAAAAGTTCTTGAAAAGGCTAAAAATAAATCACGAGATCACATGTATAATGCAAGCAGCTGCTTAAAATGGTCAAACTGTGAACATGAAAATTATTATTGCTTTTTTTAAATTGTAATTCATCTGTACATGTAATCTCATGATCTGTGTTTATCATTTTCAAAAACTTTGCAAATATCGTTTATTTATTATTATTGATCGTGAAGAAGTCGTATGAAACACGTCATCTTTATATTAAAAGGCATTTTTGTGTAATGTTTTTATCAATTTAAGCGTTAATTACACTGCTGGCCATTAAAATTGCAACGCCAGGAAGGAATGCAAATAACAGAGTGATATTTATTGGACAAGAACATTATAATGAGAAGGACAAGTGATTACATTTTCAGAAAATTTGGAGATATAGATCCTGAGAAAACACTACCCAGAGCAGCCACCCCTGGCCTTAATAACAACATTTAACTGCCTAAGCATGGAGTCGAACAGAGATTGGATGTCATGTACGGGTACAGCAGTCCATGCAGCTTCAACACTATGCCACAGTTGGTCAACAGGAGTGATGGGCGAGTGGTGGCGGACCAATCGCTCAGAAGCCATTGGCAGGAATTTTTTCAATTGGTGAGAAATCAGGAGAACGTGTTGGCCAGGGCAACAGTCTAACATGTTTTGTATCAAGGAACGTCAGGATAGTACGAGCAGCATGCGTTTGTGCATTGTATTGCTGAAACTGTATTGTAGAGTTCCAGAGGCCTCGAAGATAGGACAGAACCACGTGCAGTAACACCTCAGAAATGTAACAGCTGCTGTTCATATTGCCGGCAATGGGAACAAGAAATTATCGAGACGTGTATTCAATGGCACCCCACACCATCACTGCATGTTATGGGCCTGTGTGATGATGCCTAATGCAAGCTGGCAATGTGTATTCTCAAGGATGACAACAAACACGGATGCGACCTTCATGATGCTGTATACAGAGCCTAGATTCATTTGAAAAGACGACGTGAGACGTCATTTTTGTGTCATATACAACATAATGATGCCAGCATCCATGTTTGGCGGCACCGTGGAAAACGCACATTGCCAGCTTGGATTCGACATCGTCATACTGTCAAATCACCTGGAGTGACGGTATGAGGTGCTATTGTATATACGTCTCGGTAACCTCTTGTTCCCATTGCCGGCAATTTCAACAGCAGCCGTTACATTTCTGATGTGTTACGGCCAGTGGTTCTTCCCTATCTTCGATGCCTCCGCAACTCTACATTTTTGCAGGACAATGCACGACTGCATGTTAGCCGTACTATCATGATCTACCTTGATACAGAACATGTTCGACTGTTGCCCTGGCCAGAACGTTCTCCTGATTTCTCACTAAATGTAAATGTCTTGTCAATGGCTGCTGAGGGACTGCATTCAACCATTCGCTAGGCACTCGCCCGTCACTACGGTTGAGGAACTGTGGCATAGTGTTGAAGGTGTATGGGCTAACGTACCCGTACGAGGCCTCCAATCTCTGTTCGGCTCCTTGCCTAGGCAGATAAATGCTATTATTGCGGCTAGGGGTGGTTACTCTGGGTAGTGGTTACTCTGGGTAGTGTTTTCTCAGGATCTATACCTCCAAATTTTCTGAAAATGTAATCACATGTCTTTCGCATTATAATGTATCTGTCCAATAAATATAATTCTGATATTTACATTCCTTTCTGGTGTTGCAATTTTAATGGCCAGCAGTGTGCATCTTTAGTTTACTGGAACGTTTTTATGTGTGTTTAATACTGTTGTAATACGACATTTTCCAAACATCCTCACAAATTCTTCCTTGTCCTATTGCTATATGAATAGTACTTTAAAAAATCATTACATTTCAGTAAACCTTAGCTTTTTTTAATTTAGATATGCTACTTTTAATATTAAAAACCCAAATTAATTTTTTTCAAAAATGTAAAAGCAATTATGACCCGGATAGTGTTAAAACAGATTCTACTGCATTTTTTATTACTTTACATATCTCTGTTTCTTTTATTTTCACTTAAAAATCGTTATTATATATTAGCATCTTAGACGAGTTCAAATTGCGAACGCCTATTTTAATTAACTGTTACATAAAACAACAACAAAAATAAAGTAAAGCACAAATTAAAGTTAAATTTTTGATCAACATAAAAAGAGTTATTTCAAAATGCAGTTAGTTACAGAAAAAAAAATTATAACTTGTCTTTCTCTACAATGTGGGCGATGATTATACAAAAAAAGGAACTGAAAGTGATAGGAAATATATCTGAATTAATTATACGAGGAATATATTTGAATAGAAAATGTAAACGATCTAAATATGTTTGAAATATATGATATACTTTGCTTGGCTGAATGTATTTAATTGGAAAGAACTGTGTTATGTAACACATTACGTATTATGTAATTTTTCTGCTGTTGAGTAGATATATGTAATGTACAATAATATAATTATTAAATAAGGTTTCTAAAAATACTAAAGAAAGTTTTCTAACTAGTTTAAAACTACAGAATTAATTAATTCCACCTTGTTAAATGAAATAGAAATATTCTGCTTTTTCTTTTAAATAACCATCAATTAATGTATAACTGTGAACTGTATTGCAGATAATATTATTGATCGGGGAAATATAACCATTTATGTCAATATAAAATAATTAGAGACCACACCTATAGTTTCAAGAGCAAAACATTTTTGACTCTCTTCGTCAGGTGATTAGTAGCAGATAGTTGCTATCTCGAAAACAGTTAAACACTTTCGAAACTGTTTTTCCGTTGTCTGGATGATACATTTAAAGTCTTCTAAATTCCGGGCCATTTATATTAAAAGCTATGTCATTAAAAATCTGGTATTGTAAATATTGCATATATTTGTAAACTAAATCATAAATCTGGAAATTCATCTTTTGTAAAATATATTTTCTCGAAAATCCATTTTTGGTGGGTATTAAACTGTACATATTACATTTATCGTTTTTATTCTAACACATGATATCGGATTTGTGGTTAATGAATAACATTTTGCCGTTAGAGAATTTTAAAGAATTATTTAATCTTTTTAGAGCTTTTTTTAAGTCGGTTAATATATATATATATATATGTGTAAAAGTTTATTTTTTTTTCTTTTGAATTTAGCTTCATTTCTACGATTAAAATGGAGATAAAACTCGTTTGGACTGAAAAAATAAATAAATGCTGTGTGAATAAATATGTCATAAAATATTAACTAGATTGCTTCATGTATTTAGCTATCACTTTTCTGACTTATTTTTAATTTATCTTAATTTCTACGATTAAAACGGCACTAAAACTAGTTTGGATTTAAAAAATTAAACGAAACTAGTATGCATGTATAAAAACTGTTATAAACTGTGCAGAAATAATAAATTAATGTTAATTTATAAAAAGCATTGAAGGCCACAAAGAAAAAATAAAATTCCACATACGATCCATATTAAATTAGATTCGCAACAGTATTAATTTTTGCACATTGCCTGATTTCTACGTGCAGTGAGAAACTAATTGAATAAAACGGGCATAACCACGTGCAGTGGCACCATCGTTGCAGTTGCAAAAAATATATATATAACTTTTTTTTTTTTTTTTTTGTAATTTTTTTTAGTAATGGAAATTGCATGGGCGTGCAATATATTGGAGAAATAAATGGAGCGCAGTTGGCATAAAGTAAAAATAATTTTTATTTGTTATACCAGTTATATTTCATAAAGAAAAAATCCATAAAATCACTTTTTTATTCCTGATAAACTGTCCCCAATACATTTTTCTATTTTTCTGTTAATTATTGTCTAACAAAATTAATAAAATTTCAACACATTTTCACAAAAAATTGTAAAATTTCAAAACATTTTATGTAACATTAAACATTTTATGTTTATAAGAATTTACGTGTTTAAAAAATATTTATTTTAAGACAGTCTGTATTGTGCACTTTAACGTTAAAAAAATAACAATGTATGTGTATGATTTAAAAACTGTGTTTATCTTTGACAAAATAAACAAAGATTCGTAAAAATAATTTACGTTGAAAAAAATAAAGAAGAAGCTTTATATTTAGAAAAAACATATTTTATTTTGTTGTTGTAATTTTTTTTCCAGATGCTAATTAGAAACTGTGTTTCCATATTTCGTAGTTCTTTATACACCGTTAAAAATATGACTGATGAAATTGAATTTTTTCCGCTAATGTTTATTTTATTAAGTTAAAAAGCGTTAGACAAATATTTCTGAAAGTGTATAATATTTTCCCTTCTGTTATTAAGAAATGAATAATTTAGTGTTCATTTCTGATATATATATATATAATTGAGATTTATTAAAGAATTTACTTTTATAAAACTCCACAAAATTTTTTCATAACATTAATGGGTAATATAATCAAATGTTTTTGAATAATTTTCAAAGGATTTATATATTAACCATTAAAGCAATTTCAGTATTACAAATGGAAACTTTACAGGCAATATTTTCTAAAATTAAATAAATGCCATTCCAACTATGAAAATTACCACATATTTTAAGTTCCAAAACTGTAATTTTATTACAAATCTTTTAAAAATAAAGGTTGCGAAGAAACGCAAAGGGGAAATGAATGGAGTACATGCAATATCTGCTTCCGTTTTTTAACACTTTCAAAAGTAGTCAAAAAGTCTTAATGAGTTTGGTTATATGTTTGTGTGTCCTGTGAGTCAAATATGAGAGGATAGGTTGAGAGAAATAGCAAAAAAGAGAAACCTCCCTTTCTCGGACCATTACTTTAGTAGTCAGCAATAGCAGTTGTAGTTTGAAGGCACATATTATGGGAATACGATGTTACGTATATCTACTACATATTTTATTTATTAGTAAACATATTTTAGGAATGTTAAAAAAATCTTAATAAAGGCATTCATACACAATTGCTTTGTGTCTTTTAAAAGAATAGATGAATTATTTTACAATGCGGACCTTAAGTTGGGTACGGCACGTGCAATGCACTCGTGTTCCCAAAAAGAATAAAAAATCATTTTTAATTTTTTGAATTAACAGTTATTGCACAATTTTTTTTTTTAATCTGGGTCCGAAATTTATAGGGACCCGAAATGAGACTAAAAGACTTTCTGTGTTATCTTTGAAAATAATTTAGGGTTCCAAAACTTTTTTGCATCCTCACTCTGTTAATGAGCATGCCGGCCCTGGTGCTTTTAAACAAATAACCATATCTTAACGCCTTTGGACCCTATCTTCTATCAACAGGAGGAAAGGCAGCTTTAAGACTCCAGTCTTGATTTATGTGCACAATGGTTTTCTCCTCTTCACCCTACCTCACCGAATTTGTTTACTTTTAAATAGCAATACTAGCGGCAAACCCATTTTTAGCCTCCGACTCTGAAAAATAAATATAACCAATTCTTTTGTTTGTCACGGGATTTATCACAATTTTTTGTGTTATTATGATCAACAGATCTATACTATCTATATTATAAAGGACAAACGTGTCCGTGCGTAACGCTGACGTCATTTTGCGAATGGCAACAGTTGACGACGATTAAATTTCCTTTTGTAATTTTTGCTGCTGCAATTTTATAATTTCTAAACATCGCACATTTTCAATTTTTACACCGTTATATAGGAAAAAAATATACTTTCAAATGCAATTTGTTTGAAAACTGTATCGCAGTTTACTCATTTTTTATAATATTTAAATTAAATTTCAAGCGTGATTTCCTTTTTAATCTATCTCTATCGCTTGCAGACGATTTCAAAATATGAATCCGTTTGTACTTTAAACATTATAATACAAAGTTCAGCATTTGTTTCCAGCTAATATTCAATAACGAAATGAAAATTTCACTAAGCAATGAATAAAATATCATAAATAAAACACAAATATAACAGACATGTAATTGAAACAACCACTTAAAACCGCTGAAATTATCAGAATAGAAAAAACTGCTGTACATAACGAAATTTTTAGCGATGTCTTCGGCTATTAACTTCTAGCACGAAGCCAATGCGAAATTGCCGCTTTTAATAAATTTCAACATTTAATTTGAATATATAATTGACATATTTCATATAAAAATGTTATTTGGCGTTGTTAGGGGACAATCTAAGAAAAAAAAATTAAATGTAAAAAATCTATTAGTAGTAAAAAAATTGTTTTCACATTTATTCTCTATCCCGGGAAGCCCGGGTTGGATGCCCTAGTCATCTTAAATTCCATTTATATTGGAAATATATATATTTAAAATCTATTTTTTTAAAATCAGTTTTCAAAGTTAGTTTAGCCAGCCTCGCATCCTCTGATGAGCCTTCCTTACTGCCGGCAACACATCCATACTCAAAGTACCGTAAATATACGCGGATACTCAGGCAATTGAATATGCTTATAAGGTTTACTGTTGTATGATCACTATTAAGCAGTCACTTATTGCAGTGAATGATGTTGCATTGTTTCAAATGTAGTGAAATTGTTGTGTTTCTGAGGTGCTTACTAAAACTTGATTTCTGCAGAATATAGAGTGCAAAGTATTTGTCATTCATTTACATGGTCACACTAAAGAATTCCGCTACATAATGGCCTTCAAGGGAAATCGTTCCAGTGTTGCATTATTTCAAACTTAATGAAATTGATATTCATGACTGAGGAGTGTCATAGGATGAATACTATAAAATATGTTGTACCTAGCATTTATTGTTGCTTTAGAGGGGCAGGCAAAATAATTCGATTACAGTACTACCTGTCTATATTATAAAGACAAATGTGTCCGTGCGTAACACTGATGTCATTTTACGAATGGCAACACTTGACGATGAAATTTCGGTTTTGCGATTTTTGCTACTGCAATTTTTTTAATTTCTAAACATCGCATATTTTTAATTTTTAAACCGTTATATAAGGAAAAAGCTACTTTAAAATGCTATTTGTTTAAAACTCTACTGCAATTTAGTCATTTATTATAGCATTTAATTTAAATTTCAAGCATGGTTATTTTAAATCTATCTCTAGCGCTTGCAGACGGTTACAAAATATTAATCCGTTTGCACTATAAACAATATAAAATGTCAGAATTTATTTCCAAGCTAATAATATTCAATAACGAAATGTGGTTTTTAATTGTGTTATGCATTTTCCAGCTGAACTATATTTATTATGCTGAGATAATTTTGGTGAATATAAATACATTCAAAATACATGGCTTTAAAAAGAAATGAATACATTGCAATTTATGGTTGGTAATTGCTGGAAGTGTGTTTTTAATTGTTTTGCGTTTTTACTCGAATTAAATTTTAGCTTAGTATTTCGTGTGTGTAAAATCTGTAGATAATATACAGAACTGTACAAAAGAATTACAATACATTTTCGTCTAATAAAATAGCATAAATAAAATTCAAATTTAACAGACATGTAATTGAAATAAGCACTTAAAACAGCTGAAATTATCAGAATAAAAACAACTGTCGTAGATAAAGAAATTTTTAACGATTTATTCGGCTATTAACTTCTGGCACGAGGCCAATAAGAAATTATCGGTTTTAATAAATTTCAAAATTTTATTCGAATATATTTGACATACTACTGTGGGCAAAAAATAGTAAGACTTTGTTCATAATTTTAAAATTCTTAATTTATTCTTCCAAATCTATTTCGTCCCCCTCAAAGTAATCCCCCCTGGCCCCAATACACTTGTGCCAACGTTTCTTGCAATCCTCGAAACAGTTTTTAAAGTCAATTTCCGGAATAGCCTTCAATGCGCGTAGCGATTCACGTTTAATGTCTTCAATTGACTCAAAACGGTTTCCCCGGAGCGGTCGTTTGAGTTTGCTGAATAGCCGCCAGAAGTCACACGGAGCTAAATCAGGCGAATACGGTGGTTCCGGCACGATATTGGTTGAAAATTTGGCGAAAAACTCACGAAGAATTCATGCAGTATGCGACGGTGCATTATCGGTGCATCTTTCAAAATGGTTTTCACTGATCCTTCCGATATTCCAACGATGCCAGTAAGGTCTCTGACTGTTAATCGTTGATTCTCATGCACCAATTCCTTGATTTTATTGACGTGTTGATCATCAGTTGATGTTGATGACCGTCCTTGACGTGGTTCATCGTCAACGCGTTCTCGACCCCCTTTGAACAGTTTGTACCAATCAAAAACACTTGCTCGCGACAAACAATTATCACCGAAGGCCTTTTGCAACATTCTGAACGTTTCGGCACCAGAAATTTGATTCCGCACACAAAATTTAATGGAACTTCTTATCTCACTCATTGTAAAAATCGCCGAATGCACTTTTTGTACTTCAGAAAGATAAGCGTATACTAAACACTAATGATTATTTTGATGTGACATTTGGCACAGATGTCACAGACAGTCATACCAATCTAGAAAAAAAAAATATTTCGACGAATGGGTTTTCGCGCGAAATTTAAATTAAAAAATCTTACTATTGTTTGCTCACAGTAGTATTTCATATAAAAATGATCTTTGGTGTTGTTAAAGAGGAATCTAAAATGAAATATTAAATGTAAAAAATCTATTACAGTTTTTATTGGAAAAAAATTAATGGGTTTCACATATTTTCTCTTTCCCGGAAGCCCGGGTTGGATGCCCTAGTTATGGATTATCGGAGGAAGTGAGTTTTCAGTAGCGGTATGCCTTTTTTATGTTTAATTGAATTCACGCATATTTTGTGATGTATATAAATTTTACTGATGATATACAGAGCTAGGAAAAGTAATTCACAAGTGATACTATATATGAACATACATTTTTTAAAGGTGGTTTGTAGTTGTGTTATGCATTTTTCAGCTGAATTATATTTAATATGCTGAGATAATTTTGGTGAATATCAATACATTGAAATACGTGGCTTTAAACAGAAATAAATGCATTACAATTTATGGTTGGTAATTGCTGGAAATGCGTTTTTTACTAGAATTAAATTTAGCTTAATATTTCGTGTGTGTAAAATTTCTAGATAATATACAGAGCTGTACAAAAGAATTAGAATACATTTTCGTCTGCTGACGAAATTTTCAAAAGTAAATTTTCAACTATGTAATGCGTTTCTAAGCAACTAAATTTTAGTATGTTCTGTATTATATATTCATATCTATAGACCATATACACTACAGTACAAAATAATTCTAGTACTTTTCTTACAACGGGCGGTAATCACTGAAAGAGGATTTTTAAATGTGTTATATGTTTTCTATGATGAGAAAAATTGCTGTTTATTAGCATATCTCATCGCCTCTTTTCCCTTTTATTACACATTACCAGACCACACATTTTCTTTCATTCATGCATGTATTCTAAATTCAGCCACTCAATAATATTATTTACTTTTATAACTTTATTTACTTTTGTTAGAATATAAATTAAACTTACCTTGATATTCTATTTTTACCTTTCATTAAAAGTTTTTAAGTTCTTAAAAAATACCGTCTTGGCATTACGCCATTTTCTTTATTTTGATATCGTAAACTTTCACCACCTACTTTCGTTGAAACAATAATCGGACTGACGTTATTTTACATCCAGAATATTTTCCTCGTCAGATGGCGACATTGTACTTTAGTTGGTTTGAACCGACTCTCATTGAATCCTAGCAAGTCGAATTCAATGTTCGTTCGTGATTGGCTCCAATAGTGGGCGTTGACCGGTTGTGGAATCCGCGACTTCGCTTTAAATACACGATGTCAGTACTTCAGAGGCTGTCTTTTCTCATCTCCTTTCATGGAGATAATGTTCATGAAACTTGGAATAGGCTGTTCCTGTTCCATGGAAGTTTATAAGCTAAACTTTTTAGTAGTCTTTAGTTCTTCGATAGTTTTAATTAAAGTTTGAATGTTCTGGTGTGAGATAGGTTAATTTATCATAAAGTGTAAATCTTCAATACGATGTCT
The DNA here is from genome assembly GCA_963931845.1 of Maratus michaelseni. NCBI lineage: Eukaryota > Metazoa > Arthropoda > Arachnida > Araneae > Salticidae > Maratus > Maratus michaelseni. Next base: position 286,219,185 of record OZ007596.1, on the reverse strand, counting down.
TGCTCTGTATTATTGTTGTGAAGAGCGCCATGTTTTAAGATGTCCAACGATACTACGTAAGTTTGTTTATCTTGTCATCTGTTATGCTGTTTATCAATCTGCCAATAAAAACTGAGATCCTATTACAAGTTTTCTTCACTGTTTTTACGATTACATACTCACCATACAAGAACTGAATCTATTTAAATTGATGTCTCATCTTTTCTGTAATGAAGTGGAACTTTGTTTAATCAGCCTTGACTTCCAATCTGCGTATTTTACTAAAACCTACTTTTTATACTCTGCCAAAACCAGAAACATTATATATTTTTCTCATTCTAAACTGTTTATAAACATACCTTATTTCACCTTTTCTAGTGGTGAACTCTTGTTTCAGTTTTATGGTTGTGTTCTAATGTATTTCATAATCTATGCTTTACGCATGGTTGTTTCGTTCTTGTACCTTCAGAGGTGATAGCAGTGCTCGTGTAGATTTCAGAACTTCTTTTGGAGGCCTCTATTAGTATTTTTCTATGAACCAAACGATTACAAACAAATAGCCAATTAATAATATATCTGATTTACTGTGCCTGTGTAAAAACCCTAAATAACTGAATTTTGTAGTGTGACAGAAATTTCACTAACTGAAATATATCGGCCCACTCTGAATAACCAATCGTAAATACAAGTTAGTAAATTATTCTGTGGAACCTTCAGTTCACTATTTATTGTGCTAAAACTCATTGTATAGCCTCCAGAAGCACTAATAGGCCGATATGAATTTGTGAAACTTTCTACATTAAAAAATTCTGTTATACATGTTTCATTCCTCAACTAATTGAAATCATATTACACATTGTCTGACTGCCTATATTCTTTCATCTGCCATGTTGTAACGAACATGATTGGGATGATTGTATTAAGATAACCATAGCTAATTCAACACAGAAACAATATCCACTGATTCCACATTTATGTAAAAATAGACATTATGCTCTGAGAATTCCTCGAATTTGCCTGTGAAACTAAATTATTGCATTAATAATTTCTTAATTTGAAGACCATTGTGAAAGCATATTATTAGGGATTTTAAATCAGAATTATTCCTCTATGGATTTTGAATGTACAGAAAATATTTTCATCCACATTGATTACAAAATTCTGAATTCATAATGATATACTTTATTTTAAAATATTGTAGTCAAACATAATGAACGAGGAAGATTTAACAGTACCTAAATATATCACTTTTCTCGCACGCACATGTTTTGTAAAGAAACTGTAATAATATATATAAATTTAATTTATATAAAACCAAATCTGAATTTATTATGTTTTCGTTAAAACACAAAAGCGTTATACAGCGTGTTAACATATGAATCTTCATATCATTATTTGTAATGATAACATGATAGAAATCGGTTTATAACAAATGATTAAAATATGAAAATATTTCAGCATTGTTTAATGAAATACCACAATTTATTTTATTACACTCTTTTATTATGTGTGTTCCTAATTATATAATTACGTAGCACCTATAGTCATTCTATAGTCCGTCCGTTCGCATATAACAGTTCAAAAACTACTCAACCGAATGGTTTGAAAATTTAATATATATAATCGTTGAAGAAATTTGTTGAGTCATTTCAAATTTTACGAAAATCGAATTAAAACTCAAAAGTATTTTAATAAAAGGTTTCTTCATTCTATTAAATACTATCATATATAATTTATTTACTGAAAGCGCTGGTCATGTGACTGAGGAAATCAAATACGGGCTAACCACTTCTTTTTCCATATGGCAGGCGGCCATTTTTATTCAAATTATTTTTTCGTATAAATTGCATAAAAGTTACATTTTTAGAAAAATCGTTAAAAAACATTGTTTGTTTGAGAGATGAGTTACATTAAAAAATGTATAGATTCTGAGATAAATTCAGTTGAAATTAGGTTAACATACTAATATTTATCCCAATATACATTAAAGTAAAACTACACAAAAGTTCATCGTGAATCATAGAAATATTAAACCATGCAGGTAATCATTCGCAAAGTAAGATGCCCATGATGAAATTCGCAGAGGTATCTGGTGTCGAAAAAAATTCGCATCCGTAAATATACATACGTAATAAAAGAAAAGAAAAACATGCTCATTTGGTTCATAAGGGACGATATAAATCATTTCACTGAAATAATAACGATGATTTTTTTAATTGTAGAACTATTTAAAGTCAGAACGCACCTCATTTGCCACGTTAAACGTGCATTTTCCAACTTGTTTAATTAATTTCGTATGTAAAGATGAAATTTTGTAATAAATTTTTCACCCAATTACTGATATGCTAGAACTGTGCTACATGTGTGTTTCCAATGACAATACAGCATTTTAATATTTTTAGAACCTAATCACACATTCATTAATTAATTTTAAAGGCATTTTTTCGTGAGCCGGCCGGGTGTGATAAATCGCCAAATAATCTTTATGGTTACAGTTCTTCCATTTTTACATTCTTCCATTTAGCGCCAAGCATGTGTTGAGAAAGTTCTGTCATATATTCTAACACGAGAATATCTTGTGTGTGTGTGATTATATATATATATATATGCATATTTTATCTTAAAAACGGCTCTAACGAAATTTTGTATCCCACCGTTTTGGGGCACCGGAAATCCATTCACTGTTAAAAAAATTCCGGCAGGTTCCGGAAAAAGTGGCGGCATTAAGATGCTTTTTGCAGTTACGTTTCACAACAAAGTAGTGAAACATTCTAATTTTCAATAATCAATATACTTTTCTTATTCAGTGTCCTATTTAAACAATTAAATTTTAAAGTTTCGTATTACAGACAAAATGAAAATTTAAATTAGCTAATTATTTTATCGGTTGATATCCAAACAAATAATGGTATTTGTTCAGATTGCATTTGTCTCTAAGTACCTAGGTAGCTGAATTTTATTCTTCTTTAGTTATTAAAATGGCTAATGGAACATAAAACATAAAGCACGCATGCGCAGAATGTAGTTTACGGAAAAGTTGAAACCTCCCAAAAATAGTACACGAATTATTGCCGTAATTGCCGTAGGACATAAAGAAATTCGAAATTCCGGTAAAATATGCGAAATGTTTCAGAATAATTTCCTGAAATGTTCCGAAATTTTTTTACAGTGTTGGGCTAGGTCACAATCTTAAAAGTAAATTTTCTCGCCAAATCTTCAAACACTTTTTAAGATAAAAATAGCTTGACCCATAATGATCCATGACCAAAATTACCCTTTAACCGAATTTCCTCGTGCATGTGACTTAGCCGAATCATTTTCCCGGGCCCAAAAATCCGTAGGATACAAAATTTAGTTCAAATCGTCTGAGACGTTTTTAAAATATAAATAGCTTGACCCATAATGACCCATGGCCAAAATGACCCACTAATCGAAATTTAACGAACATGGGCTCCAGCCTAATAGTCGTATCGTTCCCTAAAACTGTAGGATACTAAATTTAGTTCTAATCCTCTGAGCCGGTTTTAAAATAAGAATGGCTTAACCATAAAGACTCATAACCAAAATGACCCACTAATCAAATTTTCTCGAACATGTAACCTGGCCCAATGATTTTCTCGTGCTCGAAAACCGTAGTATATAAAATTTAACTCAAATCGTCTGAGCCGTTTTAAAATAAAAATAGCTTGACCGATAATGACCCACTAATCGAAATTTCTCGAACATGTGCCCTAGCCCAAAATTTGATTGATAACTTCGAATGCGTTAAAATGATGTAGTACTTTAATTTAAATGTATTTTTAGTTAACACATCTGCTTTAATACAAACGTTTAAATTACAAGAAAACAATTTAGTAATAAAAAATAAAAATAAAATAAAAACTATGTACGACGTTACATTCTATTAAAGGTTTTGATTTTGATTTCAAACTATGTCTAAGTAATCGTCTGCTACGTGTTATTCCTTCTTCGATTGTATACTACAGCTGTAATTTATAGCTATACGTTCTATTGCTAAGTGTTTTATTGATTTAGAAACAGTGGTAAAATTTGCTTTGTTTTATGTTAAAGAGAGGATCATTTATTTCGTTTTTCAACAAAAACTTCACGACTAAAACTACATATAAAATTGACATGACTTCCATCTAATCATTACAGATTTAACTTTTATTAATGGAAATTTAAGTTTCAATTTTAAAATAATGTTTTATTATCAGTGAAAAGTCTGGATTTTTTCAAATTAACGTTTATCATTATACATAATGTAAAGGTTTACCCACAATTACGTTTAAGCCATACGAAATATTTTTTTTAAATGTTACTGTAGTGGCTCAGTTATAAAATTTAGATCGAACTTAAAAGTAAATATTAAGATACTTCTTAATGTCATTTTTACTAACTCCATGTTTCCATTATTTTATTTTATTTTTGCTGTTAAAATTATCGGCACGCTGCTTAATGAAATCTGGCAACTATTCTAAAAAATAAATAAAACGTTTTCTTTGGTGATATTGATTTTGGTGTAATTAATAAGTTATATTAAAACATTTAAAACTATGAATTTAATATACTTTGAACACGCTTTCTAATATTATGCGATGCTTCCCTATTTTCTTTCTTTATTTTTTAAAGTTTTAATTTATTTTGGCAACTTAGTTATGGAATATTACGCATAAACCAACAAATGCTGAATTATTTATATTGTTTTAAGAGAAACCAGTTAATCTTTTGTAATTGAGTCGCAAGCAGATTAAAAAATATCCATTCTTGAAAATTACTTTAAAATCCTTAAAACATAAGTAAATTGAGATACGCTTTTCAAACGAATAACATTGAAAGTACATTTTTTCTTCGATCGCATAAAAATTGAATGTGCTATGTTTAGACGTAAATGTATTTAATTTATAAAGATTAAAAAAGTTGATCATTCGTAATGGGATTTGACACGGATTAAAAAATATACATGCTTTAAAATCACTTTAAAATCCATAAAAAAATCAGTAAATTGAGATAAACTTTTCTAACTACATTTGAAAGTGCATTTTGTTTTCTAATTGACAGTTTAAAAAATTAAATTATGCGATATTTAGTAGTTACAAAAATGCAGTACAAGCAAAATTTAATTGTTAGGTCGTTTCTACCGTCAATATGATGTCGACATTACTCACGGTAGTGTTTTTGTTTTATAATATAGATAGATGTCATATGGAAGCAAATTTCGCAAAATGTTACGATGTTTGGTTGATTTCTTTCTTTCATTGTCAGGAAAATCGTATATTTTTCTATTGTATGCGCAAATAAAACGCACATTCTCATTTATAAAGCTGAGAAATTTTACAATGGTTGAGTCAAAGTAACGCTATTTTTTCTAGTTATCTTTTTTATCAATTTATGGTCGATAATGCACAAATCTCTGTCATTGTTATTATCGTATTATTATATTTTAATTTATGTTAACCTGAGCATAGCCGGGCGGTTCTGCTAGTATATATATATATATATTATTCTTAATTAATGTTTCATTAAAATTAACGTTTGTTTTCCGCATGAATAACTTATTTTCAAAATTCTAGATTATCCCAAAAAATTAAGATTTTGTATAACTATTTATTGCACATTTATGTTATTTTGAATAACCTTTAATTTGCTTTATAACAAATTCATATAACTTTCATTAACTTTTTAGTATTAAATTTATGCATTTTATTGAAATAAAATTTTTGTTATTAAAATAAATATGAATATTTATTATTAAACTCTAAAATTACGTTTTATTTAAAAGCTAAATCACTAAAACTTCCTTTTAATTAATATTTAACTTCAGAATTATTATTTTTTATCTCCTATCATTTTTGAAAATTAAATCCTTCTTACTCTCGAAATAAAAGTACAAATAAAAGTTGTATTGACATTTAAAAGATGAAATGAAATTAAACAAAAAAGTGCTTATGAAGAGTAATTTGAAGTATGTTTTAGTATTATTTTCTTTTTCTAAACTTCAGACAAAGTTCAAAACAAATATTTTAGATCCCGAAATAAATATCCAGTGACATTATTTGCATTTACCGCCTCAATAATTGCGAAATAGTTTTTTTTAATTTATTTTAATTATTAGTTTTTTTTACAGAACGATGAGCATTTCTATAAATATCTCAAATCAAACTAAAAATTAGAATAAAATATTTTGATTCTTTCAGAACACAATCATTTTACATCACATTGTTTAACTGAATACATTTTTGAGATTACCAATAAGCAAGATGGAAGTAACGTGGTATATGTAGATTTGTTTACATCATAAAACTTTTTTAATTAAAGAATGAAAAAAAATTATATACTTTAGCGTTACTTAAATATTCCAATTTCAAAATTTTTAAAATACTATCTCAAGTAGAAAGTCAATATTAACCAGATATTGGACCAACATTACATTCATTGACATGAAATATTGTACCAACTTTAGAAAATTACATATTTCGAATAAAGATTTCGTCATTGAAAATTGAATAAGAAAAATTAGGACAATATTTACATTTTATCAGAAATATTTCCAATGTAGTGTATAGTATAGTAATATTTGCAATTTATTGCTTTACACATGGAAAAAAATAATATAAGTTGTCAATGCTATCAAAATTTTGGCTTCTAATTTGGTGCGGTATTTTTTTTTTAATTGTAGACCAGTATTCTGAAATCATTTTTTTTCCATATATTTAAAACCTGATTTTTTAAGCAGTAATTTTCTTTTCTTAGTTTTCCGACCTTCTTTAACACGAAAATCCTTTTCGCTCAAAGTTTTGGCGAAATATTCTGCCTTGTACATTAAGATTAAGTTGTATGCGATTTTCTTTTTTGAGGTTGGTTAAACAATATTAAGAGAATCTTTACAACGTAGGGTAACTTTCTATTACGCATCTGTTTTTGTTGCAGAGTTTAATTAGTCGATGCATCTTTTATAATTTGATCACGACATTTCAGATTCTTACATTACGTGGGTTATATCACATTCAGTTGTAATACGCCTTCTCTCTGTCTGCTTGATGATAAGAAGTACATTTCTTAATTAGGTGCATGTTTTCAGCTGAACTGAAGGTTTTTCAGGTCTGAGACATATATGTTTCAAATGAGAGTGAAAAAAAATTGATCGCGCTATCCGATGAAAATTCAATTATCTCATATATTTGAATTTCACTGGGGATACGTCCCCCATGAAGTGGAATCTGACGTATGAGCGAGCGCGTCTGCAGCGCCACTTTCATTGTTTTTCAAATTTTCCGTTATTTCCAGACTGCATATTGATTCTGTTAGCGGAAAAATCAGAATGATATAAAGTGTAATTGTATTTTTTTCTGGTATTCGGCTGCTACTGTATATATATATATATATATATATATATATATATATATATATAATAAAGCTGTTGTGTATAATAACCATTAAATCACATAAAAATAGACAATATATGCGCAGATAATTATAATACAATACAAATATATATATATCCAAAATATTCTCAAAATGAAATAAGTGGGAAATACAAATGAAGAAATATGGAGAAAAAGAAAAACACAATTTGCAGAATATGATAATATCCAAGAAGCAAATAGAAACTTATATTGTTAAAAACGCTATCCAGGGCAATATTTCACAAATATAACTAAATAGTAATTGATATGTGTTTAAGTAAATAGGACTGAGCCGAATTTACTTTACTCAAATTGCACGATCATCCACAATGCCCCATGCAAAGAAAATGGAATAGAAATGGACAGATATTTACTAACTAAACAAGAGAAAACAATTGTTAGAGAACATGATGAAAGATACAAAAACAGATTTAATGAAAAAATGATAAACAAAAAATCAAAATAAAATCAAAACGTACCCATACAATAATTTATTTCATCCAGTTAACTGAGAGCACTTTTAACTACTTTGGAAGTTAAAAATTACAGCAATATCAACGATTTTAACGATGCTAACGATTTTAATAAATTGAAAAAATATATATGTGAAAGCAGGGTAAAACCGTGTACCTAAAGATTTTTATTTGTTGACAAAATTCTAGAAGGGCGGAAAAATTGGAACACTCCACAAAAGTGTTTGGAAATATCTGGGCTACTGTAAAACCGCACCTGTTTCCACAGGAAAATCCTTTTCTACTTGAGAAAACCCGTTTTGTGGGAATATCTAAAACAGATCCGAATTTTCCGATAAAACCGATAAAACCGGTATTAATCAGAAATTAAGTTTTTATACTTCCAGTAACAAAAAGCTTTATTGTAATAAAAGTTGATCAATTTTTAACACATACATACATTTTTTAAGGTCAGTAAAATTTTCTTTTTTAGGTTTCCAAGCAATTTTTAATGTTGTCATGTAAAAGCTTTCTCAGATTTTACTTCTCATATCCGCTGCATTCTTCATGTCCCCACTCTTTTTATACTAAGCATTTTATCCATCCTTCAACACTTGTTGAGTGAAGAAACGCAATTCATTGCAGAATTGAATGCAAAATCATGGGTACCCAATTTTGCCAAAACAGGGTATCACAAAATCAACATGGTTGTTCTCCTGGATATCTGGACGTACATACTTTTACTTGGCATCTAAATATCATGTGAAAGCTATAGATAATAGTGGTTCACTTACCTATGTGAGGTCCTATTTATTTGAAGAGCAGAAAAGAAGGCGAAAAATTAAAACTTTTGAGGGGAATTTTTTTTCCAATAGCACTACAGAGACACAAAGATTAACTCACTTCAAAAACTGACGGCACTGTGATTGGGGAGGCTAGGGGATGTAGTTAAGTCGGTTGCTGTACACAGGGCAGCATCCACGAGAAAACAGGGTACCCGGTTTGACCCTCCTCCCTACTTTTTCACCTATTCTCCCCTACATCCGATTCCGGTTAAGAAGCGTTTGGAGGAACCGCACAAAATCCGCGGATTAATTGGAAACGCACAAAAAATTATAAATTTGGTTTAGTTTTATGAGCGATGTTCAAGGGACTGGAAAAAAATGCATATTAACCAGGTCTGACTGCATGTGTATAGACAAATACAAATAAATTCTATAAACTCCTTGTGAAGAGGTTCGCTGAAAAATAGGTGAATGTTTTTCGGAGCATATATCTGATCGTAAAATTGAATACATTTGCGTTCTTTTCAATAATCATAGGATACCCTCCTGATAGGAAACAGTCCGCAGAAAAAAAGAACAGTTGAAATCAAGATGCCTGTTCACGTGAAACTTTTCTTCATTCAGGCAACATCAACACATCTGGAAAGGGCGAGGGTGGTCATATTACATATTAGGATAGTCAACCTTTTTGTTCAATAGTTAGAGAAGATCTGTTCAAAATTTTGCACTGAGATTGCGCCAACATTTTTGACATGCAAAGCTGCAAAAACTACGTATGTGCCAGAAACCAGATGCTCCCTTTTTTGTCCGTCATGAATAAGTGTGTATTACGTTTTTGATAGTCAACCAGAATGGCGATTTATCAATAAAACCACATAAGAAACATAACCCCGTAATTATTTTGGGAAGGCGATGACTGTATAAATGAGAACAGAACAAAACTTGTTGATTTTGCATTATGATGCAGCAGTAAAATTCAACTGAAAACGTGTTTGTTTTAACACAAGATACGAAAGAAAAGGAAAGAGCATAAGTTAAGACCATCTGGATAGTACATTAATATTCAGAATTAAAACCGCATAAAACTAACGTTCAACTTCATTTAATGTTACGATAAAAATACTTGGGAGCATTTTGAGATAGGAAAGAGGATTGCTTTTCTAGTTAAAGAATAAAAATGATTTTGAATAAGAAAATTAATTGACATAGCTAAAATTTAAGATAGGGAAACTAAATTTTAGAATAAAACATGTAATATATATGATTCTATATAATACTCCTCTTTTTTCGAAGTCGGTTAAAACTATAAGTAGGCAGTCCAAATAACATTATTTACTTTGTTTTCTTTCAGATTTTTTTTTCATGATAAATATACCAAATGTTTTGGTTTAATTGTTTAATCATATAGATTGAATTTTTAATTAATCTATTCATGAATTTCAAAAGACATCTTTTCTCTAAAAAAAGGATATTATGAATCATGTGTTCTTAATAAAATTGTAAAATATCATTTTAGGAACTTTTCATTAAAACATTATAATGAAATAGTATATTCAAAACAAAATTTTAAAATAAAGCATAAAACTCGGATGACATTTTAATAATTTTAATTTCCAGAAAAGAAATTTTAAAGCATAATGACATAAAGCGCATCTTCAAGATTATTTTTATATTATCAAAATTTTATCAAATTGCATACATAATAATTTAATTATTTTATGATTTATATACATAAAAATTTTAGCATTTTTTCAAACAAAATTAAATGTCTGGATTAAAATTTCACAATTTGCATTCATATATACTTTTTTTAAATATTAAAAGTAGCTTCTTAAGTATTACTTTTCTAAATTAATACAATCTTAGAATAAGCTATCTTTCGACTTTTGTATTCTGTTTGAGAAAAAAAAAACGCTAAAAATTCTTTTTAAAACTGGTATTTTTCTTAACTATGCTAATTTTGTTATACATTACATCTGGGAACGTAAAAGGTATCTTCTTTCTTATAATGGTTTAATTTGTTAAAATTTCATTTTCTTAATAGACTTTGACATTTTCTTCAGTCGATTCTTCATTTGAATATCTTTTAATTATCATATTTTATATTTTAAATGTAAGAAAATAAGTTATTCAATCAGCGCAAAGTAAACATTTTTATTATAATTACTTATTTCGATGGAATGACGGAATAAATAATTTAAAAACTAGCACGATAATGTTAAAGTTATGTTTATACAAATGTAGTATTTCATCAAAAAGAAGCAATTTAAAGATAAGTTCTTTAAGTACGTGACATCTTGTGTATGTATGTATATATAGCGGGTGGTTATAATATAAGTACCTCTATTTGGAGCTGTCTGTAGCTTGAAGGAATAACCGGAATGAAACTAAAATCGGTACACTTACTATTCGAGAAGGAGGAAGAAGAATGGAACAATAAAAAAATATAATTGTAATAATCCCCGACAGATGGCGCTATTGAGTGTGAAATGTAATGTGTAATACAAGAACAAAGAATTGAGGCGTACAGTCGCACGGCATACCAAATTTATTGAAAAATGTCACAGTGGATGTGATTACGCATGGCGGTTCCGATCATGTTCAGGTTCCACATGGCCATTGTGCTGGAGGACACAATCTAGGCGGTGCACGACGTACTCAATTGCGGAATGTAACGCAACAGGAGTGATGTTTCGCACATGTTGTGATATGCGGTAAAGTCATTGAGGTTTGCGACACCTCCACGGTACACAATATTACACATTACATATCACACTCAAAAGCGCCATCTGTCGGCGATTATTGCCATTAATTTTTTTATTGTTCCAATCTTCTTCCTCCTTCTTGAATAGTAAGTATACCGATTTTGGTTTCATTCCGGTTATTCCTTCAAGCTACAGACAGCTCCAAATAGAGCTACTTATATTATAACCACCCTGTATATTTGCTAATATATATATACATTTTTTTAAATAACACGTAATTATCTTTTTTACATTTTATAACTAAGCTTCATTAAGAAATTTAAAATATTAATTTAATAAGAAAAAGTTTTATTAGTTAAAAATATTAATAAAAGAACATGACGTTTAAAATAATATCATTTTGAAAATATAACGTTTTAGACGTTTGAAAAAACTAAAATAACGAATGATGAGATTGATCGTATGCTTGCTTTTATGTTAAATTAAATAAACTCCTACTCTTCATGTTGAAAGAAATTTATGCGGACATCGAGTAAAAACACTATCGTCTACATGACGCCTAAAAAATTACGGATTTATGTTAATGTTTTTAGAACATGGGAATGACAATTGGTTTGAAGGTATTTATTATTAAAATTCATAAAGATACAAATAAATGTAAATATAGTGCTTGAAGGTGAGTAAAAGAATACATAAAAACATTTAAAAGCACATTAAAGACCTTTTAAAATCAAAACGTTTTCAACCGAACTTACTCGGTCATCATCAGTGAAACACTAATAGTTAAGTTGAGTTGTTGTCTCTTCGCGTCATCTAACTTGCCCGAAACAAACCATTTTACTTCAAGGGTGTGGAATATAAGGTGGGATGGGAAAGGTCATTCAACATCTCAAAAACAAGTACATGTTAATCAATCATGTATTAATTCATTCCAGACTGCGTAAATATCATATGGTAATACATCGTTACAGACTATTTCTTTTTTAGATATTATTTCCAGAGACTCTCTTATGATAGCTTCCTGGTGATTACTTGTGTGGAATATAATTTTGGATCCATTGATTGGATCGTATTTTTTATATTAACTTTCGACAACATTAACATTTTTCGTTAAGAGACAATTTTAAGAAGCATGTACTCATAGCGTTTTAAACCGAGTATTCGAATTTCGCTTGCAGCATAACTGTACACATTTGTATTGGGTAGCCTTCAAATTTGATCCACATATAGTCTGAACACTTTTCTATAGAGAAGTATACGTAGTACGAGGTCGTTTTCTTTTCAACGTCCGATCACGCAGCTAAACAGTTAGACAAGTAATAAGAGGTTAGGATGCACGGTGGGTGACAGTCTATTTCCCTAACTGTAACCTCCGCTACTACTGACAGACGCCAGCTCGTCATTTTGAGCTGAGCTGTAGGCACGTAAACATGGCTGGTATGATTGATGCTCCCGCCAAGTGCGACTTACTTACACCCAGAAAAAGGAATTGATTAAAACTACAAAACATGTTTCGTTGAGTACATTATGGTTGTTTTAGCAAAATTCAAGTAAAATTGAACCATTTTACTCCAATTAACAAAACATTTTTTGCTGACGATACAAATTTTTTTTTTGTTAAATCAAACAAAATTTCCATTGACCTATATTTAAACAAAACTTTTTGTTTAAATATAGGTCAATAGAAATTTTGTTTGAATCAACAAATTTTTTTTTTTTGCACTTCCCCAAAAAAATTTTGTATCGTCAGCAAAAAATGTTTTGTTAATTCAAGTAAAATGGTTTAATTTTACTAAAATTTTGCTAAAACAACCAAAAAGTACTTAACGAAACATGTTTTGTAGTTTTAATCAATTCCTTTTTCTGAGTGTAGTGTTACCCACTTTCTTCAAGCAGAAGGGAATAGTGTAGCAGTGTATGTGGAAAGGAATAGTAACCACGTGTAGGGAAAGCAGAAGGAAGTAGTACCCAAGTGTATATGGAAAACTGTCTGAGTGATGCAGAGTTACCAAACAGCTTCTGGAGCAGCTTAAATGAGACGTGTTAAATCAGCCATGGTATAAACACGACATAGTGCCGAGGGATTTCGATCCCTTCCCTGAATTAAAGAACTGGCTACGAAGCAAAAGTTCCCAGACGAACGATGAACTTCAAGCGACCGTTTGGGCTCATCTCACATCACTTGCGACAACGGTCTTCGAAGATTGGTTCGGGAGGCTCGTCTACCGATGTGACAAATGCATCAATCTTCAAGGCGATTATGAAGACAAATAACCATGTTTGTACATAACTTTTGGTAATACATTCATTTTTTTCTTTACTTTTGTCTTTTATTTATGGTCCATCGGAGGGTGAAAAAAACCCCGCTTTGTATTATGATTGATCCCATATATTATTTTTAAACAATGTACAAAGTAAAATGTCCAAACGGAAAAAAGTTTGGCATCATCATATTTCCACATCTCTATCGCCTCCATTTCGATTTTTAATAATGTCAGCAGATTCAGCCCAGGCCTTTCGGACTACAGAACGTACTTCCAGGTGTACAGAACATAGGCATACAATTACTTTTATTGAAAACTGTAACAGATATCTTTACATTTAATTTATTTTATATTACCCACTGACAAACCAGAAAGCAATCTTATATAAACAATATCCATTATGTATTTAAATAAAGTTTTGAAATCTATTAAAAAAGATTACTTTCGATATAACCGCATGCCTGAGGTCAAGGGTTCCACAAATATCGCTTATTACAGTAGAATAAAAAAAAAAATCATTTCAATTTAGTTCGTCTGTATATTTGTTAAACTTGTGTAACATTTATTGATGTTTTTCGTAAATTTTTAATTTCGCTAAGGAATATTAGCCGAATAAAAGACTGAATTATTTACATAATTTTAATTACAAACGTGTTAATCTTTCATAATCGGGCTGCACGTGATATATATATATATATATATATATATATATATATATATATATATATATATATATATATATATATATATATATATATTAAATCATGCTTGAAAATTATTATTATTTTTTTTTTAATCAGTAAATTGAAATACAGTTTTTTACAAAAACTTCATTCTAATTTACATACATTAGTAATGTCTAAAGACATCACTAATGTATTTAAAAAAATTATGTAAAGATTTGAAGATTATGTGCAAAATGGTTTGTATGGCATTTTCCTTAAATGATTCAGAGTTACGATCTTTAAATAAAATTTTCCAAGACTATATTTTTTAATATATCAATTTAAGCAAAATGCTAAAACTTCAGCGCTTACTACTCAGATGAATCGCTGATTTTATGGATTTTCCATACGGTGTATTTCATGAAATTAGGAATTGGTCTTTCAGTAACATAAATAGATTTTGTTTTATGTAAATGTTAAGCACATAGTGATTTTTATTGTACTTTTATACGTCATGACATTTCATTTTTATTTTCTTAAATTAAGTAACTTTTCCGAAATCTGATACTTAGAATTTCAAAAAACACTTTTAAGAAAGGCACGAAAATAAAAATTTCAAAACGTTTAAAATTGCAGGAGTAAAGTTCTAAAATACTTAAAAAAAAAAAAAAAAAATCCAACATATACCAGAAAAAATGCATTTTTTCTTGACTAAAATATTTTTTTTTCGTAAAACAAGTTAATAATATGTAAAAAAAATATTATAAACACTGAAAAAAAAATAGGCAAAGAGTATCACGTCACATTAAGCTACTGTTTTTCCCAAGGTAACTTAATAATTAACACATATTCTAAAACTTTAAATAGTATTAGATTTTGCTTGTTATGTATTCCTATTTCTATATCACATACATTGAAAAATATTTTCGAAGGAATTAAAACAAAATATCATGGATTTATATCCAATGGTTGGAGTATCATAGTTGAGATTTTTTCTAACAGAGCGAAAAATGCTGGGACAAGGACTCGAATTGGTATACATTGGCTTGCCCTGCCAACGTTCTCAAAGGACACGGGTTTGAGTACTGGTCCCGGCATTTTTCGCTCTGTTAGAAAACATCTCAACTATGATACTCCAACTATTGGATATAATTTACCTAGTTGAAAATACCTTCATCTGTTCATTATCATGGATTTTTATAAAAATTTTAAGTAAAAAGTTATATTTCGTAATTATTAAAATAGATAAACTCAATTATATAAAAATTAAAGTTATAACTAAAAATACAAGATAAACTCATAAACATTATTTATTGTTGCCATAATTTATTCCAAAAAAATAGATCTTTTGTCATTTAAAATTCTTTTAAAAGCATAACTTCGTATACAGATAAAAAACAAAAGGAAAAAAAAATATGTCAATGTATTTGAAGATTGTCTTATCTTTATTGAATATACTTACGATATAATTCTAAAAGATTACAAAGTGTTCGTTTTTAAATTAAGGACGAAATTAGATAAATAAACATTTAGTATGAATTCAAAATAATTTTTTTATTTCGTCCGTATTAAATAAACTATAGTTTAATAAAATACTTAATTTAATATGTTCACAAGAAATTTAGCCTTTATGATCTTTTTTACATTAGAAATTTAAGCATGTTAGATTTACGAATACGATACTTTCAATCCCGTAGAGAATATTTTAGAAGGAACATCCCTGCAAGTATGAAGTTAATATCATTAAAAATAAATGAAAATTTTCCAACTTAATGTTTATTTTGGTACATATATTATGTAATCTGTATGCTATTAGATTATGTGAATCGAACTAAAAAAAAAGCAGTCTGATAAATTATTTTGAACTAAATTTATATTTTATAACTATATTTCGTATAATGTTTTCTGATTAAATTAGTTAATTTATTAAATAATTCTTAAGCTACTTTATTCCCATCACATGTTAATGCTACAAATTTATTCTACGACTGTATAAAGAGTGTAATATATGGCTTTCTCCTTTATTATTCATATTTCAATATCACGTGCTTTAAAATGATTTAAATGTAATGAGGAATTGGGATATTAGGTGTTTTGTATGTTTTTAATAGAAAATTAGTAATCATAAGTCCGCTATATTTCATTTATCTTGGTAATGCTTTGAATTTTGAAAATCTGGAAAAAAAGTTTTATATAAATTCGAGAGGAATTGGAGATAATATAAATTCGAGAGGAAACTCGATTCCTCATTTGGAAAAAAAATATTTCGAACGGGTTGTCACCTCCAGCCAAACAATGAAACTGGCTTGAGCTAAAATACGCCAAATGATGCACTATTAGTAAATTAAACAGGAACAAAAAATCATTCATCAGGCATAGATTATGAAACAGATTTCTTTCTATTTAATGCTTGGAAATTTTTCCAGAGAGAAATTTCTCACGCCTTGCATTTGCCATATTTCAAATTTTAATTGCTTAAAAGGCGTATAGCCAACACAGTGAAAAAGTATCCAAGCCGTGACTCGAAACCGGGTCATCAGTATAGCGCACTGACGTTCTACCAACTGAACCACTTGGAACGATACCCAGACTGGCACTTCTCACTACACATGTTAGCAAGGCTACAAACGCAGCACAAGATAGAATATTTTTTCGTGAGCCACCAACCCTGGGGCAAACACGGAACTAAAGAGAAAACTTTCTGTAGGATTATATGGGATTTCCTCTCAATTTATGAATTATTGCTGTAACTTTTCGAGTTTTCACGATATTTCCCTGGTCTTTTTATATGAGTTGCCCTATAGTATTGACTATCAAATCACGACAAAAAAATTTTGCTGTAGTTCGCGCATGCGTAGTTAAAATTTATTTCATACAAATATTCATATCTCAACAAATATTCAATATATAAATATTTTAATTGCAGTATACTATTTCTACGATGTTTTGTCAAGTTTTTGGAAAGCAGTGTTAAATTCGGATGAAAACTCTGCATGCTATAAAAAAAAAACTTTTGAATTTTTCACGAAAACGTTAACATTTTCAAGAATATACGTGCTATGCTTACACATATGCACACGAATGTTGAACAGGACCTAAATAGTTATTTGCTACAGTGACAGACCATTTTTAGCATTTTCTGTTACTTAAGTCATCCAAAATATTATTTTATTATTAAAATTATTATTGCCCAACCCCCTAATTGTCCTCGCGAGAAAATCTACACCGAAAAACACGAAGTCAAACATTTTCTTTACATCCTCAAAGTTCATGGGCATTTCGGGCATTTCCTCACGTGTTTCAGCAGACATTCGACGAAATGTCTGAAATTGGTCACTGCCCCTTGGTTTCTGGACACCAGTGTATAATGCATGAAAACTGAAACTTACCAAATGTTAAAAGTATAAAAGAAAAATACAGCAAACAATGGGATAAATGTAAAAAAATATATATATATATTCTGAACCCAATGATTGGGTTTCCGAAACTCATATCTTGACGATTTTTCGACCGTCTCTCCCGTACATATTTGCCAATCATTCCAATTAATATAACATTACTGAAGGAATAAACATATATCGATCAGAAGAAAAACAAAACGTACATGAATGCTATTAGTACGAGGGTCGATCCAGAAATAAGGTTCCCATCATATTTACAAATAGACAACATTGTTTATTCTCATAGAAATTTACATCGTTGAAAAGAAGAAAGTTTGCTCTATTTCTTTACATAATCGCATTCTTTTTCTACGCATTTTTGTAGACGGTGCTGCGATTTCTGTATCCCAATGTCGTAGAACTCCGCCGCAAACCCGTTGAGGAAACGTTTCACATCTTCTTTGACGTCATTGTCGCTCCGGAAGCGTTGGCAACCCAAGTTTTCCTTTAACTTGGTGAACAAGTGATAATCACTAGGTGCGAGGTCCGGACTGTAAGGTGGGTGGGGCATGACAGTCCACTCAAATTGTGTGAAAAGTTCCTGGATTTAACGGGAGACGTGAGGTCGGAAATTGTCGTGAAGCAGCGTTACACCGGCTGTCAATCGTCCTCCCTGGTTGTTCTGGACAGGCGGAGTCCCTTTGGCGTGCAAAAAGCGGATTACGGAACGAATCTCGCACTTGGCGGGATCAACAATGGGAACGTCCATCTTGGACGGCTGCTGAGCCAAGAATGAGCGACGCAGCGAAGCGCGGCTGTGGGAATCGCGAGAGCAGGAACATCTGCATACAGCGCCGTTGCCGTATTTCGCCTCGCACCTTTTCGTGCGGCTGGATCTCTTTGGGAACCTTATTTCTAGATCGACCCTCGTATATATAAAAGGCCTGTTAGGCTAGCCAGGAGGCCCAGAGCAATTTTATTGAAGCACAAACACTGGTCTTGTTAAAAAAATGTAGTTATGAAATTTCAACATATTTAGAACTATGATGGAAATAATCAAGAAAATATGTTGATAGAATAATTATTGAAAGTATTTACAAAACTAAAAAACTTCTGAAACAACTTTTAAAAATAATTTCAATTTCCGACATTTCTTTCCACATAAATATATACCGGGGGGGGGGTTAAAATAAGGGACTTTTAAAAAATAAATCGTTTGAAATCGGTTAATGATATCGCTGGGAAGTTCTAGGCAAGTTATATAAATTAACCAGGTTACTACCTAAAATTGAACTATCCTGACATGTCCATTCGGGTAAAATGTTAAAACACTTTTTATTACTAGGCTTTCGTCCACTGTAGGCATTCGTTAAATAATTTTCAAAAGATGCTCATACGTTTTCCTAGTTGAGAAGAATAATTAAAATAATAAAATTTTAAATACATAAAATTCAAAATATAAAGAAAATTATAATATAAGAATTAAAAAAAAAAATCATTAACGTTGTGATTATTTTTCGAAGACTGTAAACTTTCTGGAAAAGACTGAAGCTAGATTTCGCTAATTAATAACATCTAGGAATTAAACTAAAATTCAATCTAATTCCTGCAAATACGAAGTGATATAATTAAAAATATATATATATTTAATATTCGATGCAAAACTCATTTAAATAAAATAATATAGAGAGGGAATTTTAAGAATTAAAGAAAAGTTTATTTACATATGTACAAATAAACTTAAATGAAATATAATTAGCAATAATAAAATAATAGGATAAAATACGTCCTTTGTGAGTTTTCCATTCTAACATTTTTTTTGTATTAGCTTTCCAAAGTAAGTAGTATAAATGAATGTCCTAATTTAACTTTAATCATACATAAAAAAAATCCTTTTATAATGTTAAATACTCTAAATACAATCATAACTCTGATTCTGCAACACAAATACATATAAATACCTTGGTGATTAGGCAGCCATAGGCATACAGCATTGTTGAGTCCGGCCATCGCACAGTGGGGCGTTTTGATGATCTAGGTGGACAAAATTCATTTTTCAGATTATCTCGAAATTTAACAAGACCGCGTATACTGGTAGCCGAATGTCTCTTTTGTCAAGATCCGTACGAGGTTTGTCGAAAAAACTCGATGTGTCGATTAACTACGGCCGTAAAGAAGGCAGTTGATTTGAGAGACTTTCAACAGTTGCATTGTTTTTCTGTAAGTTCGAAAGCAAGTCGTGACTTTTCTGTTTTATTTGAAAGCAGGAGTTTACTGGACATATGTCACATGTTTGTCACACGATTTAACCTATTGTTGTCTGAAAATAAGCGCCATCTTGTTTTCAAACTTCATCTTGACATTTAATACAGTATTAAGCAATAAGCATTTTTTAAAATCAAAGTGCCATTCCTAAAGTATTGAAAACTTAAGACAGCTCCTGCGAAAGTTTGCGAATCATTAAGTTATATTAACTTGAAGTGTGCGTCTGAGTGTTTAATTCAAATCTTGCAAGTCAATTTTCACCACTTTTAATTATCCGATTGAGCTGAAACTTTAAATACATGTGTAGTTTCAATGATAATACAATATTATAATTTAAAAAAATAATAATAATATAAGTAATAATATAATAATAATAATAATAATAATAATAATAATAATAATAATATAAATAATTAAATAAGTCAAATATTTATCACTTTTTGGTTATTTTATTACTGATACATTCGAAAACCCAGCAAAACCTAATTAAACTTCAACGCAAAAATTTTGTCCACCTAGATCCTCAAAACGCCCCACTGTGCATCGGTTTGAGGATGTTATAAATAGTTTTTTTCAGAGTCTTTATTGTACACTTTGGCTATTGTTTAACAGTAAGCTCTTAGGATTTAAGAGAATGAGAACAGCATTATTGTTTTAATCAACACTGTTCGTTACTTCAGAATTTGTAAACTAACGTTTTTTTTAAAAAATCTTGCTTCATAACATCAGCAAACTAAAATTCGCATAGACAAAAAGCTACTTTTTACTGCGTCGAAGTACTCCAAAATCATAATATGACTTTTTCGGATGTTTTTTCAGAGAGCGTATAAAAAATAAACTGGTGTGATTAAGAAAGGTGGAGCTTTTTGATTCTTCCCACTTGGCGCTGCTTGATTTGCTAAATTCATAATTTGGTATTGCCCTGGCATGAAAAATGCTGACCGCACTGAAACCTGATAGGAGTTGGCCCATACGGGCCTTGTCCATTTAGCTTGATTTCTTGGAGATTGAAGATGGACCAGCAACTGTTTGCTGATACAATGCCCTTAAGTGGCTTTAATGAAGGACCATAAATTTGCATCCATCGACGTTCTTTGTATCGTAGGAGACCTCGTGGGATTGGTTGTAAATTAACCTCGTTAAAATGTCCTGTTGAGTGGTCTTGGTTATCTTTCTGTTTCCAGGCTTTACGGGAAATATTCACATATACAGTGCATCTCAAAAGTATATGGACAGGCGATTTTTTGAAATGACAGTTAAAAAAATCAGCAGTAATCGCGAAAAAAAAATATTAGCATATAGAATCATGGCATAAGTTTATTACAATATAGAAATATCATGCTTACATCACAGAATGGTTGTAAAAAAATAAAATTCAAAATAAACTGTCACAAAAATATATGGACAATGAAAAGAATAGCTTTTATTACCACCGTATCAAAAGAATTTGCATATTCTGCATTCGGTACATGTAATGTAACCAATTAGAAATATAAAATCATTGCTCGTTGTTCAGTTCTCGAATAGCTGGAATATCCCTCGCAACGTTCAATTCACTGCAGCTGATATAGCTAAAATTTGGCATTTAACGGCTGAAAATGTTAACATTTCTAATATTGCTAAACAAAAGAAGCGTTGCAGATCTGGAATTTATGAAATGTTATCAAAATGTGACAATGCTACTGCTAAAAGCGTCCAGTTTGACCAAGAAAAACCTCTCAGTGACTAGATAGAGAAATTTTGTGAGCAGTTCGAAACCCCAAGAAAGGTCTGTTCGTGAAATGGCCATGACTTTGGCGTTAGCTATTTCGAGATCGACTGTTCACCGTCGCATACAGACAAGAAAATTTCATATATATCGCTGAATGTGTCGGATACCTATGCTGAAATAGCACAATAAAAAGGCACACGTACTTCGGGCTAGAAAACACATGCATTGGACTGAATACGTGTTTTCTTCAGTGACGAAAAAATATTCAATTTGGATGGTCCTTATGACTGGCCATACTATTGGCATGATCTACGCCGAGAACTTGGCGTTTTTCTTTAGTCGACAACAAGGAGGGGGGTTTCTCATGGTTGGGGCGCGTTCTGTTTGAACGGAACAACGGATATTGGTTTTCTTTATGGCTGACAGTACTCTAAAGATTATCAAAATATCCTCAAAGGCAGCTACTTCCAATTGGATACATATTAGTATTGGAAAACTGGAAATTCCAACAGGACAATGCGTCGATACACACCTTCCACTCAACAACAGCTTGCTTTACGCAGAAATCAGTGACTGTTAAAGATTGGCCAGCCATCATCTCAGACTTGAATAAAATTGAAGACATTCGTGGAGTACTTGCACGAGTCTGTATGCCCATGGTTGCTAGTTTTCGACTATTCAGGAATTAAAGCAACAAGTAGAACAGAGTTAGTTCTCTTTACAGCCGAACATTCTCCAAACACTAATTCGAAAGATGCCTGATAGAAGTTTGAAAGTACGTAATTGAAAGGAATGGATCTAAAATTTAAATTTAAATACAAACTACTCGAAAAAGTTCATATATTTTTTGGACAGCCTATATTGATTTTGATTTTTTTACAAACATTGTGTAAACCGTATACTGAAATTCTTTGTTGTAATAAATTTATGTTGTTATTTCATGTGTTTTATAATTTTTTTCGTGATTATTGCTTCATTTTGTGAACTGTTATTTCAAAAAATCACCAGTCTATATACTTTTGAGACGCACTGTATGTGTATTATAAGAAAAAATAATTTTACTTATTTTTTTAAAAACAAAATGTGAATGTGGTGATTCTCACCAGCAGATATAAATGCCTCAATTGTTGCAACTTTATTAGAAAAGCAATAATTGTTTAGCCAAACGACTTCAAAATTAATTAAAAAATCCCCCAGTGGTTGACACTGACAGCTGAAAAAACTAAATGGGAATATTTTCAAAATATCCTCCATTTGCAGCAATAACATACGTAGATTCTTAACAAAACTAACTGATACTCGTGAATATATATGTCTCATTAAAAATATCCTCATATGCTTGACAGATTTAATGTTCCTGTTTTACTAAACTTTGTGCGTTCCGTAGGTAAAACGGTGGGGGATCAGTGATAAGGTGCAATATATACACTTCCCAAGATTTTTTTTTAATGTTTAAATAAAAATGTAATATTCAATTTCCAGTTTTAAAATTTGGTACATAATTAAAGCTATAACACAAATAATCGAGAAATTTGAAGAACATATTAAAAAATATTAAATAGTAAAGCATCTCTGAAATAATCTCTTGTAGCGATATAATACCACTTGAATAGTATAAACCGAGTTACTAGCTGAAAGTAAAAGGCTTGGACTTTTGATTGACGCTAACGCTCTCTCCTACTGTTTTTGAGATCCCTGGTTCGATCCTCTCCTGCGCCAATCTCCTCAATGATGACCCGGAGAAGCATGCTACAACCTTCAACAACAAAAATCAACTCATCTCATCACCAACAGATGACAGCACTAAATAAATTATTCCTTGCAAGCAAATTCTGTGAAATGATTACAGTACAAAGCCTGTCATCCCGCCTATCACATATGCGTACGACAGTATCACTCGCGAGTGCACATCGCTCCTCTGACATCAACAAGACGTCTTCCTCACTGGAGATGGAGTGTGTAGCGATCTCTTGAACAGTATAAAGCGAGTTACTAGCTAAAGTAACTGGCTTGGCCATTTGCTTGACACTAACGCTCTCGACTACTGTTCATGAGAACCCTGGTTCGATCCTCTCCTGCGCCAACCTCCTCATTCTTTCTTTCTTTCAGAATGAAAGAATAAGAAATAATATAATTTTTATAGAAACGATTAGTTACGGTACATATTTCAAACTAATAGCAAGCAGTTATAGCATTGACTTTATTTTGCTTGAAACATTTTTGAACAAGTTTGTGTGATTTTTAGTTTACAACAAAACTCTAAATGTAACAACCAAATGTGATTTAAATGTTACATCCAAATCTAAACATCCTTTTTATTTTACGATTCAACCACATAAAATTACACCGCAGAGTTATTATTATCAAGTATTTACATAAGTAAGTAAAAACAACAAGAACAATTTATCAATTTTTTTATAAAATGTTTCGTAGTTACAATCGATATCATTATTTTATGCAATATTTGCATTAACAAGATCCTCCATAATTATAAATATAATTCATGTTTATTTTGCCACTGTTTACTATTTACGACACTTAAAACTTTTTGATATCATGCAAACAATGTAAAATAAATAAATAAGTTAGGTAAAAATCATACGAAAGTATTTACCAGGAAAGTAGAAAAGCACATTTAACCGAAGAAAATTTCCAAGTTCGCATAAGGTAAATACCATTTTTTGCTCACTTGTTTATCGGGGAATTTTTTTTTTAAACTTGCTTTTGGGAAGATGAGTTTTAAAGCGGCCATCGAAGGCGTTTCGGTTGGCACAATGGTTAGGTCTTGAGAAAGGCTCCGTTGGAGTTTGTTTGACCAACGATGATATTTTGTGGATGCGTATTCATGCATTTTTAACGGTTGGGCCAACGATACTATTTTGCAATTTTAAACACATGTGTTTTTAATTATTAGGCCAACAGACATATTTTACCGTTCGTCTATGTTTATTTTCAAATATTCTCTGTACTATAACGATCCCTCAATGAAATTACAAGAACGCAATGTTGGACTAATAATCTGTGTAATACACATAGTTTGAAAGAAACCTCATTCCTAAAACTTAGCTTGAAGCAACTATATTTAAATGATTAAAAAAATACAGTATTTTACATGACATAATTTTTGATCAAATTGTATTTCTTATTATAATTTGTAAGTCAATGGTTGCAATTACAGTGTGGCATGAAAAAGATGTTTTTTGTCTCAACTTATCCAAAATATCGCTAAAATAAATGTGTTCATTTTTGAGTATGTCCATGTTTCAAAAATAAGTAATAACTGATTCCAATCATTTTTTTAGTATGTCCATGTTTCAAAAATGAGTTTGAACTGATTCCAATCATTTTTGAGCATGTCCATGTTTCAAAAATGAGTATGAACTGACCTTTAAGTGTTCAGTTTTGAGTATGTCCATGTTTCAATATTCTGAGTATTTCTGGTATTTCAGAATTGAAGGCATTGGATCGTCCTATTTGAAACAAAAAGTTTCATAACAAGATGAAAACATCAATTTACGCAGATTTGAAAGAGTAATTTTTCTCAATGGTATTAAACTTTTATTTGCATAAATAGTAATGAAAAAATTTTGTGGAGGTAGATTGCAATATATATTACAATATGAGATATTTAAGACCGAGTTACAAACAAGAAAATATTTTGCAACATATCACTGAAACAAATTTGATATTTGCTAATACATGCAACAGTGGATTATAACTATAGTAAAGCTCAAACAAATTGTTTCAAATCCCTTGGGATGTCTGTTAATTAATAATTTCATAAAGACTCATAGAAATTTCGCATATTTAAAGAATTATTTGTTCTCAAATACTTTCGTTTATGTTTTACCCTTAGAAACAACTTATAAAAAATTTAAATCCAATTAATTTTATAAAGCTTAAATACTGCACAGCAAAATGTATATGCGAGAATATTTAATTTCCAGACATATGCAAATTAATTAGTAAATCTTCAATTAGGGTTTAGCTTCCATATATAATTCATGCAATTTAATTGAATTAAATAGTCTGAAGTGATAAAAGTCGTATGTATGTAAAATAAAAAATAATATTAAACATAACGAAGATTTATATACATTCCGGAATTAAATATTAATATATTTCAAAAATAAGCTATGATCTATTGACATTTAATCTTTACAATAAAAAAATAAGTTTTGAATGTCGTTAGAAAATGTGTTATATACGTGCGTGGCTCATAAAAATCCAGGTGTTACAAAGTAATTAATAAAATTTGTAAGTTTTGAAAATCTAAATGTCCTTTATTAAGAAAAAGATATTGAATAGATTATAATAATTTAAAATATGCTGCATGATTTAAGGGGGTTCGGAGCATAAAAATCTTTAAAATTTGGAAAAATATTTTATCGTTTTAGTATTAATATTTTTTTTTCGCTTAAAATGACGTTTAAATCATTTTTAAATCCTAATTAGAACAAGATATATATTATTTTTTGTTTTCAAAATTTAGCTTTCAAATATTGGTTGTCATGGAAACGTTTTTACGTTTTCCTGCATGACGGGTTTTTTTAACCAGTTCTCGTCTTTAAATCATTATAAGTCAAGAACATTTACAGATAAATGGTTCAAACTTGGAACATGTCCTTTTCAATTACGTTACTTTAACTTAAATTCAGCAAATTGAAAAAGAATATTTACTTTTAAAAATATGATTTTTTAAAAATAAGTTACATAATTTTTTTTTATTTTAAATGTTTTTTTTTTTTTTTTTTATAAATATTTCAAAAAATGGTGAATCACAATTAAAGCTGATATATTTCAAATTAATTAAATGTAAGAAAATGAAAATGACGAATAATATTTCGAGTTATAACGATTTTAAATTACCCCACTCTTTTTAAAATTTTAAAATTTTAAATAAAATAAAACTTTATGAGAAGTTTTATGATTTGATTTTGTTTACAAGCTATATCGTTAACCATCACAAAAAAAAAAAAAAAAAAAAAAAAAAAAAAAACATCACAATACTAATTCAATAAATGAAAATGTTTTTAAAATGTGTCCCGGACAAACCTTAAGTGAGATTATTAAATAACAGTATTACATTAGATGCGTTATTATCCAACAATTTGGCTTGTGACTATAAACAAACAAAGGAATAAATTGGTAATTTTCTCTGTTCTTGCTTTTGAAAACTGTCAATTAGTATAAAAGATGTGAATCTCAAATGAATATAAAACTGTAGTAATTAACATGTTTGTTAAAAAATTCTTCTTCTTTAATTTCATTTTTTAGAACCAATTTTCATGGGATAATGATACGCACATTTAGAGCTTGAACTATTAAGAATATTACACTGCTGTTCAAAAATTAATAGAGAGTGACCGGTCATTTTCGCCTTTTTTATACGGTTTGTTGAATATATACTCAAATTCTTGACAATTTTTTCTTGAAATTCGAGGATATAAAGCACATGTTTGATTTCAAGAACAGTAGAAACAGTATACTGCAATTAAAAAGTTAATACAATGAATATTTGATAAGATATGGCCATTTGTTTGAAATAATCTTTAACTGCGCATGCGCGACCAATACCAACGATTTTTTTTTCCTGATTTGATAGTCCACACACTGTTAAAAATTTGCAGTAAACTGTCCAGTCATTGGACCGTTTTTATAAAAATTTATTACATAACAGTAATTTAACTTTATTCTGACCATAATATGGGCAATAATAATGGCAGAATAGAGTTAAATTACAGTTATGTAACCGTTTTCTATAAAAAACGGTCAATTAATTGGATAGTTTACTGCAAATGTTTAACAGTGCATATAATCCAATGAGATTTTCCCCTGTATATGTCATTTAGCTCACTTTATTGCTTGCTATCTTTCCGAGTTTTCACGCTATTTGAGTGATATTTTTATCTGATTTACTCTATAGAATTGACTACCAAATAATGAAAAAAATAAATAAAAAATGGTATAGTTCGCGCATGCGCAGTTATAAATTATTTCATACAAATGCCCATATCTCATCAAATATTCGATATATTAATTATTTTAATTGCCGTATACTGTTTCCACTGTTCTTGAAACCAAACATGTGCTTTATATCCTCGAATTTTAAGAACAATTTGTCAAGAATTTCAGTATATATTCGACAAACCGTATAGAAAGCGAAAGCGACCGGTCACTGCCCCTTAATTTTGGGACAGCAGCGTATTACATTGCGAATTTTTCAAATTCTCTTGATACCATAATGTTATTAAAAGAGAAAAAAATGGCGTTTTCTGAAAAAAATAGGAAAATCATTTTTTAAAAAATACAATATAAATTTTCATGAAAGTTGCATTTTGCAACTTTTTAAAAAACCTTAAATCATACAGACATATATTAAGAAATTCAAGCTTTAAATGTATTTTTTAAAAGAAAATGTCAATTTACAATTAATTTGGAATATAATTTAATTAAGTTAACCAATTTTAATAAATGTTTGAATTGTAATGTGCGCCATGCATTCAAAAAGTTATTATATATATGTATATATATATATATATATATATATATATGTGTGTGTGTGTGTGTGCGTGTGTATGTTTGTTTGTTCAATTGCACAATATACAGTTTTTAATCTCAATAATTAGTTTAACAAATTTCCTAGAAATGGGATTTTATAATTTGAAGATAAAATTCTGCTTTGTATTCAAACAACGTTTTGTATTTAATTTTTTGAGAACTAAACATTTTGGGTCAATAATCAAATTCCATATAAACTAATCTCCTTTTAGGATCAGATAGCATATACTTCTTTCCAGAACAACATTTATGGAATTCTACTGACGAAATTTCTTTCATATTCGAAATTACTTTCCTTCTATATTATTTCCTCTAAAATTTCTATATTTTTCCTCCATATGTATATACATATCATATACATTTCATCATTTATATATATATATATATGTATATGTATATATATATGTATATGTATATATGTGTGTGTGTGTGTGTATCAAAAAATTCCAACCACAAAAAAAATTGGCATTCTTTTTTCGAAAAGTACTATAATTTAGAAAGATTCTTTTATATTTTTATTACAATTCAGTGAAAAATAGTGCATTAAAATACATGAATAATGATTACATTTTAGTGTGCATTAGATTTTTTGTATTGTTCTGTGGGAAAGAAAGACTTTAGGAAATAAACTAACAATAAAGCTCTTTGAGTTTATATGAAAATATAACAGTAACAAAAAATAAAATTATGATTTCCAGGTTTTCGGGAAACATATTATAATAAAGTTTTTTTTTTTTGGTGAAAGGAAGAAATTCGTCCTAGAAAGAAAGAATTTTTCTACATATATTCTTAATGTAAAACATAATTTTGCGTTAAATCTTGTATACCATGAGAACTCTTTCGAGCATAAAAAATACAAAACATAATTCGTAAGTACTTTAATAATATTTAAAATACAATTTAATTTTATGTTCTGTATCTATCTTTTCGAAAGGAGGAGCGAAATCTCAATTTCCTAAACCTCTCGCTATGCAAGAGATTTTATCCGGTATTTTCTCCATTGTTTGGAATTTAGTGTGTTCTTCCTACATGTTTGAAGTTTGAAGGTGGAGGGGGAGCTTTGAGACCTATAGCAGCATGACTGTTGTGTCCTACAAGTCCTGACAAGTCCTACAAGGCTGTTGTGTCCTGAATGTCCTACATGTTACTCACACAATTATTTTGTAAGAATGCATATCTCAAAACAATTAAAATGAATGATCGCAATCAAAACAATAAACAATAAAAATAACAGATTTTTGAAAATCATTATATGATGGCCATTGTATTTAAAGACATATTATATTACTAGATCCATTTTAACACAATTATTCAAATTGGTAAAGCAATCATATGAGTTGTAATTTTCCAACTGGATGAAAAATTTCCGGGCCAGGATTCGAACCTGGGATCTCTTGGCTGAAGCTGCCATGCTCTACCAACTGAGCCATTCCAGTCAGATCTGGAGAACCCAATTCATCCGGTTAACCTGTTAACTGGATGAATGACGCTCTCCAGATTCGACCAGGGTGGCTCATTTGGTAGAGCATGGCAGCTTCAGCCAACAGATACCAGGTCCGTATCCTGGCCGATTAACTGGAATAATTAGGTCCTCCAGATCCAACCGGGATGGCTTTCTTGGTATCTTCAGCCAAGAAATCCCAGGTTCGAATCCTGGCCTGGACCTTTTTCGTCCAGTTGGAAAATTACAACTTATATATTATAGTATACTTAGTGGAGTATTGTTTACGTAAAAACTTTTAAACGTTTTAGCCTCAGATTTCTAAAATGATTTTTCTACAATTTTGAATTACATTTTGAAAAAGAATCAAAAAACAGTTTACTGCCACAGTACTTTTGCAATAAGCAAAAGCAAAAGTTTGTTTTAATCATTTCCCATTATGTATTGAAAAGCAATTTTTGATTAAAAATGTTTCGATAAATACAAGTAATATCTATCAACGTGAGTTATGTTTTATTCATCAGAGTGTATATTAAATTAACATAGTGTTAGTTAAAAACGCATGTTCGGAGCACTAAAAAAAGAATACAGCGAATAAGGAGAAACAATTTAATTTTCATTTCAATTAAGAGCAAAAGTATTCAATGAAATAAGTTTCCAATCAAATATAATTGCAATTTCTTTTCTTTTTTAAAACGCAAAACTTCAACTAATAAACTTTATAAAGGATACACGAAACGATAAATTAACCTTTTTTACGATATAAAATATGAAAACGTTCATGAAAAGGATTCATTAAAATTTATTACTAAAATAGGTATTGATAAAATATATATGAAATTTTTTAAATGACTTTAAAAACCCTAGATGTTAACAGTAACTAAAGCTCTCCGAGCGCTTTCGTCTCAATCTAAGCCATTATCCATTTTTCAAAAATGTTTTCATATTTTACATGCAAAACCTCAAATATTAATAATAAATAAATTCAGTTTCTAAATTAAAATAGAACATAAATAAATTAATAAATGAAATGATGAAATCATTTAAAAAGTTTTTTACACTAAGTTAATTTCAAATCACAAGCATAAATGCTTAGAAATATTAAAGAAAATATAAATTTAATATTATATAATGCAATGATTTTCTATTATTAAAACAAAGCAATTTTAAATCACTTTCTCCTATTTTTACAATTCAATGCTCACTTTTCCATTAAAGATTTATTTATGTGTTCTTTAGTTACTTTTATTCAAATGAGCAAAATTTAATTTCTATTCATATTCATTAGTTTTAAGTTTAGTTTCACAAAGTTTTAAAAAGCCATCAATTTCATGATAGAAAAAAGACTTGACTATAACTGAGTGAATACCTTGACAAGATATCAAGAAAGAAAACTGATTATTCTTCCAAAATGCTTTTTGATATTTGAAATTCATTCATACGTTTGGAATTTTAATCATTAAGGCGTTAGCAGTTTTTTTTTTTTTTTTTTTTTTTTTTTTTTGGGGGGGGGGGGGGGAGTCATTTTTTTCTGCATTTCAATTATCTACATTTTAAATTCAATTTTAAATCAAAGCCTTGACTATTACTTAGTGAATACCTTCACAAGATATACTGATTTTTCTTCCAAATCAATTTTTGATATTTGAAATTCATTCATACGTTTGAATCCAACATTCATTGAGATTCAGGGAGGTGCTGGGTTCGATCCCAATCGCGCCCGTCGGACTACTCGCTCGGAGTTTTCGTGGTTTTCTTTCGAGCCGTGGATTTTCTCCATGCGTAAATACTGATTAGGTTCCCTTAGAAAGACCCCCACGAAGGGCACTCCCCCTGGGCCTATATCCCTAGTGTCGATAATTGGCCGTCAATAATCAACCCAACCCTCATTGAGATTCAAACGAGTATTCAATATCCAATGCATTGAGACGTCAGCAGTTTTTTTTTATTTTATTGGTAAAGATTGACAAAAAGTTTTTTTTTTTTTTTTTTTGTTGCCCTGATTTTAATTATCTAGATTTTACATTAAATATTAAATCCAAGCCTTGACTATTACTGAGTGAATACCTTGACAAAATATCAAGAATGAAAACTGATTTTTTTTTTTTTTTTTTTTTTGGGGGGGGGGGTAAAGATTTACAAAAAAGTAATTTTTTTTTTCTGTCATAATTTCAATTATCTAGATTCTAAATTCTTCCAAAATGCTTTTTGATATTTGAAATTCATTCATACGTTTGAATTTTAACCATTAGGGCGTTAGCATTTTTTTTTGGTGGGGGGGGGGCAAAAAAGTCATTTTTTTCTGCATTTCAATTATCTACATTTTAAATTCAATTTTAAATCCAAGCCTTGACTACTACTGAGTGAATACCTTCACAAGATATCAAGAATGAAAACTGATTTCTCTTCCAAAATACTTTTTGATATTTGAAATTCATTAATTAAATTTTTAATCAATAGGGCGTCAGCTTTTTTTTTTTTTTTTTTTTTGTAAATATTGACATAAAAGTAATTTTTTTCTGCCATGATTTCAATTATCTAGATTTTAAATAAAATTTTGTTATCGATTTTTAATTAATCTATTTATAGGATATTTAACAGTCAATATGTTTTTGTAGTATGAGAATAGAAATATATTGGACAAAAATATCATTAACTACACTGTTAGTTTATATAAACCTAGTTTTTAAGTATAAATCAAAATTTCAATCTGACCTAAGAGAAATAAAAAAACTCAAATTATTTTAAGTACACAAACAAATTCGAAATACTATAATCGAAAATAATGTTAAATTGTAATTATTAGTCGCTGAACAAAACATGTAAGACGAATTCATATTTAATACTTTGGAAATTTTTCCATAGAAAATTTCACACGCCTTGCATTCATAATATTCAAACTTTAATTGTTTAATAGGCGTATAGCCAACTTAGTGAAAAAGTAATGCTGGATTTCCTTTGATTTCGTGTTTGCCCCAGGGTTGGTGGCTCACGGAAAATATTCCATCTTGTGCTGCGTTTGTAGCCTTGCCAACAGGTTATAGTGAGAAAGTTCCAGGCTGAGTATCGTTCCCAAGTGGTTCAGTTGGTAGAACGTCAGTGCGCTACACTGATATCCCGGGTTCGTGTCCCGGCTTGGGTACTTTTTCACTAAGTTGTCTATACGCTTATTAAGCAATTAAAATTTGAATATTATGTAAGACGAAACAGAATAAAGACATACCGACTGTTATGATACAGAAACTGGTATGCTTTGAAAATCACAAAGTTTATTTTTTAAGACTAAGGGGTCAGCCTTCTGCGAGCTACGCTCGCCAATCAACGTCGAGACTTCGCAGCCTCTAAAAACATGCTACTGTGCTCTGTTTTGAAAATATAAACCTGTTACTGATGATTGAATGATATTATCACGAACGGCGACAATCTTCTATAATGGGGTTGAAATATTTTCCCATTTAACTGGGTCATTTTTAGGTTCCTATGGCCGTATCCACTGTTATTGCGACAGCTGACGGGATTTATAAGTAAGTGATTGATAAGTTTCGGGGATTGATAAGCAAGATCAATTACACATTTGAAAATCAGCTCGAATAAAATGTTTAAGTAAAAAATATCGCTGCCTCTCGATCTTTTCTAACAACGCTACACTGTTAAAAATTTGCAGCAAACTGCCCAGTCATTTGACCTTTTTTCGAAAAAACGGTTACGTAACCGTAATTTAACGGTATTCTGACCCTATTATTGCTCATATTATGGTAACAATAGAGTTAAATTACGGTTATGTAGCCGTTTTCTGTAAAAACGTTCAAATAACTGGCCAGTTTCCTGCAAATTTTTAACAGTGTATGGACAATATTCTTCCTTCGTATTCGAAGTTACGAAAATTCGTCTGCATGGAAATGACATTCAGAACCGCGGCATTGAAAAAAACTCTGTATAGAAAATTTACGCTTATATTTTTTGTTTATATCGGATTTTAGATACTTTCAGGAAGATGAATAGCTTATGCATCCCTGTTAAAAATTTGCAGCAAACTGTCCAGTCATTTGACCGTTTTTATAGAAAATGGTTAGATAACCGTAATTTAACTATATTCTGACCCTAATATGGGCAATAATATGGTCAGATTAGAGTTACATTACGGTAACTCTTTTCTCTGTAACAGTTTTCTTTAAAAACGGTCAAATGACTGGACAGTTTGCTGCAAACTTTTAACAGTATATGAATTTTTTTCTCTACTTTATTCCACCTTCATGAATATTTTGCATGTTATTTTTAAAATGTACTTTTTTTATTTTCTTTAATTAATAAGTACATGGCAAAAAAATCTCTCAAATTGACAGAAAAAGCTGTCAGTTTTGGCGCCAGTGGAAAACCATTTACTTTACAGAAAATATCTGTATATTTTCATTAAAACATATTTTTTTCTGTAAAAATGCTAGATTTTTCCTGTAAAATTACAAAATCCAAATTTTTTGTTTTACAGAATTTTTTTTTTCTTTAAAACATTTTTTTTTCTGTAAAAAATACAATATTTTTCTGTCAAAATTTCAGATTTTTTTTACAATGTATATACGAATTTTTTCATATGTATTTATCGAATAGCATTTCGCACAAAATAATCCAAAGCATTTTATGCATGCATTTACCTTTTCTGTATTTATGCTGCTCCAAGTGGTGAAAAAATAAAAAAAAACTTGCTAGCCGAACTATTATTACGCCATGTGATTCCCCGAGGCTAACGAAAAAGACAGGCAACCGCGATGCATTCCACTTTTCTTTTTTTTACAGACCGCTAGTGTGACGTGATGCTCTTTTCTTACACCTGCATTGGTGGATTCCAGCATCACGTCACCCCCGCGGTCTGTAAAAAAAGATACGCTTAAAGCACCGCGGTAGCCTTTCTTTTTCGTTAGCCTCGGTGATTCCCCGAGGCTAACGAAAGAGAAAGGCTACCGCGGTGCTTTACGCGTATCTTTTTTTACAGACCGTGGGAGTCACGTGATGCTCGAATGCACCAATGAAGGTGTACGAAAAGAGCAACACGTCACTTTAGCGGTCTGTAAAAAAAGATAAGTGGGATGCACCGCGGTAGCCTGTCTTTTTCGTTAGCCTCGGTGATTCCCAATGTGACGTCACATGAATATTGTTCATAAGAAAACCATTTTACATGTATCTGTATAATATACGACTTAATTTTATAAACAAGATTTTTTTTCTAAAATTACAATTCTTTGTTTTATTTAATTTAAAGTAGATAATGTTATAAAATTGGTAATTTATATAAAAACACCGATTTATTATTGAGTATTAAAATTGTTTTGGTAATATCGTATAAAATAAAGTGATAAGTGTGTTTAGAAAAGATGTCTGCCATTTTAAGTGATTGCAATTGATGAAACTTATTCACGCTAGTGATTCTGAAAATGAGAAGCTGCCACTGGAGACTTTTTTAACACTTTCCAATATAGTTGAGAAGTATTTAGTAATTCGGTTTGTCTGGCCGTCTGTCTCTCCATGGTCTAACTCGCGTAAATATACTCCGATTGCCATGTAATTTATATATGTTATTTAGGTTTATCACGGCATGCTCGGTATTGAAAATGAAGTGTGTACCATTTATGCTTCATTTACTGGGACAATTTAAAATAATCCGTTACATTATTGTCAATGGGTAAAAATAGTTTGCTGCGTATTTTAATAATATTACATAATTTTAGCTTATCTACCAATTTTAACATCGATGCTTTTTGTAAATGTATATGTTAGATTAGATGATGCAGATAACGAAACTGACAGTCAATTGGTGAACCAGAAAATGGTGTTGTCATAGCAATATCGCACAATCCACTGCAATATGGAATTAATGGTAACCTGATTACTGATGATGTTTCCGAGTCCAGATAATATCAGTAATCGGGTTGACATTCATTTCACATCGCAGCAGGATGTAGGATGTTGCTACTGTAACACCTCTTTCTGGTGGGCTAGCTGACTTGCTGTTTCGTTATCTCCATCATCTAATCTATCATATATATATAAAAAACATTGACGCTAAAATTGGTAGATAAACTAAAACAGTGTAAAATTTATTAAATGCTCTGTAAATGATTTTTCCTCATTGACCGTAGTGTAACGGAATATTTTAAAGTATCCCTGTATCATATATATCAAAATCAGGGACTAAAATTGGTTGCAAAAATATAATGCTGCCTCCCGCTCTATATAATATAACGGATATAATAACACTAAACTTACACCAAGTGTTAATTTTTTAAATGAATCAATTTTTATTATACAGTAAGTTTTTGTATCTTGAAACGCAGATATATAATGAGCCATACTCGAAATAGATACACGAAATTCTGTAAATTTTTCGCATTTCGATAACTTGTAATTCTTAACTAATTCGATAACTTGTATGCATTTCAATCAAAAATTATAACTTAAAATTTGCAAGCAAAAAAAATGTAGCATTTTGATTATTGTTAATATTTATATTATTTTGAAATGTAATTTTGTTAAAAAAAAAAAACATATGTGGAGAGGGCTACAAATAAATGTGCTTACATAGACATAATTGCATATTGTGTCATTGTTACCGCCCCACGCACATTAGAATATGTGTATCTTGTCTTCTGAAATTCAATATAATACCTTTTTTATGTAAAATAATCAATCAAGACGTAAAATATAATTGAAGACTTTGATAATGTTGGCAAAATTACACATAAGCAAGATGACAATAGAAGTGCACCATTAATTGAAAGTGCTTCAAAATGAGTTTCGGGTTTTTTTTATGTTTATATACAGAAAATAACGCTTGGAATTATTAATTAAAAGAGAGGCAGTACATAAATATGAGGATCAAAGGATGACCCTCAAGTAATAAAAGTCCGTAATTTATCCTGAAAAGAAATTGGTGATACTCTAAATTCATCTTTAAACATATTCATTGTAATCTAATTTAGTTAATTCAGTTAACTGAGGAGTTGGGTCAATTGCGGGTCCAGGGATTTGCTCTATTCCATTGTCACCAAATCAGTACCTGCTTTTAAAAGACTAGAATAGAAAAACGAATAAAGCACGATATTAAATAGATATAAATAAAAACATACATTTTATTTTCATTTAATATATATGTTACGGGTAGCAAGTTCTTATATATGACGGGTTTGTTTGCTTACTTTTGCTTGGATCATAGCTTTGGCCACGACGTACTGTATGGCGCAAACTTCTTCACGTACCATAATGGTAGGTGGACGTAAGCTCATTTTAAGAAACATTGCAGGAAAAAGTGTGAACTAATAAATGGGGATCATCTTGTATATTTTAATTGGATTCCATTTACATACTTAATTTAATACCTGAATAAATTTACAATACTTACATATGCAACACGTCAACAAGTTTTAAAACACACACACACAAACAAAAAAACAATTTTGTCACTTATGTAACATAAAGAAATTCATGAAACACTTCCGATAAAATAACCTTTTCAATAATGCAGAATAAAACAATTTAATCAAAGAACTTTTAACGATTATAACAAAATAAAGGTTCTCAAAAAGCTTTTAAAAACTTTATTTTATATTATTGATTAAAATTATAAAAGAAAAATAACGAAATTTTTAGAGAAAGAACGCCATTTAAATTTTCTAAAGTAGCCCAAATTTCGTAAATTTAATTTGTTTTCTAAGATAAACAAAAACATGATTAACTAAATTATCTTTTACAGACAAAAAATCTAGAAACAAGAAATGTGCTTTTCTCCCTTTGCTCGCCCTTTTAAATTGCAGACTTTATCGCTAAAAATTGTGCTTCATTTATATATTCAGGTAAAATATTTATACGTTCGTATTTTTGTACAAAAATAAGTTTGATTTATTCTTTCTGAAAACGTTGAATTATGTATTAGTAGTCTACTTTGTAAAATAGTTACAGGATAATATAATCAGCTAAAAAATGTACCTAAACTATTTATTTTTCTTCTGATTAACATATATCATCTAAAACACCGCGGTGAAATTAGAATATTTTAAAACACTATAACTCAAGTGCATGATAACATAATTTATTCCTTTTAAAGAAAAAATTATCTGAAAATTTTGTCTGGCATATTTTAGTATTAATATGATAAAATGTAATTTTTGTGTAACACACAGGACACAATTTGAAACACACAGGACACAATTTGAAATTACACTTTGAAATTAACTCAGGAAATTTATTGAAAATAAATAAATAAAAATTTCAGATTCTAATTTTCTAATAATTATAATATCATATCTATCTCAAAGTAATAAATAGGGATAAAAAACAAACAAATTGTGATGTATAACAAATCCTGTAACACTAGACGCTTTATACTATATCACTCACTTTATGCTTAACACTTAAGCTGAATTCAGCTTTGAAAATGAAACCACACTTATACTAATTATTGAATTCATACTAATTACGTGCAATCATTTTCAAAAGCTGAACGTAAGGCCAACAAGACCCCTATAAATCCCATGGTCCATACCAACTTTCAAGCAGGAGGAACCGGTCTCTTCAAATTTAACACTCACCTTCTATAGACAATCACTCAGACATTCACTCAGATCTTAAACCCTCTAATTGTTCGAACCTTGATGATGACAGTTAACGCATAATCTTCATTCTAACAAGGAAATAAATAACAATAAAATTAAAAAAAAAAACTTTAATAGCCCGATTTATTTTCATAAAATCCTTTTTATACCTAAAATCCCACATTTAACACAGGTTTTATAATTGTTTGTAAATATAATTTATACATTTAATGATATTTAATAACGTTAACAATAAAATGTTTTAATTTACATCGATTTAAAATTTCCATGCACACATGTGTTCTCAATTATTACAAAACTTAAACTAATTGCAAACAAATAGTCAATTTATTAAAGGAAAACATAAGTAAAATGAGTCTATAACTGCAACACACAAAAACAGATCAAATTTAAAGTTCTTATAGTATTGCCAGTGCTCTGCTTTATTTCAATACAATTTTGTTCTTTGCCACCAGTTTTTTAAGAGAATAAAATTCGTTTCATTTAATGAAAGAGTAAATAAGGCGAAAACAAGGCAAATTATACCATTGAAAAAAAGTAGTGCCAATCAAGCAATCTGAATTTTACATAAGTAGAACACTGGCAACACTGACTACTTCTGGTGCAGCTCTCACGTAGCGTTGAGACCTGGTGCATTTTAAAGCACTATATTGTGCATTTTAACCCTGTATGTTTTGTTTTATTCGGCTTATATGATTTTATTAATTCTATTATTTTTTCTCTGTTAGCTAAATTTGTAATATGAGTCAAATCCACCTCGTCATTTACGCAGTCGATATTAACCATATCTTCCCAACCTCGATTATCGTCGTTTATACTTGATGTAGTTACTTCATCAGTTTTGGACGGAACTTAATTTTAATGTATCCTACTCGTACCGTGTTGTCGCTTATTATTCTAACAACATCTTCCACTACTTTTAACGTCAAGTCTTTTACTGCTTTTCTACCTATTATTAAATCATAGTCAGTCTCTTGTACCACGTAAAATTTATCCTGTATTTCTATATCGTCTGCATTGACTTTATGCCCGAAATAACCCGTTGGCTTAATTTCTTTACCAGCTATGCCCGATATAGATATATTATCGCTGGTTAGCTTTGGCGTGTTTATTGCAGTATGATATCTTCAATTGGCGATTGAAATGTCACTCCCGGTATCGATTATTACGTTTTGTTTGTTCCGTGAATATCTTGGATTCTTCCTTTTTTACCATTTAACGTGTCCATATTAACTGTTTTTCTTTGCGTCTTTTTGGTCCCATCTTGGTATTTTGTTTATCTTCAATTTTGAATAATTTGCGGAATAAAATGTGAATATTCTTGTTGTTTTTTACTCGCCATGGTGCATTTCGCACTCACGTGACAAGGGTTGCCACATAAAAAACATATTATGTGCGACTCTTTTCTTCCGTGACTCACACTGTGCCTATTGTCAACTTGGCGTCTTTTCGGATTGGCGTAGTCAGCCGCTCTCGATCTTCTGTCTTCAAAATTGCCGCTTGTATTCCTAACTGATTGCTTATTGCAAACCCTTCGTGCCGTTTCGTAAATATCTAATTTACTAACTAAGAAATCAATTTTCTTTATTACTAATAATTCCTCTGCGAAATGTGTCTTTCTTTCTGCAGGTAAATTATGCCTGATTTGATTAACTACAATTAATTCCAATAATTCTTCAAAGTTAACTACTTGAAGATCTTCAATCCATTGTTGAAAATACACCTTGATATCATAAGCGAAATCGCGCCAATTAGCCAATGGCTCCTTTTTAGATGAGAAAAAATTTAGCCTAAACTCTTCTGGAGATAGTTTGTACTGTTTTAGAAGAATATTTTTTATGTAATCATAATTGTGAATTTCGGGTTCGTTTTTTCTGGTTATTATATTAATCACCTCTAATGGCATTAGATTAATTAAATAGTTTACCCCTTCTTTTTTAACAATGGCCGTTTGCGCCATTTGTTTTTCGTACATAGCCAAATATTTTCGCTTTATTTTTTAACGAAAGTTCTAATATCATTCGAACTTTCATATTTTGTTAATAATCTGAGCAATTTAAATTGCTTACTTGGATTTCTCCTTGGGTTCACATCGATGTGTTCTCTTGGATTTTGCTGCATTTGTATTTTCTTAATCTCGAAATCTCTTTCGCGATCTTTTCGCCCCAATTCTACTTTCCATTTTCTCTCTTCCATTTCCATTTCCATTTTCAATTTCTTTTCTTCAATCTCTGCTTGTAATTTCTTCTCTTCAATCTGCCACCGCCATTTCTTTTCTTCTACTTTCGATTTCGCCTGTAGTTTTTTCTCTTCTCTTTCTTCTTCTGTTTCCTCTTTTCCAGCTGCTATAACTACTTCTAAGCAATCCTTTATAACATCTTCATCGTAATTCTCCCAGCTTTTAATCAGCTTTATTAAAACAGGGACTGTCGGTTTTTCTGGTGATTCAATTCCGCATTCCTCGCAGAGATTTATTAGATCAATTCTCTTTATTTAGGGTTCCCATGTCTATCTTTCAAAATTGTACTTGAGTACTACGATTACGGTTTTCACACTTGCCTTGTTAATTCATAACCCAACTTTTGATACTGGCGGTTTACAGTACATTAGCTTTGATTCCTATTTCACAATTTATTCCACTACTAGTTGCTGTTCCTTTTAATTTCCTGGCCTCGAGCCCCCAAATTTGTAGAAAGGTGATATGTAAAAAGTTAATTTACTGAATTAATTGAACAACTAGACTTCAAAATAACAAAAGCGTGAACTTTAATACCATTCTAGAAAATCAATTCCACAACGCTTCGTTGGATATTTCTTCAAAATATCTTACACTTCTCACCCAAAACATACAATATTCTTATTGGCACATAGTCCCATTAGGCCTGGCAGTGCTCTAATTGACTCTTCCACACTTCGACGCTTCCTCGATGATAAAAATATAGTAGAAAGCCGTAAAATACTGGCTCTTTTTCCTATTTTGAAGATATTCAAATCTTGATCTCGCGATCCAAACTTTTTATAACTCGTGCCTTGAAATCGTGGATAGTAAAAATACTAGAATGTCAGTTAATTTGATGATCACGCACATCATAAAGGAAATGAAGTATGTTTAAACTCAAATCCTACATATATATATATATACGAAGTAGATGTATTTAAAGAAACATTAATAAAACAATTTTTACAATCATAGGAACTGATTTTTTTATGTATTTCTGAAAAAAAAAAGAAAAGAAAAGAATATTATATAATCTCTGCACAATATATCGTGATTATTTTATCGAATTGTTTGAGAGGAAAACATAGGTTAATAATTTTGTATACTTTATCAGAATAAAAGGTTTTCATAGCAGGAAATGATTTTCTAGAAATGATCAAAGAAGCAATAAACTATATTTTTAGAAGGAGTTTTGAATATCATATTCTAAATTCAATTCAATTTGCATTTTGTTTGTGCAATAATAATGAAACATTTTTTAACATGTTATCAATATGACTCTATTAACGTTTTCAAACATAATAAATTATGATAACCCGTTTAAGAATAAAAATGGAATTAATCTTTGGAAACAAATTTATTAAATAGCATACAATAAATTTATTAAAAATCTTTAAAAAATTGCTTTTTCTAATTAATTTCCAATGACATATATTTCAAACGTATTTTAAAAATATTCTTACTGTGTACTATCTTAATTATGTGTATAATTATTGAAAGACATGTGCAATACGATTTTTTGTTTCATAATATAATTTTTGTATTTATATATTTATTTATGTTAGTGTGTATTTAAAGTATTTACTTAAGTTAATTCCAAGTAAAATAAATAACATTTTAAGAAGTAACCTGTATATCTATGATATATATATTTTTTAAACTTGTAATATATATATATATATATATGTACGATTTTAAATATAACTCTTTCCGCTAGATGGCAGCACCAAAGAACAGTTTGAAAGAGACTATGCTTTGAATTCCAGCTTTACGTCAGAAATTAAATAAATAAAAAAACATTCTATTAACTTTTGCATATTCCTAGAACTTTAATTCTTATTATGTTTAAAATATTCTGTCATTATTTTTCTGTATCATATTACTAATTTGCTTTCATTCTTTTTTATTATATTTTGTGAAATGCTAGCCTGTTTTATGCGGGACAGTCATGTAAAAAATGTCATTCTGTGTTGATTCTGAATGTAAAAGAGTGATGTAAATTCTACTCTAAT
This sequence comes from Maratus michaelseni, assembly GCA_963931845.1. NCBI lineage: Eukaryota > Metazoa > Arthropoda > Arachnida > Araneae > Salticidae > Maratus > Maratus michaelseni. Next base: position 286,176,741 of record OZ007596.1, on the reverse strand, counting down.
TCGAAAAGTCTTATTATACTTATTAAATATCTGAAAAGTATTCAATTCTCCCGTAATGATTGTGAACTGAGTCAGTAATTTTAATTTAAGACACAATTCTTCATAAGAAAATGCTGCTGGTTTTTAAAGGAAAAGCTTCTGTTCTTCAAATCGTGCTGCGGAACAAGAATTTTTCTTTTGATCGGTGAGATATTAAAATAATAGATTATCATCTAGGTGATTCTTCATAAAATCAATGATTATTCATTAGTATATTCTAGTCAATTGGTGTACATGAAAATTCATCCTGGAATCGAACCCTCGACACAAATCCAAGGTACGCAGATTCTCTTTATTTATTTATTCAGTAAGAAAATCTCAAATAATTCTAAATCTTTAATTCCGAAACTATACAATATATATATATATACATATATAAACAGTTACAAGAATTAAGTTGTATTTCCATGTCTGCTTTTGATTTAAGACAGTTAAATACACTTAACTATAATAAATAGTATTCCATATGTGACTGCATTTTCTTGTATTTTTTGTGTGATTTTGTATGATTTTGTATGATTTTCTTGTATGATTTAAGAATAACTTAAATATACAATCTTTTTTTCAGATTATGTAAATTGTATATGAATGAAGTATAAACTTCGATATTATTAAAAATATATGTTTTTATTCCCTTCTTTTCCATTTTCAGTTTTGTTTGTTTGTGTTTCTTTTTATATTTTATTATTTACGTCTACTTCTTTATTTTGCATACTTCAGAAATTCCCTTAACATCATAACTTTATTCTTAATACCATGTAGATTTTGAAAATTGAAATTTACAAAAGGTTTGGTTCAACAAGTTTGTGTTTGTCATTTTTATGGAAAACGTAAGATTATCTGTTGTTGCTTTATTAAAAAGTTTTTCACACTTATGAAATTTGAAATGTTCTAGAAAAATTTACGATTATGAAACTCTTTCTTAGAATATTCTAAACAACCCAACATAAATGAGATTAGAATGGTATTTTCAACAGAGACAGAGTTATCCGAGGAAATATTATTAGATTTTTCTCCATAAATATATTAACTTATTCTCTATTTTGGAGTTATTTTCCGAGTTCCTTAAAATACTTTCTTTTTAAATTATAATATATGCTTTTTTCAAGCTCCTATAATATTTTAAAACTGTAAAAGCATAAACATTGAAATGTAACAAAAAAAAAAAAAATTCGCGATACTTTTAAAATAGATAGGGATTTTTAATGCATTTATTCTAGGATCGAAACACATACTACTAAAATGTATACTACCTATCGGTTTAAGAAACTTATGTCTGAAAGTAAATTGGATAGATAGATAGAAATATTAGAAAGATAGGTGAATAGATGAGATAGATAGATGAATAAGCATTCGCGATATTTTATAAATAAATATATTTTCAATGTAAAATTGTTAAAATGCAGGAAGAATAAAACAGCATATGTATTTCTTTCTTTGTGAATAATTTGAGAAAAACGCTTCAAAAATTTGACCTTCAACAAATCCTTCTTTTTTTCTTTCATTTTCACGTGCATTTTTGACTTTAGATTTCAAATTTTCAATGTCTAGTTGATGTTTACACGTGATAGCAACAAAATTATTCGTATACTAAGGATTTATTTAAATTTATTTGCAGCAGTTTTACGTGCCTGTCATATTCCAGAATTAGGTTTTTACGTTTAGTGCGTTACGAACAGTGCCGCAAATAATCCAAATACCACAAGACTGAGGTGACAATTATTTCAATACATTTTCGGTCTTGGACAAGTTACGAAGCCATGTCACTTTGCCAGGCAACTGGTAAAGTTAGAGAGAAAAATAATTATTTGTGATAACAAAAATATAAAATTTAAAAATTAAAATGCTTTATATTTTTGAACAGATGCCCCAAATTCCATCGTGAAATACATAGAAAATTTGCAATGTGTTGCACATGTTTTGAAAATATTTCAAACTAATCGGAATAATTTAAGATCCCCATTGGGACATTTTAGCTGTTAAACTAGTATTTCAGACTTCATGTAAAATATTCTAAATTTATAGATCTCACAGATAAAATAATAGTTTGTTAATTTGAATAAAGTGGCGTGCCCCTGATATGGCCGTGCTAAAGTTTAAGAATTTTCCCTGTCGCCATTTTGAAATAAAAAAAGTTTTATTTTTTTAACGTTCTCAGGGTAATGGTCTTAAAAAAAAAATATTGCATTCCCCATGAAAATAGTTTTGCTAATCCGAAAAAACGGGATTCTAAGTGGCCATATCAAGAACATGTGCTTTCCATACGGTTACCATTGTTGGATGGTTAATAAATCGTGATTTTTTCAATTCAAAAATGCTCTTCTGCTAAATTAAATAATTTTGGTGGAAAAAAACAAAACAAAAAAAACACGATATTTAAAGTTGTTTACAAAATTGACATTGCAATTGTTAAAAGAATTTACCTATCGCAATTGGAACAAACAAAAATGTTTTATCTTAGTGCTTGGCGCACTTGATATGGCCACCTGGATGGCCATTTAAGGCATAGGTCACCTTTCACGAAAATCGTTTGATTTTGAACAACTCGTAAAATATACACCATCAACGTCAACACCAATTAATAGAGCATTACAAACTGAACAGAGAATGATGATATTAAAAAAAAATCTTTTAAAAGCGTCCATAAGAAAGGAGATTTATCAGATAAAAACGAGAAGCGATCACAACAAAAATATAAAATTGAAAATTGGCGTCAAATTCCAAAACCTAGCTGAATGCAAAGTGATCACAAGATACACTAGGGGACTCCTTCACGGCATGTTCATGGTATTTAGCAAGTTTTTGGGTTAGCTAACGTATAAAAACGGGATGGCCATAGCATGAACATGGCCAAATCAGGGGCACCTACGTTACATAATAATTTTATTTACTGAACAAAAATTAAACGATCATATAAATCAATAAATTGTATTTTAAGTTCAAGTTTAAATGAAGTACAAAAACATTTTTTTATAATATTGCCAATTCCAAACGCATTTTCAGTATAGATTTGTCCTTATCAAATTACGAACAAACTTACAAATTCATATGCACCAACTCTCTAGGATTAAATTAATGTATCACACTTATAATTTGGCCAAAAAAAAAATCTGCCAAAAGTTTCAATTCTAATCATGTATCTAATGATAATGATATCCAGACCAAAATATTGACACATGATTTTCCTCTAATCGAAGATTGCAATAACCTGCATAATCGCCAGATCTAAATATTGACACATGGTTTTCCTCTAATCGAAGATTGCAATAACCTGCATAATCGCCAGATCTTAATCTATCGTAAAATTGCGAAACAAAATGTTGATTAAATTTATAAATTAAAATCAGATCTTCCATTTTGTCAACAAAAATGTACACGAAAAAAAAATGTATATCACCTACTTCCGTATGTATTTCTGCATTTTTTAAATAATGTAATTTTGTGGGAAAATATTGGATATCTAAAACTTCCTATAACAGGAAAATGGCGGGAAAGCAATACATTTTTTATTAATCTTTCATAATAAATTGTGCAAAAAAATTAAAATCTTTAAATAATATATATATATGCGCTTTTAACGAAAAATAATTTCCATATCTCTGGTAATTATGAGAATTTTTTAAATCAGAATATATTTAAAAAGACCGGTAAAACGTTAATAAATGTAAATAAATTTATAAATTTAATAACGCTCGTGTATTCTCTTACGAATTTTTGTACTGTTTAAAAAATCATAATTTCGTAAACAAAAAGTGTTATAGTCAAAACTTCATATAACAAAAAAAAAAAGCCATAAAGTAGAGCTTAAAAATAATAATGTGTATGTTTTAAAAATATATGTTCAATATTTCTGATCTATCAGTTTTTCCTAAAGAAGTAGTCTAGTAGAAACAAGGCTTTTAAAAAATAATTTATAAAAATAATTTTTGCAAAAAGTGTTTTTGAGACGGTTAAGAAAAGTAAACATGTGAATCGTTGTGTAAAATGCTTTTTAAAAAAGTTGACGTTGTTGATAGGGTCAATATTTGTTTTATTTTATAACATAATCGTTATAAGAAATTTCTGTAACATCTTCGATTATATTTCAGCGTGAGTAGCTGAATTTTGTTACTTAAAGTGAGATATTGAAGTTTTCTAACATTTCAGATTTCTATTTTGTGATGATAAACTGGTCGCTTTTCTTCAAATTATTTTATGGATTTCTATTTTTCCAAATTATTACAATTTTAAGCAATAAAATATATTGGAATTTACAAAATGTAGAAAATACTTGATTTTATTTAAATTACAAATAAAGTCGTAAAAAATGTCTTATTTATAGTCGATATTTTGTTATTAGAAGATATTTATTTTAAGAGGATGGAGATTTTACAGAGATTTAAATTGAATCTTTAAACAGATGCTGATTACGTTTTGTTGTAAATAGTCCAATAGGTGGCGCTGCTGTGATACTTTTTTTATGATTTTTACGATAACTATATTTCAAGAACTAATGCACGGATTTTCATCAAGCTTCAGATTTATTTAGACGTTGACATAAGTTGTTGTCGATTAGGTTTTGGTGTAAATCTCTTAACAGATGGTGCTGCTATGCTGAATTTTTCAGGATTTACACGATTTTAGCGATAGTCGTATCTCAAGAACTAATGCACGGAATTTAATAAAACTTTAGATTCAGTTAAACCTTGATATAAATTGGTGATGATTCGTTTTTAGTTAATGCGAATCCTGTGTGAGATAGAAAAAATTTTGGGATTGCACATCCGACTAGTTTATACAATGTACCGTGAATAAGAAATTGTTTTCTACTGTTTTTAAACGTTTTTGTAGAATAACGTAGAAATTTTTACCGTTAAATAAATTATTAGTACTTTGAAATCTTAAAAGGTTAATTGACTTCTTTCTGTATGCTTTAAGTTATTAATTGATGTGCACATTATCTTTAGAAAGCTGAGTTGTTACAATAACATCTTTTTGAACGCTTTAAGTAACATTTTAAACTATGAATGAAATCATTTGGTCGTAGACCATGTGATAGTCGGAATTAGGGTCAAATCAGAAAAATTGTACTGTTAATTGAAATAATTTATTTACTGTTGAAGTTAGAGTAAATATATTAGTAAAAAAACTATTAATTAAAGAATATTTTTAAATTTTATTTTTGAACTTTAAAAAATACTAAATATTTATTTGATTATAATTTAAGCTATAACAATATACTAACAATACTGATTGTCAGACATTTCATTAATTGATAATAAAAAAAAATACGTACTTTAAATAAGAAAATGAAGTCAATTTATAATACACGATATGCTGTCTATTTATGTCAGTAAATGGATTTCAAATATTAAAAGTTAATGCTGTGTAGAGATCTTTCGAAAACTCTTTTGGATATCTGGTAATGCTATTATTCATTTTAAACTTTTAACGCCGTGTTAAATTTATCATTAGTTAAATACTTCTGTTATTTTGAAGAAAATAAAATACCTTTTTGAAAATTGCCAACATTTTCAGACATAGGAAGATTAATAAAATTAATCCTTTTGTGAAATATTAATGAAGAGTTAAAATTGTTTTAGATTTTGAAAACTGATTCCTGTTTCAAATGCACCAATGTCTTTAGTATCATAAAACACCGTTGTAAATGTCCTTTTACTTGTATATTAATGTATTTGATAACCCAGGGAGAAACTTCATTTATATTTATTTTTCTATGAAATTTCAATTTGACTGTGACTTTTATCTGCCAACATTTTCAGACATAAGGAGATTAATAAAATTAATCCGTTTACTAAATAATTATGGAGTGTTAAAATTGTTTTAGATTTTGAGAACTGATTTATGTTGCAAATGCACCAATCTCATTAGTATCATAAAACACCGCTGTAAATGTCGTTTTATTTACATATTAATGTCTATATAATCTAGGGAGAAACTTCATTTAAATTTATTTTATTTTTTATGAAATTTCAATTTGACTGTGACTTTTATCTGCCAACATATTCAGACATAGGGAGGTTAATAAAATGAATCCTTTTGTGAAATATTATTGGAGTGTTAAAATTGTTTTAGATTTGGAAAACTGATTTCTGTTGCAAATGCACCAATCTCATGAGTATCATAAAACACCGCTGTAAATGTCGTTTTATTTGCATATTAATGTCTATATAATCTAGGGAAAAACTTCATTTAAATTTATTTTATTTTTTTATGATTTTTCAATTTGATTGTGACTCTTATCTGCCAACTTTTTCAGACATAGGGAGGTTAATAAAATTAATTCTTTTGCGAAATATTAATGGAATGTTAAAATTGTTTTAGATTTTGAAAACTGATTTCTGTTGCAAATGCACCAATCTCATTAGTATCACAAAACACCGCTGTAAATGTCGTTTTATTTGCATATTAATGTCTTTCATTATCTAGGTCGAAACTTAATTTAAATTTATTTTCTTTTTTATGAAATTTCAGTTTGACTGTGACTTTTATCTTAAAAAATGTTTCATTGGAGTTTTCTTAAAAATCAAAATATACATATAAGAAGAAACTGAATGCAGTATACATACATTAATCACAGTGTGTCATAAAAAATTAAATAGACTTTTCGTTCTTATTTCAAGTGAAGGAAAGCAATATGCATTGTTCATAAAGAACAGAAAACATTTAATATGTTCAATGTAATAATGCTCCACTGTAAAAAATATTCACATGCTTACAAATTTATATTTTGTGTTAACTTCAGTAGATTTGCTTATTTTTTAATATAGCTGCATTTTATGTAATTTAATAGTCTGAGTCATGTTATAATACAATATTTCAATGTATTTAATGTTGCAATAGCGTTGTGTAGGTATTATCTTTAAATATATAAATTTCCATGTAAATTTTTATTACGCACGACGCAAAATACTTAATTTTGTATGCCTAGTTTAATATAAATACAGAAATGTCTTGCATTCTGCTACAATAAACAATACATGTGAAAAATGCAAAAATGTTTATAATATTTAATATGATATTGAAAAATAAAAAATAATAACAATAATACAATTTTTGTATAAATAATATTTTTATTTTGTTACTTATAGCTGCGAAATTTCCTTCTTTATATTTTGGTAAATGACAAATTAACTCTCATTCAGCTTTTCCAAATTAATTTCATCAAGTTTTTTTTTTTCGAAATATTTATGGCAAATGTTTAAATGTTTATTTTCTGTAAAAAAATATATTTAATTAAAGTTATTTCTATTACATCTGGTATCAGAAAAGGGAGATTAATAATACAAACTCTAATTTATATAAAAATTATATAAAAAATGAAATTTACAAAGCAATACATACAACATAGAAGATATTTTTATTTTTATATATTTGGGATATGATCGATAGAAATCTAAATGGCAAATGCTATGGATTACTCATACATTTTTATAATGTATGAGTAATCCTTGGTATTTGCTTCATCAGTTATAACAGGCGATTATTTAATCAATTTTCAAATTATTAGATATGTGTACATAATATATTTTTTTAATTACAGAACGTGCAGCATAAAAAAGTGCGGTTTAAAAAAATGCGAAGATCATACCATTATGGAAACTTATTCTACAAGTAAGATTCAAATATCTTTTTTTTTCCAAAACTATTGCTTTTTGTTTTAGTTTTCAGTGAGTTATAAGATCATAAAAAAAAAACTTCGACAAAAACGACAAAAAAATATGCTTATGGAATATGTACAGCGAACAAATATAGAAGGTCATACAAAACTCACAAATGAAATAAAAGATTAATAATTCGAATCTTATAAGCATGAGCACATTGCGGCTGTCAAATAATTACACTGAAAGACAAATATTTTTTTGCTAGAATAGCCACGCTTATAGGCAAGGGATAAATCAATATTTGCAACAAATCTGTTGCCTGTCACTTTTTAGAAGATGATGTGACAGCAATTATAACATAAATCATTTTAGAGATTCTGAAGTGTATCTTGACACGTCTCACAGTTATTTTCTTTAATAACACCAATCAATCTGAACTTTTATAATCCTATTTACGTCACAAAATATGCTGTGCCAATGTAGAAATTTCTCAAACAACTGAAAGTTGGCAAATGCAATTATTCAGGCGATAAAATTTTACTTATTTACAAAACTCTATGATCTTCTGTGAAAACCACTGCCGATGTTGAAATTTCTCAAAGAATTGAAAGCTGACAAATGCAATTAATCAGGCAATACAATCTCCCTTATTTACAAAACATTATGATCTTCTGTGAAAACCGCTGCCGATGTAGAAATTTCTCAAACAATTGAAAGTTGGCAAATGCAATTACTCAGGCAATAAAATTTCCCTTCGTTACAAAACTTTGCGATATTTTGTGAAAATCACATCCTTCTATTCATCCAAAACATTTGAAATCATTCATCCATACATTTGAATTCATTCGTCCATACATTTGAAATTATTTTCTTTTTTTTAAGATCACCCTGTGTTGTTTCATACCACACTAATTCCCCACGTTGTTCCCGCAATTATTTTTTAATTATCACTTCAAACGCATTATTTTAGTTTCCAAACGGAAAAGAAACGTCTGCTCATTTTAAAGCAATATGTTTTTTATCATGTTATATTGTATTAAAAAACTGTCCCAAAAAATTGAAGATATGAAATTTATTTTTGGGAACATTCCTTTCCCGAACAATTAAAATATATGTTCCCACGGGACATAAAATTTAAGTCCAATTACTCAGAATAGTAATATTCGCCGTATTTAATGACATAATTTCTGGGATGGGGGAATGGGGAATATACTAGCTTATGAAAGTTGACATAAAAAGAATGAAGTGTCTGTCATTGTATATTTGATACAACCCCTCATCTTTTTTGCTTCCTTTTGGGAACAGCGAATTTCGAGCTTATTCAGTCGACGATTACAATCAGAATTTTCAAGCTATGTTTTTGAGACTTTCACAAAAGTTGGTCCACACATTTAGCTAATATATTATGCACAGTATAATTTGATTGAATTCGCGCATGCGCAGAGAATAAATATTTAGTAAACCTGCTCATTTTCATCCAATATTTATTATTTTTTAATTCTGATTGCAGAGTATTATATATAATGTTTTGGGACATCGTTCCTGAAAAGAACATTCTTTTATATTAAGAACTCTGAATATTATAAGCAAAACACTTGGTGAAATTTGGGATTGTATTTTTAAAAATCTTAATTTCTCCACGAGTATACATGCTATCCTCATAAAAATAAACATAGTTTATTAAAAGAAACCTCCTAAGCATGTGCTACCGTTTCAACGCTTTTGCGATATTAGTTTTTACAGGGTTATCCAAAAAATATTCTTTTTTCTGCAATTTATTGACGGCCCCCTATGGGGTTTCGGGAAAAAATCTTCACTTAAATACATGGCGTCAACTATGCTGTTTACTCGCCTGAAGTTTCAGGATAATTCCTTATGTATTTTTCTAGATATTTAACAAAACATTTAAAATCGCAAGTGACCGGTCATCATTGGCCATATAGTGTGTTATGGACTTGAATTTCTAAAAAAAATATATATTGTATATATAATCCCCTACTCTATTCAGAAAGAAAATATTGGGTCACCAGTTCTATTAAGTTTGAAAGAAAATTATCAGTCATTTAATTATGTAAACATAAACTTTTTTTATTGGTGAAAATATTTTTCATTAAGTTAAATAAAAACACAACGGCACTACAATCTATGTAGGATCATAACCTGGGCTGTTAGAATGTCACATGTCCCACCCAAGTTATCAGTAGGATACGGAACCCGTAGGCTTTAGTTCCGCAAGCACACTTATAACCTAAAATGTATACTAAAGTTAGAATATTACTGAATACTAAAATGAATACCTAAAATGAATATTAATATTTATCGTGTAGGAAAATTTCTCTTGAAAAGATTAAAATGTGAATTTGGTTTACGAAACTCAAATAGAGACCTTCGAATTAAATGAATGATTCCTCTAGACTACTTCATATACTTTAAATAAATTAAAATTTAGTTTTTTTTTAATGAACAGATAATTAATATGCAATATAAGAATAAAAAAATCTGAGGAATTAATTTTTAAACGAAAGCACTAGGTTTTGTAACATATAAATTTTCGAAAAATATAACTGTACAATATAAACTTTTCTTTTATAGAATATTTGTATTTATTTTCACGTTGTTTATTAAAAAGACAAACTTGATTTTTAAAGTAAAACATGCTTTGTATGATGTTTAAAAAAACAATAAAATTTGAAATAAATGAAAGACGTTTAAAAAGTCAATTGTTAATAACAGATTAAATATGTAATTAAGATTGTTTTTTTTTCAATCAATCCTTGTAATGTGTCTCAGTAATGCAGTGTGTTACTATATACAACTGTTTATTGCCGAAACGTCAGTTGAAGCGCACTGGGGAGACCCGAAAAGTTTTTGGTTTACGTCAATCTGTTTGTCTGTCGGTCTGTCTGTTCTGCGATAACTGCCGTAAAAAATATCTGATTAGGTTGATTTTTGGTGGGTACGTTAGTGAGATTTCCGGAATGAGCTGTATAGTTTTTGGTTACACTGGGTTCATTCGTTCGAAAAAAAGAGACCATTTTTTTAGGTCATCATGCTTTCCTATGGGAATGCAGACGATTGATTTTCAAATTTCATTTTTAACTGAAATGAAAATCGCCTATTTGAATAACTAGCTGTTACCCGCGACTTCGTTCACGTATCATTAAAAGAAGAATAAATGCATTAATTAAGCAAAATATTTCATTCTCGACAAATAGAAACATAAAAAATTAACTAACTCTTTATCACATTCCATAGGAGACAATACAGTATTTCTATGTTATAGAGGCCTTGACATAACTAAGTTTTAAAAAAGTGAAGTTTTGTGACAAATAATCACGAAAAGGAAACTGCAACCAATGAAAAAAGGCGGGTTAAATAAAATTGTAGAAATCGGCGAATTATATAAGAACATGTGTCAAGTTTACCTGGTAAACCATTTTACTTTTAACGCCTTTGTGAAACGTTTTAATAGCAATCCTTCAAAGATAATGGAAATAGTATATTCTTTTTCATTAAATTCAATTCTTGTGAATAGGGAGCAATTATTGTAGACCTAAATGCAAGGAGCTTAAATTTGCCTCCTTGATTTAATCTATAACTGAAAAAAATCTTTATTTCTAAATGAAAATATGTTAACAGACGATTTTTGTTCTCCAGAATAAATTGTTTCATGAAGTTTGAATATGTGAAAAGACGTTTTTATTTTTCAAAAATTTTACTGTAATCAAGATTTTTCTTTATTTCACCATCTATTCAAATTGAAAATAAATTCTTTTTTTTCAGTTTTAATGAGAAAAAAAATATTAATCCGTTTTATTTCTTCTTTTTTATCCACAAAAATGGAATAATTTAGTTGCCGTTTTTTGAGAAACTTCGTTAAAATTTACAAAAATAAATAAATAAATAAAATAAAGAATAAATAATAATAATAATAATAGTATCTCGGAATTTAAATCTTTTTTTTAATTCTGAGTGTTTATGACATCCTCGGACGAATGATAACCGGTGTTAAGTAAATCGCGTTGCGTTCGACAATCTGAAAAGAGTAGTTGCGAAATACAAACAGGCTTTCAGATTTTAATATAATAGATTCGTATTTATTTTTTTTTTCTAATAATCATGGTGGGTTTTTTGGAAAAAAACTCTCATCTGTATGTAACTGATATTCATGCTTAATAATCGGTATAGATAAAAAAAATTTCAATTTTTCGTTTTAAATATTTCGTGAAACTCATCTACTTTCTATACTTACTGATCCTTGTATTATTAATGTACGGAATTAATTCCAGCTCCTTGTAAAACACATTTGAAATTTCCCGTTTTATTTCAAATATGACGTCCCATTTTCCTCAGAGAAACCTCTTTTTAATGCCATAATTCTTGTTAATTTTCTTTTTCTGGCAATCAGGACGTAAATTTTAGCGGAAAACTCACATTTGTATGTAACTGGTACTCTAGCTAATTATTAATCAGTATCGATGAAAAATATTTCAGTTTTTCATCTTAAATATTACGTCCATTATCTATCTACTTTCATTATATGGAATACAAGGAGCATATTCATGCTCCTTGTATTATTACGACTATTTGAAAATACATGTTTTATTTATGACGTCATATCTGTCCAAGCCGAGGAGGATCCTTTTCATAGTTCCATGGTCCAAGCGAAATCTACTTTTAAGAATATAATTATTGTTCATTTTTCCTTCTAATTATAACGCAAAAGATCTTTTTAATGTAACCGATATTCATACTTCATGTATAATAACAAATACTCCATATTTTTGTTTCAAATATCACAGAAATTCATCTTCTTTTGAATTATTTTTTATTTTCATTTTTCACGTGAAAATCTTTTAATTGAAAATTAATTGTTGAGGAAAAATTTATTTTCCGTTTTGTTATTTATTGGCAACGATCAAAGCCCTAGCAACGATAAAGTAAAATGGTTAAATTTTATGGGAAAATGTCCATTTATTCTCTATGAAAAAAATGAAATTTTGAATTATTAAGAAAAATATTTGAAGAAAATGAAGAAAAACCTACCTATGTTCATTTGAGGGTTATAATCAACGTATATGCAAAGATACAGGATAATTAAATGCTCCATTTTGACGCTGGCTTCAGCCTAACATTTGCACACAATCAGATTTATAATATTATTAGGATAGCATATTAAACATAAAATTACTGATACAAAATTTTTTATATGGAGGTCCTAAATATATGCAATAGCTTGGAAAATTGGCCGATACATCTATTAGAATTCAGAAATTAATTATTTAAATTATTGGAAAAATTCTTGCAGCTGTTCGGGAAATATAAAACATTTTATTTTTCTATTTTATGCAAATTTTAAAATGCATTTCTTTTTCTTTCCTCTTTATGTTATGAGTTGCTTAGCAACCCTATTTCAAAGAACATCAAAATAATAAATGCATTTTTGTATCTGAAAAATTACAAGAATAAGAATTTCATAAGAATTTAATAAGAATTTGAGAATATCATTGCATAAACAGTGTTTAATTGAACTCTTCTCATTTCTGAAACCTCTGAAGTATTTTATATGCCTATAAATATGTATGTAACATTAAAAAGAGATAAATTGCGGATTGTAAGATGCTCAATAATATGAAAAGTGAGACTAAAAAACAATGACTTTCAGAGCTGATGTTGAGGCTCCTGATTAGCAGATTTACTAGCATTTAAATTTACATTTAGGATAAAATGCGATTAAAAATTACATAACATTTTATAAAATTACATTAAAATTGCTTACATGAATTAATGTTTTAAAAAGTATCAGTAAGTGAAAATTGAAGCTACCTATTAACAAATAAATAAATAAATAAATAAATGCACAAATAGCTTTCTAAACGGAAAACAATATTTATTTTCTCATAGAACCATATTCTGCACTGAAAGACAAAATTTTTATACTGCGAAAAAGTGCTGCAATGTGATCCATCAATACGTCAAGACTTCTTTTGCTACAAATAGATTTTCTCTTACATCCATAATCAAACCCTATGCGCATAGCAAATGCATACTTTGTAAGTCAGTATTTGAATTTTAAATGTACGTTCCAAAAATATTAAAAGTTTGAAAACACTTTTTCTTAGTATGCGCATTATAAATAGCCATGAATATATCAAATTAAGTGGAAAAGGATAATTTTTTTTCTCAATGACATACTTTAATGTAGAGCGAAATATAATAGTCTATATCAAATTGAACTCTATATTTGATACTGTAAATACATAAAATTTATGTAAAGTAAATATTATTAATATTTGCATAGATATAATTGCTTATTAATTGCTTTCTAATATAGAAACAATATTAATTTTTCTTCATCAGAAAAGAAGAACTCCGATGAAGTATAAACTTTACAATATGCCCACTAAAGTCCTTTGCCACCTTCTTAACTGCTGCTGCTATATTCATAAAAGTGGTGTCCAGGTATAGTAAAGTAGCCATGCGCTACTGAATGAAACCGCTTACTTGGAGGAAAACTGCGGAGTTAGAATTCCTATTTCGAAAACGGAAAGAGATACGGAAAACAAGTGATTTATAAAGTTGTAGAGCATCATCGATTTAGAACAAAAAACACCTTGTGGACATTAATGCGAAGAATAGAACGGTTAAAACGCGCATTTGTTTTTTCGCGATTGCCTACACTTTGACGTGACAAAACGATCTTTGAAAGAAAGAAACAACCAGTTGTGAAACAGCAGGTGTATGCGACCCTTTCACAAACATTGCAGGACTTTAAACGACGCATTACGGACGCTTGAATCAACGTGTCACCCTCTATGCTCCAACGTGTGCAACGTGAAATTCAAACAAGGATCCAAATGTGCATTGCAGCTGACGGTGAGGAGTCTGAACATCTAAAATAAAGGTATATTGTTATAGCTAGTTGTTTTTTTTTTCTAAAATCGTTTTGATACGCCACAGTGTAGGAAAGCACAAAAAACAAATGCGCGTTTTAGCTGTTCTATTCTTCGCATTAATGTCCACAAGGTGTCTTTTCGTACTAAATCGATAATGCTCTACAACTTTGTAAATCACTTATTTTTCTCTATCTCTTTCTGTTTTCAAGATAGGAATACTAACTCTACAGTATTCCACCAGGTGACGCCGTAGGTGGTTTCATTGAGTAGAGTATGGCTACTTTACTATCCTTAGACACTACTTTTATGAATATAGCAGCAGCCGTTCCGAACTTAAGAGGGTGGCAAGGGACTTTACTGGACATACTGTATATACTCCAAACAGTACTGTTATGTGATCAATCAATACAAATTCTTTCATTACAAATAAACGCTCATCATTTCAGGTACATCATTTCATTTACAGAGACGCACAAAAGTATTCGGTAAAAGGACTGACTATGATCTGTAATTGATGGATTGCTTTTTTGCTGTGGTATGCCGTTTAATTTAATTTTCAGTGCATTACGTGTTGTTTACAAATTCTGTAGATCATATACTGGGCTGCACGAAAGACTTCGAATATGGGCAACATTTGCTGAAAATGCATTTTTACTGTTGAAAAATGTTTCATAATCTATGCCGGATCCAGGGTTTTTCTTTCGTGTTTCTTTTACAAGCAGTCATAAAGCGATGAAGTGTTAGTCAATCTATATTAACATGTAATTGAAGCCGTAGTATATGCTGCATATCTATATTATGTAAGACAAACGTGTCCGTGACATAACGCTGACGTCATACTGACGTTGGCAACACATGACGATAAAAACGATGATTTCGCTTTTACTGATTTTTTTTTAATTCTAAATATCGCACATTTTCAATATTTACATCGTCAAACAGAAAAAACAAAATGTTTTTTTTTTTTTTTTAATGCCATTTGTTTGAAAACTCTATCATAATTGACTGATTTTTTTATAGTTTTAAAACAACTTTCAAGCATGATTTTTTTTTTAATACATCATCTTTATAAAGTACAGACGATTCCAAAAGATTAATCTGTTTGCACTTAAATGTATATAAATAGTTCAGAATTTGTTTTCGGCTAATATTTCATAACGAAATAGAAAGTTCATAAATAAATAAAATAATATAAATAAAATACAAATTTAACAGACATGTAGTCGCGCGTGCTTAAACTACTGAAATTATTAGAATTAAAAAGGCTGCTGTGTGTAGTAAAATCTTTGGCGATTTCTTCGGCTATTAACCCCTGTCATGTGACTAATACGAAAGTATCGCTTTTAAATCAATTTCATAATTTTATTTGAATACATTATTGATGTTTTTCATATATAAAAATGATTTTTGGTGCTGTTAGTGGATATTAAAAAATATATATATATTGAATGTAGACAAAAAATAGAATTTTTATAAATAAATAAATAAATAAATAAAATAGATAAATAGATTTCACACACATTTTCTAACCCGGGAAGAACAGGTTGGAGCATCTAGTCTACTATATGTATAAAACACAAACGGAAATTTCGTTCCGTTCCTTTATAACTCGAGTTCCGCTGAATAGATTTTGATGGAACTTGCACTGTTCGATAGATAATTTTTCAGGGAAGGTTTTAGTATATAGCAGAACGTTCTACGTAGATTAGTTATAGAATTATGATAGAAAGTTCTGTTATTTTGGCCGAAAAGGTTACCATTGCTAATTTTTTGGCGACCATTATTGTTGCAGAAAGAATTGAAAAGGCTATACATCTTTAAAAAATAAAAGAAAAAACTGTTGCTGATTTTATTTTAAAAAAAAGAAAGAGAAAGAAAAGGAAAAACAAGAAAAACAGTTTTGATGAGAGATAATATTATAAAACGAAAATATTTAATTTAAACACGATTAGGAATGTTCGTAATGCTTAAAAAATTATTCAAGGGGCAAGATTGAAATTGAAGCAAAATTTGGCGATTTATCTTTTGTTTTTGGCGATTTTGATTTTACTTTTGATCCTAAACAATTTGATTTTAAGCCAAAAGGTGATTTTTTTTTGTTGTAGATAGAATTGAAAAGGCTATACATCTGGAAAAATAAAAGAAATAACTGTTACTAATTTTATTTAAAAAAAGAAAGAAAAGAAAAAATAGAAAAACAGTTTTGATGAGAGATTTTAAGCCAAAAGGTGTTTTTTCAAGTGTTTGACAGCATTTTTGCAGTATTGTTTGGTACTTTTCGGTTAGCCGGGCGCCAGTGATAGATATATACATGTATATATACACACACATATATATATACATATATATCTACACATACATATATATACATTTATATGTATGAATATATATATGTATATACATATATATTTATATATGTACATATATCACTGGCGCCCGTCTAACCGAAAAGTACCTTTTTTGATTCAAATGCAAACTATATTAATGGCAATATACTTCTATTTGCTACTACATATATGAAATTTCGTTCCGGCTGCTTATAACTCGAGTTCTGTTGAATGGATTTTCGTAGAACTTAAACTGTAAGATAATTTTTCAGGGAAGGTTTTATTGTATAACATATCGTTTTACGTAGCGTCCCGCATAGCATGCACAGTCACAGTGACGTCATTGTGACGTCACTGTGAGTCACGTACGTCACGTCACATCTGTGACCAAAATGACACCACTTTGTAACGTCACACTGTGATCAAAATGTGAACGTCTTGAAGATCTAAAGAAAACTTAAAATAAACTTTAGAACATCTTATGGCATGAAGAAAATTACTTTTTGACAGCTTTAAAAATTTTTGTGACGTTGCAATGACATCACTGCAAGTCACATAAGTCACGTAAAACCTATGACCAAAATGCCAACACTCTGTGACTTCACGGTGTGATCGGAGAGAGAATTTGGAAAAAAACTCATAAAATATAGAATTGAATTATGTCATGTATCTAAATCATTAATAAAAACATTGTCACACATTATTTAAATATATTGTATTTCCAAAATAAAATAATAAATAAATATTTGTCTACATATATGAGGCAGATATTTTTTTACAATTTTCATTGCCATTTTCATGAAATTTAACAAAATATACTATATAAAACACAGGTAAAAATCCTTA
Source organism: Maratus michaelseni (assembly GCA_963931845.1). Classification (NCBI taxonomy): domain Eukaryota; kingdom Metazoa; phylum Arthropoda; class Arachnida; order Araneae; family Salticidae; genus Maratus; species Maratus michaelseni. The sequence goes on along the minus strand of OZ007596.1, from coordinate 286,159,029 downwards.
AATAGAAATTTAGTAACGTAGGAAATTTTTGGCGGAAAGTAATTTAGAAATAGATCTCCCATTCTAATAAAACTGTTAGCGATTTAGAGATTTGTTAGCATTTTAAATACAAACATTTAATTTTTCTTCCTACCACCGCATATAACTCATTTGCAAATTTTGTGATACTAAAAATATTTTAAAAATCTCCAATCTCTTATTATTTTGAGGGGCCACTCAACCCAATCATCAGCTTTCTGTTTAAAAACCGAGGACACCATTTTTGCGAGTTCGACATCGGGGGTGCTCGGGGTGACCGTTGAACGCGTTCAAGATTTTTCTTGTACTGAATATTTAAGGTGGTTCTCAACTGACCTGCTCCACAACGCGAAGCTTTCTGACATAATTTCTGACTCATTTTTAAACGCAAAGGCATAAAATGGGCAGGACTGACTATGGAAGCAATTTGGAATCGAAATGAGTTTTCCATTTTTTGATAAATAAATTACTTATCGAGTTATAAGCAATTCGTGTCACGTGACGACTGGTTTTTCTCTTTTCTTTCCCTGTTACGTCGGGTATTTGGTTCAAAACGCTGACTTTGACATTCTTTTCTGAAAGATCTTCTGATTTTACTAAAAAATGGAAAACGTCTTTCAATTACAGAGTTTCTGAATAAAAACAAAAGCCAATTTCATGCGTTTCCGAACAAAAACGAATTAAAAATATGTCATAAAGTATATGTCATTCCTATAGCAATTTATTCCAAAACTGGTCAGTGCTTAATAAGATATCACCTCTGTTAAATATATTGCTCTTTTTAATAGAGTGTAAAAAATGAAAAAATCGTATTTAGGAAATCTGATTGCAGAATAGTATTTATATTTATGTCGTAATTATTTTATAAAGACTATTAAATCCATTTTTATTTAAAATTTATGTTTACTTTGGACGCCTAAAACAAATGCAACTGATTAAAAAATATATAAAAATTTAAATTTTCACAGCTTATTTCCAAGAATACTAAACTCTCTCATATAAAAACAGAATATTATAGTTTTATTAGAAGTTATTTGTCAGCCATATAAACTATAAAGCATTTGAAATGTCTTTATTTAACTGTTTTCTTTCTATTCTTTTTCTGGAAACACCTGCTAGATGTTACTTTGTGGTAAACATTACTGCGCAGATCATGATCGCAGATGTTGAGGGCAGACGATTAATTTCATCGGCGGATTAGAGTGTGTGGTATTCTTTTAGTTTGTGGAAGTATATTGTGGAATTTATACCGTGAAAGTAAATTAACGTTTTAAAGTGAATCATCCATTTTAACCTATCCTTATGTCTAGCTGGGTGCGTTATTAAGGTCTGCGTGCGATATTTGATATCTCAGATCTATGAACACACCTAAGCTGGACACTTTGAAAATTAAAGCAGTGGATTTGAGTCTCCTTTTTAATGAAAAGGAAGCAGTCAACGACCATTAAAACTTAATCCCTAGAACTGGTGGTTTTACTTATAGATTAGCAGGTAACTTTTAATGTCTTCGCAGTTTTGTTAATAGTGCATATTTAGTAATGGCACATTAATAGTGCATTATTTAAATGTTAAGATGTTTAAATCTATTTTTTTTTTAATCACTTGTATAAAATTTTATCTTTAATGTTTTAAATCGTTTTAAATAGAGAGTTTCGAAAAAAGCTTAAAGTATTTACTAACATTATATATTCTAAATGTAAAGTGTTATTTATAACGAGGAATGTATTTATATTTTGCGTTTCTCAGTTCAATTTTCATAGTTATTCATTGTAATTAAAAACATTGCAATTTTTAAAACTATTAATATTTGATTTACAATTTGAAAATTTCTTAGCTAGTGGAGGTTTTGAGAAATAATTTTCTGGTATATTTGAAATAATTGCGACAATTTAACTCATTACAAATTTAGTTGTCAAGATATGTCAATATTAGATGCAAAAAAATAATGAATATTGATGAAACAATAAAACAGCTATTCAGTTAAGGTAATTTTTCCAGTTATGTTATCGAATTTTTTCTATAGTAAAAATTGATATTTAAGCTCTGCATTTAGTATTCTATCAAAAACTATAAATAAAATAATTTGTAAAGAAAAAAAAAATATTTTTTTTTCTTTGCGTTTATGATCCGAAGTTTTAAATTTCATTTGCTTCGAAAAATGTTTTATTGCTTGATACAATGTTTATTATTTAATAATATCGCACAATAGGTAGATCTATTATTTAAATGGATTCCTAATATAAATTTTTCACAATGCTTATTTAAAAATCTATACTTTTATTTTCATTAAATTTGTAATCAAATCCAAAATAACTAATTTCTGAATTCATTTTTATTCGGAAACACATGAAATTGGCAGGTGTTCTTATTCAGAATATATGTAATAGAATGGCATTTTCCATTTTTGACAAAAGATGTTTCAGAAAACACTATCAAAGTCGGTGTTTTGAACCGAATTTCCGATGCGCAGCGTCAGAAACGGAAAAAAGTGACCAAAATTGCTCTTAAGCATTTCATTTATCTAAAAATGGAAAACGCTATTCATTCCAAATCGCTTTAATAATCAGGCATGCAAGTGCCAAGCGTTTAAAAATTTGTTCATAAATGTTTCAGAAAGTTTCGTGATACTGAACGAGGGGAAATATGGCAAAGTATACACATTTAAAAACTTCAATACTTAAAAGCAAAATAGCATAGTTTTAATTATTGTCAACATTTTTGGTGGTTACATAAAACAAATGGAAGTCGAAATTATTTTTAAAAGTGGTTATTTGCACAATAGAATTTCATATTATTAAAATATTTAATTTTATTATAATTTTTAATGGATTCATCTATTATTTTTATATTAGTATGCGTTTTTTACATTTATAATTTTCTTGTTTAACGGCTACATTAGCCGGTTTCCCAGTCAGATGCAAAGTTTTAATTTGAATACGAGTTGCATAAAAAAATGATTGCCGATCCAATCCTTATCGTCGATCTTATCCGTATTTGGTGAAATCTTGTTATCCGAATCTATGCGAAATCATTTATCAGGTTCGGTCGGGTTGTGGGCCTACAGAATTTTTGTTGTTGTTGTCGTTGGGTTAGGGTAAGATTACGGGTTGAATGTAAATATAGTTTCAGTCAACCATCATTCATCTTCAAGTAGACATTCAATCATGTTCAAGAAGTGTATAACCGGATTCGTGCATGACTCTAGATCCAAGCCGACATCAGAAATTGTATCGTAACACAATTTCTGATAAAATCTGGTTACTTGGTCGTATGCAAGATTCTATTCTGAACAAGACTTACAGTAAAAACATTATACCCGACTCGGGTCAGATCGGGTTCACGAAAATCAGGTCACACGACAACTAATCCAAATCTATTCTGTAGCCAAACAAATCCAAAAAGATCGATTCGAAGTTTCTGGATTGTATTCGGGTAAAATCTGGTCACCCGACCCGGTGCAGTGTCGTCACAAACGTCACAAACTTGAACCATAAAAAAATTTTGATCCGAACAATCCGTCTAGGATTCGGGTAAAATCTGGTCACCCTATCCGATGCGGATTCGTCACATTTTTCACATTGAAGTCGCACGGTGACTTCACAAAGTAGTCACATTGTGAGGTCACAGAAAGCCTTTAAAACGGCCATAACGACCTCGCATTTACGTCACAGTGACTTCACATCGACGTCACGTGACGTCACGACGACTGTCACAATGTCACAGTGTGACTTCACAGTGACGTCGCCGTGATGTCACCATGCCTTATGGGGTGGTTATAGAATTATTATGGGAAGTTCTACAAGCAGATCAATTCGATTATGAAAGATTAACCTTTATAAAACATTTCACCGAATGGATTTCGATGAAACCTACACTGTTAGATAATTTTCTAGGGAATGTTTTATTACATAACATATCATTCTACGTTGCTGCGTTCTAGAATTACAGAAGAAAATCCGAAAATTGGGTGACCATTTTTTTAACCAAATATTAGCCTTATCAATATTTGATTCCGATTATGAAAGATTAGCCTTCTGAAAAAGTTCTACTGGACGGATTTTGATGAGAATTGTATTGTTAGTTAGTTAGATGCTATTTCAGGAATGGTTTTAGTGTACTACATATTGTTCTACGTTGCTTAGTCAAACAGTTATGTGTGAAGGTTATACAGTCAGGTGAACCCGATTCCGAAAGATTGGCCTTTTTGAAAATTTTTACTGGGCGTATTTTTTGCGACTTGCATTGTTAAGTAGATAATTTGTAAGGATGGTTTTAGTATGTTTCATATCATTCTGTTAGTTTTAGAATTATGTGAAAAAGTTCTACACTGCTCAAAACAATTAAAGGATATTGCAGTTTTAGGTGGATTTTGTATCTGGGAAACTTTTTAGCTGATTGATACATGGTTGACAGACATAGTAGGTTATATGAGAATAAATTACGTATGTTTGGCAGAAAAAAAATGCATTTTATTGCGCATTTGTGTACAAAAGGAAAAAAACACAATTTGTGCATATGAGAAAAAAAGAATAAGAAAAGGTGTTTTCTTCAAAGAAAATCATTTTCAGTAGGGGGTATAGTTTCCACGGGCGGCCAGCAACGTTGAACACCTTTGAGGAATGGACTCAATGAGGCTATTAATGAAGAGTTGGGGTATTCTGCCCTACTCTTCCAGAAGAGCTCTTTCCAGTTCTTGGAGAGTTTGTGGGGGTTGTTGGCGGCCAGAAACTCGTCTTCCTAGAGCGTCCCAAACGTGCTCGATTGGATTCATGTCTGGAGAACACGATGGCCATTCCATTCGAACGATTCCTTCCTCGAAAAGGAAATCCTCCACCAGGTTTGCACGATGTGGCCTGCAGTTATCGTCCATTAAAATGAAGTTATCTCCGATTGCTGCAGCGTAAGGGACTACAATAGGTCTGAAGATCTCATCCCTATATCGGCGACCAGTCAGAGCTCCATCTCGAATGATGTAGAGGTCAGTGCGCCCGTCAATGGAGATGCCACCATACACCAACACTCCTCCACCGCCAAATCTGACACTTTCGTGCACGAACGCAGGATTATTCCTACTGCCACGGTCCCTCCAGATGAAATTACGCCTATTATCCGGATGCACAGAAAAACGGGACTCGTCAGAAAACAGAATATTGCTCCATTCATTTCTCCTCCAGTTGACATGCTCGGTTGCCCACTCCCTGTGGTCGCGACGATGCCTTGATGTCAATCTAACACATACCATCGGTCGGCGAGCATACAGACCTACAGCATGGAGCCGGTTTCGGACAGTCTGAGTTGAAATCGTGGTGCCTGTAGCCGAGCGAAGGTGTTGTTGGAGAAGAGTAGCGTTCATGTTTCGGTGTCTCCGAGCTGTTAACACTAAATACCGATCTTCATTGGGCGTTGTTGCCCGTCTACGACCTTGCCCTGGTCTTCGGCCTGCACATCCACTCTCCAAAAAACGGTTCCAGATCCTGGAAATGACACTTTGTGACACTCCAATGGCTTGCGCTACTTCGGCTTGAGTTTGGCCCCCTTCTAACCTACCAACAATTCTCCAAGCATCTGAATCTGTCAAATGACTTCGCTGAGACATCGTACTCATCGAAACAAAGCAATTACTGAATGCCGATCATCCTTGTCTTCATTCTCTTTTATCCAGTTGAAAGTCAAATTTCATTCGCTGCCGCTGAAGCGACGTTTTTGTCGTCGAACTCAAAATTTGCATACTCCACAGTTTGAAAACCAGAAAAATTTGCATTTGTGATTCTCTTCTATTTTCGGCAAAAAAAATTTCGTTTATATCTTTATTTTATATAAAACTTCAAATATCCTTTAATTGTTTTGAGCAGTGTATAATCAAATGAACCCGATTATCAAGGATTAGCCTTTATAAAAACTTCTACTGAATGGATTTTGTTAGTTAATTTGTTTACATTGTTAGTTCGTGAATTTTTAGTAATGGTTTTAGTATATTGCATATACTTTTATCATTCTTTAGCAAACCCTAACTGTAAATGACCAAATAAAAGAGTTGGTCCTTACCAGCTAAAATTTTGACTGCACATTAGAAAATATAACAGCGGAATGATGTAATTGTTCAGTAATGTGGAAGGATATTCGAGGTAAATATACAGATTGCTTCCAAATACAAGGTCAAATTAAACGATATATTTCGTTTGATTCAATGTTCATTTGTAGAAATCGACCAGCGCAGCGGACGTAGCTTGCTAGTCTATATTATAAAGGACAAACGTGTCCGTGTGTAACGCTGACGATGTGGGCAATACCAGACGATTAAATTTTGATTTTACTGCAATTTTTTAAACTTCTACACATAGCACATTTTCAAATTTTCCACCATCGAATAGGAAGACAAATGCACTTTCAAACGCAATTTGTTTGAAAACTCTATTGTAGTTTACTCTTTTTTATAGTTTTTAAATAATTCCCACTCATAATTTTTTTAATCTATGTAATCTATCTCTATCGTATGCTGATAATTACGAAAAATAAATCGATTTGTGATTAAAATAACATAAATTGCTGAGTATTTGTTTCGGCTTATATACCACGAAAGTATCGCTTTTAATAAATTTCAAAAGTTTATTTGAATAGATAATAGCTATTTATCATATAAAAATGATTTTTGGTGTTGTTGTGGATAATCTAAAAAAAATATTAATACTAAATGTAAAAAATCTATAAGACTTTTCAATAATAATAATAATAATAATAATAATAATAATAAATGTTTTGACCTGTATTTTGTAACCTGGACACCAGGGTTGGATCCCCTAGTAATATATAAATATCAAAATATATTTGTACATTAAAAAATGCACTTTTTTATCCGGTTCACCTTAAATATAAAATATTTACAATTTAAACTTTCAAATGTGAATAACATGAAAGTAAAACACGAACTGTTTAAAAATAAAATTAACTTAAAAACAAATGAATCGATTTCTGCACACGAATAGGACTACTAAATCCTTCGTAACAATCTCAGAAAAGTCACACTTCCAAATTTGTTTATGATATTAGAAGATATAGGTTATTTTAAAGACAAAAGAAAATCAAAATCTTTTGAATGAGTACTCTAAAAATAAATGTGTAGCTTTCACTTTAAACTTTCAAATGTGATTAAAATGAAAGTAAAACACGAACTGTGTAAAAATAAAATTAACTTAAAAACAAATGAATAGATTTCTGCACATGAATGCGACTACTAAATCCTTCGTAACAATCTCAGAAAAGTCTTCAAATTTTGTTTGTGATATTAGAAGATATAGGTTATTTTTTAAAGACAAAAGAAAATCAAAATCTTTTGAATGAGTACTCTAAAAATAAATGTGTAGAAAATGCTAAAGTAGATTACTTTACACTACAGAATGAAATGCAAAGTTTTTTTTCTTCTTTTTTCATGTTATTTTCAGCAGGAATAAATATAAAACCTATAAAAAAGTAAAAATTACGTTTTGACATTTTTAACATCTGATTTCATCTGAGAGGTGTTTTTTTTTTTCCTCAAAGAAATATTTTAAAATAAAACTATTCGAACACTTGATTAAGAAATTTTATGTTTTTTGAATAATGAAGTAAAACATTGAGCTCGCTCGAAAAAGAAAAAAAGGCTAACGTAAAAATTTTAACAAGAAAGTTCTTAAAACTGAAATTTTTTTATAGAGATGTATATATATATATATATATATATATATATATATATATATATATATGTATGTATTTTGAGAAATATCATAGAGTGCTTTTATTACTTGAATTATATATATATATATTTTTTTTTTTTAGTTTTTTTTTTTTTTATTCCATATTTTAAATTTCTTTCATGCGGATTAAGTACTTCTAAAATTATATAAATTCAGATCACTTATCATTTCTGTAATATTTTGTACTATTTTTTCAAATTTAAATTTGAAAAAAAAATCAAATTATAATGAATACATTGTTATTGCTTTGTGAAAGAAAGAGATATACTGAATTTATTTATTTACTAGCTGAACGCCACCGCAATACTCGGGCCCGTCATAACCGTAACCCTTTAATTCTCGCGCCCGTGATATTCACGGGCTGTGTAAGTTACTGTTTTTGTATTCAGATTGTTTGATCCCCACCAGTTTTTTAAAATAATGTAATTAGATTTATTCTCGCATTACTTTATCTGCCATTAAATAAGGTGAAATTTTCTAGGTTAAAAAATTGGTGCGAATCAAACAACATAAATTTTATAAAAAGTATCTAAACAATAGTGACGCTTAGGGGTTAAATAAAACTCAAGTTTCTATGATTTTATATATTCGGAAATTCTTTCAAATGAATCTAGTTTAGGAGGAGTCACTGCCTTCGGCAGCGTAGAGTACTTCAAATGAACTTAGTTTCCGGTGCGCCAAGCTTTCGGCAGCATCCAGAGTGTATCCAACAAACCTCTTTCCGAACGTACCTGTGACCTGGGTCCCCGCTGCCTAAGACAGCGTATACTGGGAGTGCTGGGTAAATTTAATGCTCCGTAATTTTAACGCCCCTGTAAATTTAACGAATTACCTTTAACATTAACGCGACATTTAATGAACACCTGAATCCCCCCCACACACACACACTAAACCAATAAACTTAACCACAGAACTTTAACAGTAACGTGATTTTTAATTTACAGCTGTAGTGATTTAACGTAAGTTGATGCCAAAAAGGAAGATTAATATTTAAAAAAAGTGGTAACTGAGGTCTAAGGAAATGTCTAAGTTTATAAAGTACCTGGAGCACTCTAGAAAAATATGTCAAATAAGATTGTAAGAGAATTAATCATTTTTAACGAAGCTGCACCAAAGTTAACATTCAAAATTGTTAGTAGCTGAGGTCTGAGAAATTTGTGTTTTGTTCATGTAGTAGCGGGAGGACCTAAGAAGTAGTTAAAAAAAAGTAGCGAATCGCACCTTTTTTAAAGGAGCTATATTAAGGGGCCCAAAAGGACCAGATGATAGTTTTCAGCAGGGTAAGCAGATCTATTGCACGGAAAAAAGAAAGAAAGTTATAACAAACACACATAAAATTGCAATACATTAAATAAAGGAAAAAAAATAAACAATAATAACGAAATCTTTCAGAAAAGTGTTCCCCCGGGCAAAGGGGGGGAGGGGGTGGATTATATGAAAGAGTTGTCAAAGCGCTTTCTAACGATATATCACATGATGGATGGCGGAATTTTTTTACAAAAATCTCCCTGGGTGGGGCAAATTAGGGGATGGGAAGGGTAGGTATATAAAAACACGAATGAAACGTTGTGTCAAAAATTCAAAGTTATCGGTTAAGAACTTTCGGAGATTTAAGATATTGAACAAACGAACATTTACCTTTTTATTTATATAGATTAAGGTACAGCTGGAAATTTTAGAAGAATTATTTTGTGAAGTTTTAATATCATGTTGCTTTTTATTATGTATCAATATTAAAACATTTGTTTCATATATTCCCCGTAAAAATAATTTTTATATAGTTAGGAATGTTCTTTACTACAAAGATCATTCGAAAGTGTAAGGAAATCTCGCACCACTAATGTCAATAAAATGAGAGGTCAACTTAATACAGAATTATCATTTAAGAGGATCTACAATCTACTCAGGGAAGCTGAACCTAACGTTTATATTTTTCTATGGTTGATTAAGGAATGTCTCACATTAAAGTGGACAAAGATTACTAATCGAAAATAGTGGTGATAAGGAATAAAGTTATTGGAGTTAAATAAAAGACTTATGTATTAGATAGATAATAACACATTTTTATGAATCAAATTCGTATTATATATATAATTTTTGAAATTACAATGCAGATTATCGTATTTATTATTTTTTGTATTGAATAGTTATGCTACACTTTCATCATCTACATAATATAGTTATAGCTTGGGTGAATGAAAATAGCGCTGCATTTCGTTGCCATGTACAACAAATAAGAGTGAATTATGGCCAAGATATTGGTCGGGTAGCTCAATATGAAAAGCATTGGCATGATAAGCCAAGATACACAGTTTCGTGTCCTGGCCCGTACATTTTTTGTACCACATTGCAGCCATGTCCAACATTCCAGGTCACACATTCCCTGTCAAACATTGCAGCCATGTCCAACATTCCAGGTCACACATTCCCTGTCAAACATTGCAGCCATGTCCAACAAATAAGAGTGAATTATGCTAGCCAGGATATCAGTCGGACAGCTGAGTAGGATGAGCATTGACACGGAAAGTCAAGGTACACAGCTTCTAGTCCTGGCACTTACATTTTTGTAGCACATTACAACCATGTCCAACATTGCACGTCACACATTCTGTCATACACTTTTAAAACCCTTTACTTCTGGTTCTTTCACATTCGTAGCTTTTTATAATTTAGAACCGATATTTTATTAATATCCCATTTTTGTTCTTTATATTTCTATAGGCTCAGATGAATGCAACTAATTTGCAATAAACCAGTTTATTGAACACGATGAAACATCACACAGACATGGACACACATAAATATATAGGGAATACCAGTAGCTGCAGTTACAATATTATTATTCGTTCTTTTACCAACTATATTTTATTTTCATACCGTGCCCATAGCACCATACAACCTGTCACTCTGGCCTCCCGCCAACAACTCTCTCCGTCTCTCCTACTCTCCAGTAGACGAGAGAAAAAAAAGGGTTGCCATAAACCTGACGTCACCGGCATGACACCCCCCACCTAAGATTGAAAAAGGGGTATGCCACTTTGAAAATCTGAAATCCAGATTGGTGACGTCACACCACTTCCTTCTTTACTATTAAACTACTAATGAACATGAGGAACTCAATATACATATAAAGAAATACAAAACAACAATACTTATACTTTTTCCGGAAAAATTCTGGAAACTCCTGCTAGCTACTGCAATATAAAAATACAATTAATGTTTCATAATACTAAATACTTAAATACAAATAACAAATGGAATATAGAATACAGTTAATATGAAATTCAATTACAGCTGCCGCATAAATAAAAGTGAACTATCAAAAAGTTATTTTTTTTTAAACAGTCATTGATTGTTCACGAAGAGACCACAGTCAATTTATTAGTCTGTTGTTTCCAGTCTAGACAGTGCATCAGCGTTCGTCAACTTAGCACCAGGACAGTGTGAAATAGTAATGTCATATTTCTGCAAAGCGAGTGCCCATCGCTGCAGTTTGGAAGATTGGGGAGCATTTTTGGTGACGAAAGTCAGTGGGTTGTGATCGGTGATAAGTTCAACGGGTGAACCAAAAATCCAAGTCTCGAACTTCTTTAAACTCCAAATAACTGCATAGGCCTCCCGTTCAATGGTCGGCCAAGCCTGTTGAGTTTTGGTGAGCTTTTAACTGGCATAACTGACTGGATATAGTCTCTCATCCTTCTTTTGAGATAGACATGCACCGATGCCTATTGCAGATGCGTCACATTGAATGGTGAATGCTAACCCCACAACGGGTGTATAAAGACTAGGTGCCTCAACGAGACCCCTCTTTAGTTCGTTGAACGCTTTGTCATGTTCCTCCGACCAGCACAATTTCTCATGACTGTTCTTTTTAGTAAGTTCTGTCAGTGGGTATGCTGTTTAAGCATACTTAGGCAGGTAATCGCGGTAGTAATTGCATAATCCGAGGACACTCTTAAGTTGTTTTTTGGTCTGTGGGACAGCTAATTTTCGGATGGCTTCCACTTTGTCTGGGTCGGTTCGATGGCTGCCGGACCCGATGACATGTCCTAAATACTTTATCTGGTTATTCGCAAAGTCACACTTGTTTAGGTTGACTGAAAACCGTAATTCTCGTAATTTTGAAAATATCGTGTCAAGGTGCGTCATATGTTCAGACCACGTTTCCGAAAAAACAGCGATATCGTCGATGTATGCTCTAGCAAAGTTCTTGTATTTTGAGAGCGCTTTATTCATTTCTGTCTGAAAGGTCGCAGCTGCATTCCGGAGCCCAAAGGCCATCACTTTGAAACGATATTGAGCCCTGTGAGTCTTAAAACATGCCAAACCCTGGCTTTCTTCTTCCAGCGGTATGGCCCAATATCCTTTTAGCAAGTCGATTGTAGTTATTACATTAGCCCTGCCAATATTGAACAAAAGGTCCGTTGCGTTTTCCGTCGGAAAATCGTCAGTTTTAGTAACTGCATTTAAAGTTCTAAAGTCTACGCACAGCCGAAGAGCCCCATCTTTCTTCATCACGCACACTTCTGGGTGTGGCGCCTCCGCATCACTCTCTTCAATCAGTCCTAACTCTAGCATTTCTTCGATTTGTTTATCTACTTGTGGCTTCAACGCCTCTGGAATTCTGTAAACATATGGCTTTTTCATTTCTTCGCCATTTAATCTAATTTTGTGCTCGCCTACCTTAGCTATTTGTACCTTTTTTGAAAATAAATCTTTATATTTGTATAATAAATCGAACATCTGTTTTCTTTCTACAGTTCCTAAATGCTTCAAATCTACTTCTTCTATGTCAAATAAATGTGAGTTATCTTTCACACTGGGGGTGGGATGGACTTCTTCTAATTCTTCTTCATTTTCGAAGATTACTCCCACCGCCCGTACCCTAGGAATAAATTTTCTTATTTTATTTACATGAATATACTTAACATTCCCGTTTATTAATTTTACTTTGTAAGAATCGGGCTTACAGCGTGCTACAATTTCGGCTGGTCCCGTCCGCCCAGCATAAAGTTTGTTCGTGGAATCTGGGATTAATAGATATACCTGGTCCCCTAGTCTAAATTCCTTGTAAATCGCTCTCCGATTAGCGTACTTCGGATACGAGCCTTGTTTAACTTCCGCTACTATTGCTGCTTGCTCCGCCGCCCTTTCTAAATTAATTTTTACCTCCTGAAGATATTCAGTCGCGCTCTTTCCAAGATTTATGGGTAGTGGTATTTCTCCTGACCATGTAGATTTCAATACTGCTAATGGGCCTCCCTTCCTCGCCTCCCTTCCGTACATTAATTTGAATGGCGATACTCCCTTGGTACTATTCGGAATTTCTCTATAGGCAAATAATAAATAAGGAATGTGTTTATCCCAATTTTTGGAATCGCTCCGAATTATATGGTGTAACATGCGTTTCAGAACCTGGTTATATCGCTCCACTAATCCCGAGCTTTGCGGATGTCCTGGCGTTGCAAATCTAGGAGCCGCTCCTAGCCTAGCATGAAACTCCTGTATTAAACCTGAAACAAAATTCCTGCCCTGGTCACTCGCTATTACGCGGGGTATCCCTGTTCGCATAAATATTTCTAATAATGCATCGCACGTAGCTTTAGCCGTAATTGTTTTCAACGGGACCGCCTCCGGCCACCCCGAATGTTGATCCACTAAGGTAAGTACATATTGATGTCGACGCGCTGAAGGTGGTTCAATTTTTCCAATTATGTCAATATTCACAACGTCGAACGGAAGTTCCGGCCTCTCAATTGGGACAATAGGTATCTGATCGCTAGCCCTTTCTCTACTCCTTAACTGACAGTCTTTACAAGATTTACAATAGTCCTCTACATCCCGTGACATATTCGGCCAATAAAATGAATAACGAATTCTTTCTTTTGTGTTTTTCATGCCGAGATGATTAGCGAAAATTGATTCATGAACAATTTTTAAAATTTCCCCTCTCCTTACCTTTGGTACAACTAATTGCGTAACACAATCCCCCGTGACTCTTTCTTTATGATAAAGCAAATTATCTACTATAACAAACCCATGTTTACCTTTTTCCGCGTCTATGAAAGCACCCTGTAATGTTTCGCAACTCTTCTGTTGCTCCCTGTATATACTCGCGTCCGATCTCTGAACCGCATTCAAATCTCCACTATCATCTTTCCTTTCGATACAACTAATCATTAATTCTCTCTCCGCGTTTTGATTTTCGCTTCGCCAGCATAAATTTTCAATATTTATATCATCCCCCTCTGTTTGGTTGCTTTCCCCCTCTTTTCTTTCAATTTCATTTCCCTTTTTCGATCGCGTATCATTTACTGGCGCCAAAGAACATTTCTGTCTATCATCTTCCAAAGAACATTCCTTTCCCCCCTCGTTACTAGCTAACTGTAAGATTTCGTAAACTGTCGGTGTTATAATACATGTCCCATATAATTTATCCGTAACGGCAAACAGTACGTCTACATTGTTATTAAATATGACACTTGACTCTCCGGATTTTAAGGCTACAGGTAGTGTCATAAGATTAGCAATTATTTTTTCTCCAAAAGCCGATATTAGCTGAATTTTTGAATTTTCATTATTTCTAAATGAATCCGGTAATTGATTAGAGTTTATTACAGGTATTTCTGCGGCGCTGTCTAAAATACATTTTGCTTCCTTCCCTTTTATCCACAAATGTTCAAATTGAAGTGGTTGCGTACTTATTGGCTCGTTTCCAAAACATTCAACCTTGGCGACTATTTTATCATCGTGTTTATTTTTTCCGACAAAAGAATCTTTTTTCGTTTGATTTTGCAAACTTCCAATTTTATCTTTTTCTCTATTATTCAGGCAAAATCGCAAATGCGTCGTTTGTTTACAAAGTCTACATTCTTTTGACGCGTTTGATTTTCTATCGATACGAAAAGTGAAATTATTTCTAACATGGGGTGGTATATATTTTCCATTATTGTAATTTCCAGTTCCGGATTCGTCACTGCGGGGTTTTAACGGTTTATCATATAATTCCAAAAAGGTTCTACCCTTTGACGAAAACCAATTGTTGCATACTTGCGCAATTTGTCGTGGTTTTAACCAATTATCTAATTGTTTTATCCTCACATAGCTTCGCGTCTCCGAATCTAGTGAACTTAATAATCTGTCGCTGACAATTAACTCATTAAGCGTGTCAAAATCATTTACTTTTCTCAATTCACAATAGAAATCCCAATTGGCTCTAAGTCTACTCGCGAATTGCATATGATTCTCGTTTCTCGATCGTTTTGCAAAAATAAAGTTTTCTAGGCAGGCCTCTGGTGTGGGTTGAAATTCTTTTAAGATTAACGCCTTAACCTTTTGATAATCTTTCATTTCTTCCGTGTTTGCGTACACTAACAAATGCGCTTCTTTTTCACCCACCAAATTAAACAAAATCTCCACCTTTAATTCCTCTGCGACATTTTTAATTTCGAATGCTTTCTCTAGCGAAGTAAAAAATAAATTCCATGATTCAGGACTACTGGGGACTGTAATAGTCAAAGTTTTGACGCTTTTGATCAGTGTTTCTAACGAATTAGGCTTAGGTCCATCCCCCACTGTGTCAGAATTTATATACTCGTTCTGGATTTTAGCCATTTCTATCTGAGCTTTAACTAGTTCAAGCTTAGTTCTTTCAATTTCTAATAACGTTTCTTGTTCTGTCTTAGACTTTTCTTTGTCGACTTTCGCGACTTCTGCCTCACGCTTCTCTCTTTCTATGCGGTCTGACACCGTTGCATTTAAAAATTCTTTTATAAATTCGCTATCTTTTGAATACTGATCACTTCCCTCAATTAATGTTTTTAAATCAATTATCCTGTGCTCACTCTCTACTTTTAGGCCCAATTGCGTGGCAACAACAACTAAGTCTTCTTTCTTTAATCCTTTAACATTAAACATTTTTGTTTTTAGTCTTAGCACTTATTTATTAATACTATAAATATACTCTATAAATATCTATATTATCTCGTTTCAAATAAAGTTCATACTACCAATAATGATATATATAAATCTTCATAAATATTTCTCAAACATTATTCTATTCAACTTCTTTTCTATTTACTTCAGGAATAAACATAAAAAAACATGCAACTTACTTCAATCGTAAATCCATTCACTGATTCTACAAAATAGAGCGTGTCATACACCTTTAAAACCCTTTACTTCTGGTTCTTTCACATTCGTAGCTTTTTATAATTTAGAACCGATATTTTATGTATATCCCATTTTTGTTCTTTATATTTCTATAGGCTCAGATGAATGCAACTAATTTGCAATAAACCAGTTTATTGAACACGATGAAACATTACACAGACATGGACACACATAAATATATAGGGAATACCAGTAGCTGCAGTTACAATATTATTATTCGTTCTTTTACCAACTATATTTTATTTTTATACCGTGCCCATAGCACCATACAACCTGTCACTCTGGCCTCCCGCCAACAACTCTCTCCGTCTCTCCTACTCTCCAGTAGACGAGAGAAAAAAAAAGGGTTGCCATAAACCTGACGTCACCGGCATGACACATTCCATGTCACATATTGCACGTCACACATTCCATGTCACACATTACATGTCCAACATACCATGTCACACATTCCATGTCCAACATTCCATGTCACATACTGCAGCCCTCTCCAACAAATAAGAGTGAATTATACCAGCCAGGATATCGGTCGTGTAGCTCCGTAGGAAGAGCATTGGCATGACAAGCCAAGGTACACACTTTCGAGTCCTAGTCCGTAAATGTTTCGTTCTGTTGGAATAAACCTCAAGTATAATACTCCAACCATTGACTATGACTAGTTATATCCACTTTTTGAAATAATGATATAAATAAGTGACTTACATTGGGTAGAGTAAATAATGAATTAATCGCTTTAAGAAAAAAAAATTATAATCAATTTCATAATCAATTTAAGTTTCTATATGTTTACCGTATTTATTTGAGTATTTTTGGCATTTTTTTATACAAATCCTTGGATTTTAAGGGTAGGGGACGCAAAATATACCCGATTCCGTTTAGAGAACTGATTATCAGTAAAATAAATATAATATTTTATTAAACGAATAATGGAAATTAAACAAAATATATAAAGTTTCATAAGTTCGAAAAATATTTTATGAACTGCGTCATTATAAGCTTTTTTAGTTTTTTGAAACACTCTACTGTAATATTATATAGGAAAAGACCCTTGAAATGGATTTTTAAGGACTGTATAAAATTATATGGCGCAATTAACTATTTGGTGCATTAAAACATTTTATCACTAATGAAGTGTATTTCTAAGATTCGCACAACCACAAAATTCTCATTTCCATAATTCTCATTTCCATCCAACAGTTGGAGTATCCTAGTTGGGATTTTTTTCCAACAGAGAGAAAATATGCCGGGAGCAGGACTCGAACCTGGGTACTTTGGTTTGCCGTACCAACGCTTTCCCTACTGAGCTATCCCGACGATATCCTTTCTGGCATATTTCACTGTTATCTGTTGGACAAGTCTGTGAACTGCAGCGCTAATTTCATTCATCCGAGCTATAACTATAGCATTTACATGATGAATCTGAAATAGCACGGAAACTCCTGTATACCATGTAAATAGGTCTGTTCATTATGATTCTCATTTTCATTTAATTATACCAGGAGTTCCCTACCCGGGCTTTTCGGGTTCTCGAACATATTGCGCGGTAGTTAATAGGAAGTTAGTAGATAACAACCATTTTCAGTTTGAAAGGTATTTCAATCTTATATATTTTATATTTAATATATTTTTTAGTTACCTAATAACAACAGCAAAAAGCGTTTTTGTATGATAGCTGCCAATCATTCAAATGAAGTTTTAAAATGTATTAAAAGGCATAGTAATCGCCAAATACTTCACTATTAACAGTAGCCTTTTTAATTCTAAGTATTATAGTGTTTAAGCGCGTAATTTTATTTATTTATATATTTTTAAAGGAAGCTAAAATTTCATTACGGATTATTAGCTGAAAACAAATGCAGAACAATTTATATTGTTTTAAGTACAAACCGATTCATCTCCCGTAATGGAGTTCTTCGAGATAGAAATAGATTTAAAAAAAAACATGTTTGAAATTTATAACCGTAAACAAATTATAATTGGGGATATAGTTTTCAGAGAAATTTCACTTGAAATTACATTTTTGTTTTCTATGCGTGTAAAAATTAAAATTGTGTGATGTTTAGAAGTTAATATAGTTGCAATAAATGCAAAATAGTTTGGTTAGTTCGTTGCCTCCGTCAATATGACGACAGCGCTACTCATGGACAAAATTTTGCTTTATAATATAGATTTATTAGTGAATATTATTGTCGAGGCTAATATCAAATAAGTGTTTCATTTATTCCGGATTCTCCTTCATTTGGCATATTACTGATTTGTTGAGGGAAACACTCTATCATGGATAAAAACAATTTGGAAATTCTACGTTAAACGTGAAAAATGAGGTGCGTTCTTACAATAATTAGTTTTATAATGTAGAAAAAAAATCTTCGTTATTATTTCAGTGAAATGAATTGTATCGTCTGCTATGAGCGAAATGAGCATGTCTTTTTTTTTCTATTATTATGTATGCCATGTTTACAGACGCGAATTTTGTTTTCGACACCATATATCGCTGCAAAATTCACCATGGAGATCTTGCTTTGCGAATGATTACCTCCATGGTTTAATATTTCTATGACTGACGATGAACGAATCTCTTGTGTTTATTTACTATTACCAATGGATATTGGGATACATATTGGGCTGATAACCTAATTTTAACTGAAGTTATCTAAGAATCTATACTTTTTTAAATGCAACTTATATCTCAAACAAACAAAAAAAATTAACGATCTTTCTAAAAATGTAACTTTTATGCAATTTTATTCGATAAAATATGGCCGGCATAGGAAGAAAAATGGGCAGCCTGTATTTGTTTTCCTTAGTCACATGACTTGCCCTTTTACTATACAGATTATGTATGATAGTATTTAATAGAATGAAGGAAACTTTTGTTAATATCTGATTCAATTTTCATAAAATTTGAAATGGCTCGACAAAATTCTGCAGCGATTATATGTATTAAATTTCAAACCAATCGGTTGGGTAGTTTTTTTTTGTTATATGCAGACAGACGGACGGACGGATGGACCAGACGACGACAATAGGTGCTACGTATTTATATAATTACGACCGCATCTAAAAACAAGAACGAACAATCATGCGACAAGCATAGATTATGTAACCCTTTCCAAGGCCTCAAAAATAATTTTACAAATCATACCGTTTGATAAGCTAAAGGATAACACCTAAGTAAACAATTTGGAAAACGCATAACATATTTAAAAACATAATTGCAGGAATTTCCAACATATACAATATTCAGAAAAATATCCGAATACTTTTATTCAGCCCTGTATAGGATCTATAGATTTGTATATATACTACATAGGATGCTAAATTTTAGTTCAGTTAGGAAACGCGTAGCGCAGTTTAAAATTCTCCGCTGGAGATTCTGTCAATAAACGGAAATGTGTCCGCGAACTTTTGTGCTTCCCTGTATATGATCTACAGAATTTATACACACCACGTAACAGACAAAAAACGAGTTAAAATTGAAATCGCGTTCAGTAACTTAAAACGCACTTCCAGGAATTACTGTTAACAGACAGTAGAGAATTCTTTTGTGTGTCCCTGTAAATGCACGATGACTGCTATACACACTATTCTGTTGTAAGCCTCTTGTAATGCACCTTAGTGATATATATAAATTTCAATGCGTTTAAAATAGTGAAACATTATTTAAATAAACCGCAGACGATTTTTCTCCATAGACATAATGTAACGGAATTCTTTTGACTGTCCCTGTAAAGTAACTATAAGTGCTATGCACACCCTATTCCATATTAAGCTTCTTTTAATGCACCTTAGTGATATATATAAATTTCAATGCGTTTAAAATAGTGAAACATTATTTAAATAAACCGCAAATGATTTTTCCCCCATGGACCGCAATGTAACGGAATTCTTTTGAGTGTCCCTGTAAAAAAAAAACTATAAGTGATACACACTTCCGTTGAAACAGGGAACATGCTATAGATAACGACAATAACATATAAAAATTGCAGAGCTATCCGAGCATATTTACGGGAGTTAGAGCACGGCCAGACGGCCAGACGGCCAGACGGCGAGACAAACCGAACTCATAAACACTTTTAAACTAGGTTGGAAAGTGTTAAAAAGTAGAAATGGGATTTTGACATATAATGCCAAACGGGAAATCAATAGACACCAAAGTGTGTAATAGAAGAACTAACGCTTGAAGACCATTCGCAAAGTAGCGTATGTAAATATGGAAAATACAGGAAGGCCAACAATTGTTGGTGTTCTAGAAGCCATTTTGAAAAAGAATAAATTAAATGTAATTAAAAGAAACATACTTTCATTAAAATACACAAAAAGTCAACTTATATTGTTTCTCAATGCTGATGTCATAATGATGCGGGCAAATATGGGGTGAAAACGAATGAATGTTTCAACAATGTAGCTATTTTTTCAATTAAACAATCGTAACGTTATTTCTATGGGGGGAATACAAGTTCTGGGCCAACGTTGACACCCCTTAGGTATCGAATTTTTAAAAAATAATATCCAATTAATGTATTTCCCTCAGGAATACATATACACTCCAAATTTCAGAGCTCTACGTCAACGGGGAAGTGGGTGAAAAATGAGTCACAAGATTTGACTGCCACATACATACAGAAATGTAAGTTAAAAGAAAGTATGTAAAAAAGGGGATCCATCAATGCATTTCGCACATATCGTCCAAAAGGAAGTTCTAAAGATAATATTCAGTGCTATTTGTTTATTTCGGGTAAGGTTTCAACTGATAAATCATATGGATGACCTTACAATTGATCACATTTTGTAAATAATTTCCAGATTATATATTTGTTTTGACACAAACTTTGTCAATATAAAGACATTTGTTTCATATTTCATTTCCAATATTAATGGTTCGAACATGCACTGAGATACTTATAAAAAATTAAATGTATTAATACACTTCAGATAACAATAATTAATAAACCTATCAATCTCAAGGATTCATTTAATGGAAAATATGTTGAAAACATTTTAGAATTTTTCAGATAGATTATAATTTTTCTCCGTTTGCACGAAAAATATGTAATAATACATTAAAGTATAATTTCTCTAATATATTAATTTCATAATTTTCAAAATTTTATTTTTTGAAGATTTCATCAAATAAATGCATTTTGTTTTATTATATCAAGACGAAAATGTATAAAAGAAAATTGTTTTGTTATTCACTGACATCCAATCTGTATTTTCTTTTGCGATGTTGTAAAATAAAATACAAACATACTTTCATGAAAAGAAACATTGTAATAACACTGATAAAAAATTCCATTTATTTTATTTGAGTTTTTGATACTTAGAAGTTTCTCTCACAAAAAAAGGATAAATCTTTATTTTTGTTTTCTGTAATTTACCTTTACGTTTTTAAACAATTGATCAAAAGTATTTTTAATGCCTTTTTACTGATATTTAAATATGAAAATAATTAAGAGGCGAAAATAAATTATTTTTAATCTTCATTCTTGTTTCCTAAATTTCTTGAATTTTAAATGAAACTTAGATGCCAAAATGGTGAGATCTTTTATGGTAAAATAAGATTATATTGAATATGTAATGTTTATGTTTGATGTTATACTACTATACTAAGATATAACACGTTGGAAATTGTACGTCAAACGTGACAAATGAGGGACGTTCGTACTATAGCTAGTTATATAAATATTCATCGCTTGATGATTTTTAATTCTGTGAACTGAATTATATCGTCTGCAGGTTAATTTCTGTCATAAAATAAGTATATCGGTCGCTTGACGATTAAAACTCGGAAGCTCCTATAACAAGAAAGCACCAATTTAAAAAAAGATTTAAATTTCTTAATAAATATTTTTAGTAATATCTTCTAAAGTTTTTATTCAATTTTCATAAAATTTGAAATATCTCGACATAATTCTACAAATATAATATATCTTAAATTTCAAACCATTCAGTTGGGTAGTTTTTGCGTTGTTATATGCAGACGGACGGACGGACAGACAGACAGACGGACGGACCAGACGACGACAATAGGTGCTACGTATTTATATAATTACGAACGCACCTAACAATGAACAACAATGAGTTTTCTCTATATGTGAAAAGATAGTTTTTTACCTTTTCTTCAGCATTTTGTTTTACATTGAGTATTAAACAATTCATCGAATTACACTCAAAGAATCCACCAATGGCTTTTTACTTATGCACTTTAATAAATACGAGGTGTTTTTAAAAAATTTGGGGAATGGCCCGATATTTAAACAACAAGTGGGGACGTGTTCGTGCGTATTGAGAAATATGTGGATAAACGTCTCCTGTCATTTAAATCACTACGTTCAAGCAAAATTTCCCTTTGGTACTTATCGAACGGAGTTAGTGTGACATGTCTTGTCCAATGCAACAAACGGAACAATGCTTAAACATCAAGTTTTGCTATAAATTGGAAGAAATGGTAACGCATGAGACAAAGCAATGTTATTTCGAATGTTAAGTTCAAAAGAAGTAAGTAAAAAATTATTGTTACTTTTTCAAACGTCTCCGCGACTAAAATGAAAATGTTGATGATGGGCGGTGAACGGGCTCGCCCTTCTAGATAAACGACCATAGACAACTTCGAACGAGTCCGACAGAGCTCGCTGACGATCAGAGGCTGACGTTGGAAACGACTTCATTTGCTCCTCCGCCTTAAGCTAGTCATGAAAGTTTCATCTTCCGGTGTACCGTCACTTTTTTGAAATGTGAAAGAAGCATTTTAGTCGAATTTTATTTGTTCGTAAAGAAAAAATTAAACAATGAAAATTACTGTTATCCAAAATTAAATAGATAGGATTCGGTTTATATGGAACAATAACATAAATATTTTGTATACATAAATATTTTGTTATTGTTTTCTATTATAAAGCAGTTTTTAATTTTGCCCTCATTTAGAAAAATTATGCAGACAGAACTACGTATATATATATATATAGGAAGAGAGAGAGTATATAGTATATATGTATATTAGTAATTTAGCAATTGTGAAATATTTGAATATTCTTATTTCCAAAACCTTTGGGCCAAATGACTAGAAATTCGATATATGTTCAAAACTTTAAATGTAACACACTTTTTCCCTTCCCAAAATCTATTACTGATATTGAAATGCACAAGATAGTTAAAATTTTATATGCATGCAGGGGTGAAAGCTTAATACATGCGTACTATTTAACGATAGATAATATTTATAATAGATTTGTACCTGTATCATTTTTATGCCTTGATTTATGACAAAATTGAAAGTACAGTGGTGGCCAAAAGTGTGGACATTTTTTGAATGTTTCATGTTTTTCAACTTTGCTTGTAGAATATATTAATTTTAACTTAAATACAAACGTGTATATATCAAATTGAAGGTAATTTAATGTAGATATTTAATAATAAAACCAGTATTACAATATCTGTATTACAAAAAAGGTTATGCAACTAATAGTAAGATCTATCTTAGATTTGCATTTTTTTAAAGTGATACTTACACAATCAATACTTAGTAGGATAACCCTTATTTTTTAAGACAGCTTCACAGCGTCTTTTCATCGAGTGAACGAGTGTTTAGAGTTCATCTTTCGTAATCACATGGTGCCAAGAATCAATTATAGCTTCAATAAGTTGTCTTTTATTGGATGGACGTTTTTTTCGTACAAGAATTTTCAAACGTCGCCACTAATTTTCAATTGGATTGAGATCAGGGTTGTTTCCTGGCCATGGTAATATATCTATGCCTTTATTTTGAAACCATGCTTTGCATACTTTTGCTGTGTGGCATGGAGCTGAATCCTGCTGAAAAATAAATGGTGCGTTGTTGGGGAAGAGATCCCTGATGGAAGGTATCAATTTTGGTTCCAGGACAGTTTCGATGTATTTTTTGGCATTCAGGATGCCATCAATCACATGAATTCGGCCCACACCATCTGCAGACATACATTCCCAAATCATGATATTTGTTGGATTTTTAGTAGTTGCTTCAATGCAATCAGGATGAAGTGCTTCTCCTACTTTTTTGTAATACAGACATTGTAATACTGTTTTTATTGTTAAATTCTACATTAAATTACCTTCAATTTGATATATAAACGTTTGTATTTAAGTGCAAATTAATGTATTCTACAAGCACACAAAGTTGAAAAACATGAAACTTTCAAAAAATGTCCCAACTTTTGGCCACCACTGTAAGTTAATGTTTACTGTCGTTTTCTAAATCTTTAGTTCAGTCGGCGAACACAATTAATCACAGCCGTATATCACTGGGACAATCGCATTTTATATTAATCTCTAACACTGTCACTTATCCACCCAGAATGATTAATTTTAGGGCAGATATCACAGATTGGCTTGATAAATTACATTTACACTACAGAACCTTTACTTATTAATATACTTTCTCAATGATTATTTGGATTCCACTTTATTATAGTATTTTTATTTTAAAAAGCTGTCACTCCGGAAAAAAAAGTATTCATGTTTTAGGCGTTCACCATATGGAATTATTAGAACAGAAATCATTTTAGACAATCCGGATACTTTGATTATGCTGAGAATAATTTTTTATTTATTTTTTAACTTTTTAAAACACATAATTATTTAAAGGGAATACATTTTATATCTGAGCAAGAAGTACCGATACTCAGGATGTGTATAAGGTAAAGCTAGGACATTCTGCGCACAATTCAAAAGAATAACAATAAAAAAATCTAGATATTAATTTTTTGCTAAACTATCCATGAATAATTTTGACTTCATTTGTTTTTTATGAATTTCCATTGCTATTTTGTTGTTATGTTGTAATTTAATAGAACAATTTTAATAAAACCAAGAAAGTTATTTTGCGCAATCTGTCCTTACAGGGTTGGTGTGATTGCGCACATGGGTAGGAGAGATTGTTACTAATAATAACTACAATTAAATTGTTGACAATAATAATTACACTTAAATGACATTGTTGTAAGGTTTACGTGAACAAATATTATTGTATTAGGAGTGAATATTTCAACTAAATGATTAAAGAATCAGAAAAAGGAAATAATTTTAAAAACGATTAAAAATTTTTAATTAAAGGGAAAAAATTAAAGAATCAGAAAAAGCAAGTCCATATAAGATTACGAAATATCATTAAGTTACTTGATAACACGTTTAACTTAAAATTAGTCCATTTTCATTTTTTATTTTTTTAGACAAATTTACCAATAACCTGCGTAATCTCTCCTAGCTCGGAAACTAATGGAAACAATGCGCCATCTTTCCTAAGTAGCAGATGCGCAAACTCTCCAATTTTGGTAGGAGAGATTGCGCGACCTTTTATATAAACATGGCATCTACTAAAACGAATCGTTGATGTTCACATTGTTAGTCTAGATTAGTAGCTTATGAGAAATCGTTTAAGTTTAAAATATTTTGTACTACTGACATTGTATAGAAATTCTGATGAATAGCTATGAAAATTCAAGCACTTACTTTGGGAAAACAAAACAAAATAGCAATGTTTTATCTTAGACACTCAAAACAATCAACGTGCACTTTCAAGTAGACACTCCGCTACTGCTGTTGTACAACTAGCTGGAGTCGCTGCGCGCTCACTCTACTCCTTCCCCCCGAACCTCTATGTGCGCAATCTCTCCGACCGCGCCATCTCTCCTGGCTTTACCTTATTGGTGCAGAAATTTTTAATAGAATGTTTCGCCATTTTTATAAATTATAATTACAATTATGCAAAAATATTTTACAAATAATCTGATTAAATAAGGCGCTTATATGTCCGGTTTTATAAATATTAAGTAGAAAATGTGTAATCTAAAGTAGTTTTGTCAGGATCATAGAAATGTCCAAGGAGTGAGGTTACCCACACTAGTTAAATGTAAAATGACATGAAACTTTTTTTAAAAGATTTACATTTTAAATAATTTTAAGTACATTTTTATCACATCTTTACAAATCTTTTAACAACTTTGCATCAATTATCTACTACGAATTTTGAAAATTTTGTTTTCATAAGTTTCTTTTCAAATATTAAAATCAATTAATACGATGCATTTCCTATAAAATTTAAAACATTTCTTTAATTGTATATTTGCTGTAATCTGACAAAAATAAAAGGCTATTTTACATTAAACTCAAAATTAGTTTTAATAAATTTTGTGTTATAAGCAGTTTTAAAATCAAAAAGTCCTTCCGGCCTGTACAAGGAGGAAAAGGTAGCTTTCATAGTCCATGTTTTTAAAAATTCAACTCATTTTACTCAAATACTCGAAGCATAACAAAATTTCAGTATAACAAAAATTTCAGCATAACAAAAATCAGATTGTTATAAAATGTCCGCCACTCTAGAATTTCAAACTGCCATATCTCAGCCAATTTTTTAAGATAAAGCTAAAACAAAAAATGTTCCGACATCCTAACACTTAACGGAAACATTTTTTTTAATTTAAAATTTTTTTGTACATCTTTTTGAATTTTTTTGAATTTAAAATTTTTTAACTGGTCGCCATTTTGAAACAAGATGGCGGATGAGGCTAGCGAACGAACTCGGTCGAGACCTTGGTATGTTCTGTACACATGATCAGTCACATTCATATCGGTTCTTACATACGAGAGTTACAGCATAACAAATATCAGATTGTTTCAAAATCTCAGCCACCCTAGAATTCCAAACTGCCACATCTCAGCTATTTTTCAAGATATAGCCAAAACAAAAAATGTTCCCGAATCCTTGTTTCACGTTCTAACACTTAACGGGATTTTTTTCAATTTATAAGTTTTTTGTACATCTTTTTGAATTTTTTAAAATTTATTTTTTTAACTGGCTCCCATTTTGAAACAAGACAGCAGAAGGAGCTGGCCAACGAACTCGGTGGAGACCTTGGTATATCCTATACACTTACTTAGTCATATCCAAATCGGTTCATAAATAAGAGAGTTACAGCATGGCAAATGTCAGATATATATATATATATCAACATTTGAACAGAGGGTGGTTTTGGGGTCTGGGAGTCATGATAGGTGAAAATATCCCAAGATTTTTTGGAACTGCTTTCCTCTGAAAGGCTGCAGTAGGTAGCTTTTTGTAATGAAAGCTACCTAATATCATATAATGCACGTTAGTATGAATTTGAAATCCATTTCCGCTGGAAAAGCACCAATGCGTTTCACGAGAAAATAACTGAATGAATTTAAACAGAATAAATATCAACATAATTGACTTTTTGAAATATAATTAATTTCCAAATTCAAAAAGATACAGAAATAATTTATGATATTACACATCATGAAACGCAAAATTATGAGACATTTTGTTTGCAAAAAATTAACATCTATTGTTTAAAAGAATATTAACAGAGATGGAAGCTGTATGTTACATTGGTGAACAAATGACAAAAAAGAAAAATGGATTCTTATTTAATTAATTTTAATATCTGTTGGAAATTTCAATTCTGCCGACGATTGACCGTTTAAATAAATAAAATAAAATAAAAAATAAAAAAAATTATTTAACATTTCGTCTTTATTTCTCTTTTAGGTTTCGGTTCGAAATAGAAGCCCATAAAAATATTCAGTGCTTATATTGATCGTTTAGATTTATTTTAGTGTAGTTATATGTGTAAATAAATTATCATTTGTGCAAATAATATTATACAGTGTTCGTACGCTGAAGTTGACTCTAGGGATTTGAACACCAGATTTTTCTTAAAGTAATGTTTGCCATATTTATACAGAGATTCTTAGTTAATTAAGGCAAAGATTACTTTGACATTCGAATTACCCGAAAGGTACGAAACCAGTGTATATATAACAAAGTGATGTTAAACATATAGGGTTATTACAGCACAAAAAAATCAAATTGTTCAAATATCTCGATTACGCTGAGAATAAATTGTTAATTTTTGTATATATTTTAAAATATATTAATTGTTTACAGGAATAAATGTTTTGTGTGAGGAAAAAATTATGTATTGATAAATCATATATCTAACATTTATAAAAGTAAATTGAAAACAAATCTTTTTAAATGTACGTTTTAAATTATTACAAATACTTTTCATATGCAGCTTTAGAAATACATTTATATCTCCCCATTTATTATCTATTCGCAAGTTTTATATTTATGCTTTGATAAGTTTTTTCTTTACTATCAAAAGTTATTTGTATTCATTTCCTATAAATTTAAAAATACATTTATTTAGTTGTAATTCTCTAGAAGATAACTTAAAGTAAATTAAGAATCTTTTAAATTTAATATTCATAATTACACGAAATTAGTTTTAATAAATTTTGTTTTATAAAAAGTTTTAAAACGAAAAATGTCATTTTATGATTGTAAATACATATTTTATCAGCATTTCGAGAAAACATACATCCAAATGTTCCACAGATAGATAATTAAATGAAATAATCCGTATTATACATCAAATCGAAATCGAACTTTTGAAATTTAATTACTTTCCATGTTCATAAAGACTAAGAAATACATTATAACAATCCACGTATTGTAAAATCAAAATTATACGACATTTTATTTGCGAGATATTAACCTTCCTTGTTTGAGATAACGGTAACTTAGAATTGTGTGTTCATTTGACGAATAAAAGACAAATAATAAATTCTAATTTAATCAGTTTTCTATTATCTTTTGAAAACTTCAATTCCACAGAGGCGAGATATTTTTTAAACTACTAATTAATTAAAATTTCGCGCTGATTCCCCTGTCAAGTTTTCGATTTTAAGTACAAGCATAGTAAAATATGCAGTTTCTTTAATTGACATTTGAATTGGTTGAATTGTAACTACGTGCTTAAATAAATGTATACAATTTCAAAAAATAATATGATTGTTAATTTTATGCTGCATAAAAATGTACTTTTATTGCATATTTTTTTTAAATGTATCTATGAATTTTGTAATATCATGACAGCCGAATGACGCACAAATTCTTCTTTTTAAATTTTAAATACACAGTTTATTAAAAATGCGAGCTGGTATTTATAATATTATTTATATTATGTACACTTTCACTAATATTCATAAATATTCCACCTAAACCACATTACTTCTTAAAATAACCAAAATATACTCGGATGCATTTCCGCATCCTACTTACTCCGAACAAACCACCATTTCTTCTCCCTTCTCTTCACTTCCGTTTACTTTAAAAACAAAAAAGGGTTGGAAGGATGTTGGTTGCATGACACCCCCCCCCGATAAGTTTGTGCTACGCAAAGCGAAGCAAAATCTGACATATAGCAACCATACAACTATACAGCATAAAATATATATAAAAACACAATTCAAAACAGATGTATAAAAGCCTTGTTATAATAGTTATAATGAATATATAATAAACATATAAAAACACTGACAATTTAAAACAGATGGAAAGACGACTTGATATAACACTGCATACCAAAATTAAACACAAAAGAAAGTATCACTTAAATAATCCTTATACAGCAATTAGTCGTGACAAACTGTCTGCATTTTTTAATTTTGCACCTGGGCAAGGCGAAATATTTATATTATATCTTTGTAGAGATAACGCCCATCTTTGTAATTTTGCAGACTGAGGTGCAGATTTTTGAAGATATATTAAGGGATTGTGATCAGTTATTAGTTCAATTTCCGCACCAAACACATAAACTTCAAATTTCTTTAATGCCCACACTACCGCATAAGCTTGACGCTCGATAGTTGACCAGTTTTGTTGCACCTTAGTGAGCTTTTGGCTAGCAAAACTAATAGGACACAATTCTTCTTTCTCATCTTTTTGCGATAGACAAGCACCAACTCCATAAGAACTGGCATCACACTGAATAGTGTAAGGATTTTTAGGATCTGGTGTATACAGCTTAGGAGCTTCACACAATAAACGTTTTAAAGTTTGGAAAGCCTCTTCTTCAATCTCAGACCACGGAATGATTTCTGGGATTTTCTTTTTTGTCATGTCGGTTAAAGGCTTGGCGATTTCAGCATAATTTCTTATGTAGTCACGATAATAATTAAATAAACCCATTGCACTTCTGAGAGCTGTTTTGGTTTTAGGCGATTCTATTGTCTCCAAGGCACGTAACTTCTCCGGATCGGGCTCATGTCTACCTCCTCCTATGACATGACCTAGATACTTGACTGTGCCTTCGCAAAAACACATTTTTTTACATTCACCGTAAATTTCAGTTCAGTTAATTTAGATAAAACAGCGTCAAGATGTTTCAGATGATTTTCCCAGTCATTTGAAAAAATAGCAATATCATCCAAATAAGCTCGACTGTACTCACGATGTTCATCCAGAGCATTGTTGATCGATTTCTGGAATGTGGCAGCCGCATTGCGCAATCCAAAGGGCATGACTTTTCATCGGTATTGAGCACGATGGGTTTTAAAAGAAGTAAGATCTCGACTCTGTTCTTCTAGAGGAATTTCCCAATACACTTTTTATACATCTAAACATGTAATTATGTTAGCACTTCCTATTTGATTAATTAATTCAGTTGCATTTTCCATAGGGTAATCAAAAGGTTTTGTATCTGTGTTCAATTGACGAAAATCTATACATAAGCGCATGCTACTGTCCTTCTTTGCGACACATACAACCGGATAAGCTATTTCAGCTTCACTTTTTTCTATAAGTCCTAGATGCTCTAACTCTTCTATTTGTTTATCCACTTCATTTTTTAGCGATTCCGGAATTTTATAAATATATGGTTTCTTTCTTTCCGCACCTGGTAATAAACGAATTTTGTGTGCTCTAACATTGGCAACTTAAATTTTACCTGAGAATAATGGTGCATGTTTTTTTTAGAAGTTTACTTAACTCGAATTGTTTATCAACCTCCAGATGACTAAGGTCTACTTCTATGTTATTTTCATTCAAAGCGTTAGCTTTAATTGGTGTTGGGTGAATTTCACCAAATTCTACATCGTCTTCAAAAATGACTCCAACAGTCTGTACTCTTACGTTAAATTTCCTTATTTTATTCGCATGAACATGTCTGACACCCCCATCAGGTAATTTCACTTTATACGAATGTGGTTTTACTCTTTCAAGTTTTTCTCCGGGCCCTGTCCATCTAGCATACAATTTATTGGTAGAATCAGGGATAAGTAAATATACTAAATCGCCTTTTTCAAATTCTTTCATTCTATTCCGACGATTGAAATAGCGAGTGTAATTTTCTTGTTTTTCTGCAGCAGTTAAAGAAGCAATGTCAGCGGCTCTTTCCAAATTTATTTTTAATTCTTGTAAATAGTCTACTGCTGAATTACTAAGATTCAATGGTAAGGGGATTTCACCTGACCATGATGACTTTAGTACTGCCAAGGGACCTCTAGCTTCCCGACTATACATGAGCTTAAATGGTGATACTCCAGTTGTGCAATTTGGTACATCACGGTGGGCAAAAAGCAGAAAAGGAATATGTATATCCCAATTAATATGATCCGTACGAATTACATGATGTAGCATTTGTTTAAACACACGAAAATTTTTCAATTAATCCATTCGAAGCGGGGTATGATGGAGTTGAAAAACGAGGACATGCCCCTAACCGGTTCTCAAATTCTTTAGTCAGTTCAGATGTAAAATTAGTGGCCTGGTCTGAGCAGATAACTTCAGGAATTCCGGTGCGCATAAAAATATCTAATAAAGCATCACACGCCGTTTTCGCAGAGAGACTCCGTAATGGTACTACTTCCGGCCATTTAGAATTTTGATCAATTAAGGTAAGACAATATTTATGCTTCCTTCCTGACGGCGGAATAATTTCACCTATACAATCGATATTTACAGTATGAAATGGATATGGTGCGCGGACAACAGGTGTAATCGGAATTTTATCTGTTTGTTTCTCAGGGCTTTTTAACTGACAGTTCTTACATGTTCTGCAATAATTTTCTACATCTCTTGAAATATTAGGCCAATAAAAAGATAATTTAATTCTTTCTTTAGTTTTTCGCCTCCCTAAGTGATTCCCAAAAATTTAATCATGAGCTAATTCTAACACTTTACTTCTATAACTTTCCGGTAACACGAGCTGATATATTTTATCCCCGCAAATAGTTTCTTTATGATACAATAAAATATCCCGTATCAAAAAATTATTTTTTCCTAATCTAGCGTCCTTGAATGAATTCTTTAAAGTTGCGCAATCTTTTTGTTCTTTACAAAACTTAATAAACTCTGAAAATTCATCATTTCGATCATTTTGTTTATTCTCTGAAGAAATAAAACAAACATGTAATTCCTCTTTCGCCAGTGGGGCGTCTGAGCTATTTTTAGCTTCGTGACCTTCAAACTCCTGCAATTGACTATTACACAACTCTTCATTTTGAAGTTCAATCAAAGCATTATACACGTCTGGAGTTATTAAACAGGGGACATTTAAGTTTTCAGTGAAAGCAAAAAGCGTATTTAAAGTGATATAAATTCCACTGTTAGGTAATTTATAATGGATGGGTATATTAGCCAAATTTGCTTGTACTTTTTCTTTGAAAGCGGATTGTAACAAAATACTACCTTTAGCTTCGATTTTCAGATTGGGAATTAATGACGTATTTAAAATACTAATTTGGGTACCGGAATCCAGAGTCGCTTCTATTTCTTTTCCTTCTACATAAATAATGATTTTTTTAAATGAAAAAGTGTAACTTCGTTTAATTCATCATTCATGTGTAAATGCATGGAACTAACATTAGTGACTACTGCATTATTATTTTTATTTGGATTCAATTTATTTGTATCTTGTTGCATTTTAGGTTTTCTCTGCACCTGATCATCATTTTGAGTATAAGATTTATCGTACTTATTTCTTCTGTTTGGGCAAAGTTTTGCTAGGTGTAATGGGGAATTACAAATGTAACAATCACGCGATTTTGGGAAGTATCTGTTCTCATACGTAACTTGATTTTTTCTTAGTTGTGGCGGAACATATTTAGTATTTTCATTATTCACTTCACGATAAATAGGTCGTTTATCAAATTTTGTTTCCTCGAAAGACCTGCCTGTTGCAGTAAAATAAATGTCACAGTCTTTCGATAACTGATCGGGCAAAAGCCAACTTTCTCCTTGTTTGACTGCAATGTGAGTTGCAAGCTCGCCTTCTAAAGTTTCAAAAATTTTATCTGATATTATTAAATTAATAAGTGAGTCGAAATCTGTAACATTTCGAATTCTACAATAATTTAGCCAACAGGATCTTAATCGGGAACCGAACTGTTGATGGGTTTCACCAGGTAATATTTTAGCGTTTCTAAAATTTTGTAAACAGGTAAATGGGGACGGTTCATATTCTTTCAAAATTAAAGATTTAATTTTATCATAATCGGCAAACTCTTCATCATCAATATAAACAAGAACATTTCCTGCTTTCTCACCTACTAATTTCAGTAAAATTTCCGATTTATATTCCTTAGGAAGATTTTTGTGCTTAAACGCTCTTTCTAAAGAATCAGAAAAGAGATTCCATGTTTCATTTTTCTTGGGCACTGGAATTACCAAAATTTGAACTGCTTTAATTAATTTATCTAGTGATAATGACGTACTATTTTCCCCTTCGTTATGGGTTAAATTCTCGCTTCTCATTTGTTGTTGTAAACGCAGTCTATTTACTTCCTCGCCATTTTTTCTTTCTGAAACTGTAGTCGATAAAAATTCAGTTACGAAATCTTTATCCTTTAAATATTCCTTAGATTTCAATAACAAATCTTTTAATTCGGGTACTCTCTTACTCGCATCAGCTTCTTCGCCTATTTCTTGCAGAGCAATAAGTAAATCTGCTTTAGTTACGTTTTTGAACATTTTCGAATAAAGTTAACAGTATCTCACTACACAATCAAAAGATAAATAAATAACTCACCTCTATTTTGTAATCCAAACACTGCGATCCAAAGCACCTTTTATTATTTTAAATCGTAGAAATAGCTCTCTTTCTCGTAAGCTAGAGCGGGCTGTAATATTATGACAGCCGAATGACGCACAAATTCTTCTTTTTAAATTTTAAATACACAGTTTATTAAAAATGCGAGCTGGTATTTACAATATTATTTACATTATGTACACTTTCACTAATATTCATAAAAATTCCACCTAAACCACATTACTTCTTAAAATAACCAAAATATACTCAGATGCATTTCCGCATCCTACTTACTCCGAACAAACCACCATTTCTTCTCCATTCTCTTCACTTCCGTTTACTTTAAAAACAAAAAAGGGTTGGAAGGATGTTGGTTGCATGACACCCCCCCCCCCGATAAGTTTGTGCTACGCAAAGCGAAGCAAAATCTGACATATAGCAACCATACAACTATACAGCATAAAATATATATAAAAACACAATTCAAAACAGATGTATAAAAGCCTTGTTATAATAGTTATAATGAATATATAATAAACATATAAAAACACTGACAATTTAAAACAGATGGAAAGACGACTTGATATAACACTGCATACCAAAATTAAACACAAAAGAAAGTATCACTTAAATAATCCTTATACAGCAATTAGTCGTGACAAACTGTCTGCATTTTTTAATTTTGCACCTGGGCAAGGCGAAATATTTATATTATATCTTTGTAGAGATAACGCCCATCTTTGTAATTTTGCAGACTGAGGTGCAGATTTTTGAAGATATATTAAGGGATTGTGATCAGTTATTAGTTCAATTTCCGCACCAAACACATAAACTTCAAATTTCTTTAATGCCCACACTACCGCATAAGCTTGACGCTCGATAGTTGACCAGTTTTGTTGCACCTTAGTGAGCTTTTGGCTAGCAAAACTAATAGGACACAATTCTTCTTTCTCATCTTTTTGCGATAGACAAGCACCAACTCCATAAGAACTGGCATCACACTGAATAGTGTAAGGATTTTTAGGATCTGGTGTATACAGCTTAGGAGCTTCACACAATAAACGTTTTAAAGTTTGGAAAGCCTCTTCTTCAATCTCAGACCACGGAATGATTTCTGGGATTTTCTTTTTTGTCATGTCGGTTAAAGGCTTGGCGATTTCAGCATAATTTCTTATGTAGTCACGATAATAATTAAATAAACCCATTGCACTTCTGAGAGCTGTTTTGGTTTTAGGCGATTCTATTGTCTCCAAGGCACGTAACTTCTCCGGATCGGGCTCATGTCTACCTCCTCCTATGACATGACCTAGATACTTGACTGTGCCTTCGCAAAAACACATTTTTTTACATTCACCGTAAATTTCAGTTCAGTTAATTTAGATAAAACAGCGTCAAGATGTTTCAGATGATTTTCCCAGTCATTTGAAAAAATAGCAATATCATCCAAATAAGCTCGACTGTACTCACGATGTTCATCCAGAGCATTGTTGATCGATTTCTGGAATGTGGCAGCCGCATTGCGCAATCCAAAGGGCATGACTTTTCATCGGTATTGAGCACGATGGGTTTTAAAAGAAGTAAGATCTCGACTCTGTTCTTCTAGAGGAATTTCCCAATACACTTTTTATACATCTAAACATGTAATTATGTTAGCACTTCCTATTTGATTAATTAATTCAGTTGCATTTTCCATAGGGTAATCAAAAGGTTTTGTATCTGTGTTCAATTGACGAAAATCTATACATAAGCGCATGCTACTGTCCTTCTTTGCGACACATACAACCGGATAAGCTATTTCAGCTTCACTTTTTTCTATAAGTCCTAGATGCTCTAACTCTTCTATTTGTTTATCCACTTCATTTTTTAGCGATTCCGGAATTTTATAAATATATGGTTTCTTTCTTTCCGCACCTGGTAATAAACGAATTTTGTGTGCTCTAACATTGGCAACTTAAATTTTACCTGAGAATAATGGTGCATGTTTTTTTTAGAAGTTTACTTAACTCGAATTGTTTATCAACCTCCAGATGACTAAGGTCTACTTCTATGTTATTTTCATTCAAAGCGTTAGCTTTAATTGGTGTTGGGTGAATTTCACCAAATTCTACATCGTCTTCAAAAATGACTCCAACAGTCTGTACTCTTACGTTAAATTTCCTTATTTTATTCGCATGAACATGTCTGACACCCCCATCAGGTAATTTCACTTTATACGAATGTGGTTTTACTCTTTCAAGTTTTTCTCCGGGCCCTGTCCATCTAGCATACAATTTATTGGTAGAATCAGGGATAAGTAAATATACTAAATCGCCTTTTTCAAATTCTTTCATTCTATTCCGACGATTGAAATAGCGAGTGTAATTTTCTTGTTTTTCTGCAGCAGTTAAAGAAGCAATGTCAGCGGCTCTTTCCAAATTTATTTTTAATTCTTGTAAATAGTCTACTGCTGAATTACTAAGATTCAATGGTAAGGGGATTTCACCTGACCATGATGACTTTAGTACTGCCAAGGGACCTCTAGCTTCCCGACTATACATGAGCTTAAACGGTGATACTCCAGTTGTGCAATTTGGTACATCACGGTGGGCAAAAAGCAGAAAAGGAATATGTATATCCCAATTAATATGATCCGTACGAATTACATGATGTAGCATTTGTTTAAACACACGAAAATTTTTCAATTAATCCATTCGAAGCGGGGTATGATGGAGTTGAAAAACGAGGACATGCCCCTAACCGGTTCTCAAATTCTTTAGTCAGTTCAGATGTAAAATTAGTGGCCTGGTCTGAGCAGATAACTTCAGGAATTCCGGTGCGCATAAAAATATCTAATAAAGCATCACACGCCGTTTTCGCAGAGAGACTCCGTAATGGTACTACTTCCGGCCATTTAGAATTTTGATCAATTAAGGTAAGACAATATTTATGCTTCCTTCCTGACGGCGGAATAATTTCACCTATACAATCGATATTTACAGTATGAAATGGATATGGTGCGCGGACAACAGGTGTAATCGGAATTTTATCTGTTTGTTTCTCAGGGCTTTTTAACTGACAGTTCTTACATGTTCTGCAATAATTTTCTACATCTCTTGAAATATTAGGCCAATAAAAAGATAATTTAATTCTTTCTTTAGTTTTTCGCCTCCCTAAGTGATTCCCAAAAATTTAATCATGAGCTAATTCTAACACTTTACTTCTATAACTTTCCGGTAACACGAGCTGATATATTTTATCCCCGCAAATAGTTTCTTTATGATACAATAAAATATCCCGTATCAAAAAATTATTTTTTCCTAATCTAGCGTCCTTGAATGAATTCTTTAAAGTTGCGCAATCTTTTTGTTCTTTACAAAACTTAATAAACTCTGAAAATTCATCATTTCGATCATTTTGTTTATTCTCTGAAGAAATAAAACAAACATGTAATTCCTCTTTCGCCAGTGGGGCGTCTGAGCTATTTTTAGCTTCGTGACCTTCAAACTCCTGCAATTGACTATTACACAACTCTTCATTTTGAAGTTCAATCAAAGCATTATACACGTCTGGAGTTATTAAACAGGGGACATTTAAGTTTTCAGTGAAAGCAAAAAGCGTATTTAAAGTGATATAAATTCCACTGTTAGGTAATTTATAATGGATGGGTATATTAGCCAAATTTGCTTGTACTTTTTCTTTGAAAGCGGATTGTAACAAAATACTACCTTTAGCTTCGATTTTCAGATTGGGAATTAATGACGTATTTAAAATACTAATTTGGGTACCGGAATCCAGAGTCGCTTCTATTTCTTTTCCTTCTACATAAATAATGATTTTTTTAAATGAAAAAGTGTAACTTCGTTTAATTCATCATTCATGTGTAAATGCATGGAACTAACATTAGTGACTACTGCATTATTATTTTTATTTGGATTCAATTTATTTGTATCTTGTTGCATTTTAGGTTTTCTCTGCACCTGATCATCATTTTGAGTATAAGATTTATCGTACTTATTTCTTCTGTTTGGGCAAAGTTTTGCTAGGTGTAATGGGGAATTACAAATGTAACAATCACGCGATTTTGGGAAGTATCTGTTCTCATACGTAACTTGATTTTTTCTTAGTTGTGGCGGAACATATTTAGTATTTTCATTATTCACTTCACGATAAATAGGTCGTTTATCAAATTTTGTTTCCTCGAAAGACCTGCCTGTTGCAGTAAAATAAATGTCACAGTCTTTCGATAACTGATCGGGCAAAAGCCAACTTTCTCCTTGTTTGACTGCAATGTGAGTTGCAAGCTCGCCTTCTAAAGTTTCAAAAATTTTATCTGATATTATTAAATTAATAAGTGAGTCGAAATCTGTAACATTTCGAATTCTACAATAATTTAGCCAACAGGATCTTAATCGGGAACCGAACTGTTGATGGGTTTCACCAGGTAATATTTTAGCGTTTCTAAAATTTTGTAAACAGGTAAATGGGGACGGTTCATATTCTTTCAAAATTAAAGATTTAATTTTATCATAATCGGCAAACTCTTCATCATCAATATAAACAAGAACATTTCCTGCTTTCTCACCTACTAATTTCAGTAAAATTTCCGATTTATATTCCTTAGGAAGATTTTTGTGCTTAAACGCTCTTTCTAAAGAATCAGAAAAGAGATTCCATGTTTCATTTTTCTTGGGCACTGGAATTACCAAAATTTGAACTGCTTTAATTAATTTATCTAGTGATAATGACGTACTATTTTCCCCTTCGTTATGGGTTAAATTCTCGCTTCTCATTTGTTGTTGTAAACGCAGTCTATTTACTTCCTCGCCATTTTTTCTTTCTGAAACTGTAGTCGATAAAAATTCAGTTACGAAATCTTTATCCTTTAAATATTCCTTAGATTTCAATAACAAATCTTTTAATTCGGGTACTCTCTTACTCGCATCAGCTTCTTCGCCTATTTCTTGCAGAGCAATAAGTAAATCTGCTTTAGTTACGTTTTTGAACATTTTCGAATAAAGTTAACAGTATCTCACTACACAATCAAAAGATAAATAAATAACTCACCTCTATTTTGTAATCCAAACACTGCGATCCAAAGCACCTTTTATTATTTTAAATCGTAGAAATAGCTCTCTTTCTCGTAAGCTAGAGCGGGCTGTAATATTATGACAGCCGAATGACGCACAAATTCTTCTTTTTAAATTTTAAATACACAGTTTATTAAAAATGCGAGCTGGTATTTACAATATTATTTACATTATGTACACTTTCACTAATATTCATAAAAATTCCACCTAAACCACATTACTTCTTAAAATAACCAAAATATACTCAGATGCATTTCCGCATCCTACTTACTCCGAACAAACCACCATTTCTTCTCCATTCTCTTCACTTCCGTTTACTTTAAAAACAAAAAAGGGTTGGAAGGATGTTGGTTGCATGACAAATTTCATTATCACATTTGCTTGATGTGAAATTGAAAGTTTTTATTTCAAATGTTTTAGTGCAAATATATGCAATGTCTGACGTTGACATAATATTTAAAAATATTAAATAATATTCTTTTACGATCAATATATAGGCGATCTAGCGTTCTTTTTGCGCTAATAATTTAATATGACTTGTCTTTAAATACAGTTTTTTTCCGATTGATGATTATTTTCTACTGCTTACGTTTTATTTTCATTATAGGTTATCTTGGAATGTAATTACGCAAGTATACCGGGTGAACCAAAAGTTCGTTACGACTTTAAAAATTCATAAAAAAGGAACAAATTATGATAAAGAATGCATAAAGAGTTGTGATAAAGAGTTTGCAAGAAAATGCTCACAAGATAGTGATATTTTTTAGCAGCAAAAACAGTTTTAGTTAAAAAAGTCACATGTAGATGGCGCTAACATGCGATAAATCCAGCAGCATCATGCAAATTAGTCCTGTAATAAAAGACCGGGATACACGAGGATTTCTCATTGGCTTTCAGAATGTTATCATTACCCGATCGAGCGTTGTTGGTGAAGTTGTTCTATTTGAACGGAGATTTTCTGCAATTCATTAGGACATGTTGAATTCAGCTGTAACGGCCGGTGTGAGTCGCCTTAGTTGCGTTGTACAATGTTCTGGAGGTCATGTTGAACAATTGTTATTGCAAGAATAAATGGATGGATCGTACTGTCGTTCTGTTCATTGTGTTTCGGGTCATCAGCGCCCTCTACCAGTGACATTTTTAACTAAAATCTTTTTTCCTTCTAAAAAAATCCGACTACCTTGTGAGCCCTTTCTTGCAAATCGCACTTCTTTATCAATTTTTTCCTTTTATATAAATTTTCCAAGTTTTAACGAACTTTTGGTTCACCCGGTATTTATTTTTCTTTGAAAACAGCTCCAAAATATTTCTAGCACGATTTTTGGTATAACTATTTTGAGATTTTGCTTTATAAATCACTGCGTATCGAATCTGCTTTTTTTCAGTCCACATGTACAAGTTTTTGTTAAATTATACTTAATAAAATTCCCAATAGAGGTAAAAAAAGAAAAAAAAAAACTCACGCTATTTAGTGGCCACCCTGCATATTATTTTTAAAGATAAGATAGTTCTATTCAATATTATAAAAAAGTGTTTTTAAATTTGCAAATTACTTTCTCAATCTAAAAATTTCAATACTTTTATTTTATTTATATAATATAAATAATAATAATAATAATAAAAAGTTTGAAATTGTACATTAAACGTGACAAATGAGGTATACTATAACTAGTTTTACAAAGTAAAAAAACTAAATCATCGTTATTATTTCAGCAAAATTAATTATATCGTCTGTCATGAGCGAAATGAACATGCCTTTTTCTCTTATATCATTACGTATGCCATGTTTCAAAATGTGAATTTTATTTTCGACACCAGACAGTGCTGCAAAATTCACCATAGAGATCTTCCTTTGCGAATGTTTACCTCCTTTGTTCCATATTTCTATGACTCACAATGAAGGCATCTCTTGTGTTTATTTACTTTAACGGATTGAGATTGGGCTGTCAACCGAATTTCAACTGAAGTTATCTTAGTATCTAAACATTTTTTTTAATGTAACTCATTTCTAAAACAAACAATTGTTTTTAACGATCTTTCTAAAAATGTAACTTTTATGCTTTTTTTTTCGAAAAACAAAATTTTGAATAAAAATGGCTGCTTGTCGTATGAAAAAAGAAGTGGTTAGCCCGTATATGTTTTCACATGACTTTTTATTATATAGATTACGTATGATAGGATTTAATAGAATGAAGAAAACTTTTATTAATCTCTTTTTAAACTTTGATTCCATTTTCGTAAAATTTGAAATGTCTCGACACAATTCTGCAACGATTATATATCTTAAATTTCAAACCATTCGGTTGGGTAGTTTTTGCGCTGTTATATGCAGACGGACAGACAAGACGACTATTAATGGTGCTACGTATTTATATAATTACGAACGCACTTAATAGTATTTGCTAATCTTAAAATTGCCCGCTTTAAAATCTAAGAATTTTATAGAAATAATTATAAAAAAACATAGTTTACATTAACTAGTATGATTCTAATTTAATCATTTTTGAAATAGTC
This sequence comes from Maratus michaelseni, assembly GCA_963931845.1. Lineage (NCBI taxonomy): Eukaryota > Metazoa > Arthropoda > Arachnida > Araneae > Salticidae > Maratus > Maratus michaelseni. Next base: position 286,117,659 of record OZ007596.1, on the reverse strand, counting down.
AGGAAAAATTGTCTTTAAACTTGCCAGTCATTCTGTTCCTAAATGATTGCATTCAAAAGTATATAGAGAACGCAGGTGCGGAGCGAAAATTTTTAGATCCTCTATGAATACAATAATGTGACTGTCAATATTCGAAGCATTATGTAGGGGAGAATTCAATCTTCAACACACAGTATTATAAGCATGTAATATATTTTCCAATAATTAAAATATCCAATCGGACTGCAGTTATTTCAATTTCTGTTAAATTATTTTAAAATTTCATCCCTGATATAAATAAATTGTTAAATAAAGAATTGAAAAGTGAGAAGTTTTTTTTAAATTATTTATAGGATAAAACATAGAAAAATTAATATTACTTATTTTTTATGAATTCTTAAATATTAAATGATATCTTAATATACCGTGACACTGTAACTTCAATAGGTTATACATTTTTTTAGACAGGAAAAGGAGAACTTTGTCCTTTTATGACACAATATAAATTGCGTTAATTAATTAAATAAATAAATAAGAAAAACATGTTTATGAAAAATGATTTATTTAAGACATTACTAAATTAGACGTCCGATAAAAACATATGTAGAAAGGGTTTAAAAACTTAAAAACACAAGATATTAGTAGGACATAATACTTTCCTAACGCTTGTTGTTGTTAAAGACTAGAACTTCTAGGAGTTCTAGTCTAGGAGTTCTAGTATAGGAGTTCTAGTATAGGAGTTCTAGTCTAGGACTTCTAGTCTTGAACAACATCAGAGCTTAGGTCTGCACTGATTAAAATCCTTGATAATGGCTTAGTTTATACCCGAAAGCGCTAGGAAAGTTTTATGTACTACTAATATATTGTATTTTGAAGTTTTTAAGGCATTTGTACACAATTTTTTAGTGGACGTCTACTTTAGTAATGTGTAAAATAAAATATTTTTCATAAAAATGTTTTTCTTATTATGGACATGTAACGGCGAATCTTTCGTTTCGAATTATCTTTTATTATTAAAGTTGTTTTGATAAATAAATAAATAAATATATATTTATATATTAAAGATTTCTTTTTGTCACATTTTGAAGCTCCTAAAAGTATAAAATAATCATTAAATATTTTTTTTAAATATTCGCCAATTCACCTGTATGAAGACAATATTATAATTGATAAAATAGCTAGTAGAAACTGCTTCTAAAGTTGCCAATCATGTGAATAGATGATTTCATTAAAATCGCCCACATGACGTGGGTGCTTAGCGAATCTTTTTGATGATATGCGATTCTTTTCTATGTCTTTACTGTGTCAGAGAAAATTATTGAACTCAATATTCGAAGCATTATGTTAATGGGTAATTCAATTTTCGACATAGCGATAATTTAGGAAAAAAAACATTCATCCTTTCAGGGTCGATGAGGTGAACACCAATCATTTTTTAAATCTAAGAATTTGGTGTTACGCGTCAGCGTCACCACTTCTTCGCGATATGTGCTATATAATACCTCAGGTTCTGAGGTCAAGAAAGTGGTGTTAGGAAGAGCAGGTCATAATGCTTATTGCAATGTAACGCCTAGGAGTTTAGTTTTATTTTGTAATGATTTAGCTTAATTTAGTACGATATATCGATATTTAACATTTCGAATTTGCAACCCATATAGCAATGTAATATTGGCTATATCGTGGCCAAATATTGGTCAAATAGTACATAAATTGGCGTGGAATATTTTCCCAAAATTGGGGAGTCGGCATTTGTCCAACATTACGCCAACAGTGGCCAGAAATACTCAATAAAATATCAACATACCATTATTGGAACAATATTGCTACCTTTAGACGGTAATATTCCTCAAGGATTATCAATTTTTTAGTTATAAGGATGTTTCTTTTACGAAATTCAGTAATAAGGCATTTAAAGTTGATGACGTCATCAAACCACGATTTTATTCGAATTGCAATGCATTTTATAAATAGTTTACACATGTTTTATTTTCATATTTTACATTATCCATATCCATGATGGATAAGTATTATGGTGGCGCCAGTTTCCTATACGATTTAGATGTGAAGAAAAGTGAGAAGACAAACATTGATTTTTACATCTAAATATCGATATTTTAGTACGAATTATGCTCAGGCTTTGAAAACACTATATTCAAAGATTTTGGACAGTAAGAAATATATATTTTTTAAAGCTCGATGGTCGTCGATGAAACAAAATAGAAGATCGCTTATTACAAGCCTTTTTCACTTACATTTACGTTTAAAAATATAAAATCATTCAACTTTTAATTTTGGTATAGTTAAGGCTGATATCACGGGTCCGGGAATGCAAAGCGAGTACGCTATTCATACAATAAGAAATTTATGAAATTTTCAAAAAGACTAATGCTTGTAAATTATCTTAATACATTGATATTTCATATTCCTTTTCAAATCAATGGATTACTTTGTAATTTAATGATATTGACGGAATAAATCTATTAATTATTACCGCTCCAATAAGATTATGAAACAATGACCAAATACGATTATTTGAGGAAGCAGTCATTACGTAGAGAATAAATGAAAACTTGATATAAGATTATGCAAAGATTTTAAAGGATTGTATTGTAACACCATTCACTAGCGCACATTATATTAATGCATTAAAAGGAATAAAACAAATCTCATGTCTATTTGTTGTTGACGTTGAATGGTTATAATTGAGGTAACGCATTTACGCAGTAGTAAATACGTCTAACTTATTGTGAAATATTATACATTTGATGCATTTGAGGTTTTCTTCCATTTTTTCTGTGATTTTTTTTATTATTGCTGTAACCAAATATTTATAATATTACAGAATCATCAATACTACCTTAAAGAACATTTTGCTTCTTTAACTAAATAAGAGAAGAAAAAGTAATGGGTATAAATCCGTATGATTTAAATGATGACGTGTCCGTTCTTCTTCAGTTAGTTTTAAAAAGAGTAAGATTAAAATGTTCATTTTATGAACTACATGTTAGTTCCAATACATTTAATAAATATTATTTTAAATATAACTCCACAGTCCAGTAGAAGTTTTTATAGTTTGATAGAATTGAAGGGAAATCAAGTTTTAAGAATAAAATAATATAATAATAATAAATAAAAATAAAAATATGTGCAAGTGCAAAAGTGTTAGTAGTTTAAATTTTAACATGTTTAAACGTCTAGTATGTTACAAAATTTTTCCCAAGAAAGAAACAAAAAAAGAAAATATTTTATTTACAATGCTTTTTCTAATATTAATATAATTTTTTGCAGGAATAATTTATTTTAGTTACGATATTATTTTAGTATATTTATTATATTTTATTTATATGTGCCATGAATTTCGATATTCATTCGCCAGCCCTATTTATATTATTTCATGTGATAATAGATTTTTGTAAACAATATTTAAATTTTAAATCGAATTTTAAATCAAATTTGATTGGTATGGCGATTCCTGAAACTCGTACAGTTGCATAGGATACAAGACTGTATTTGAGAGCATTTATACTAGTACATATGTTCCATTCATAAATGTATGAATGAAATAGGACGGTATTCTCTAAAGGTATATCAAACCAGTTTGTTAAATTTTGCGTAAAATAAAGTATATATACAAAAATTAGCGACTGTTTTTATGAATTATTTATTTTTAGAATATTGAAGAAAGATGACTTTAAAACACCTGAAACTTTGAAAAGCTTAATTTAAGAAAATGGTGTTGCACAATATATATAATACTAGCAGGTCTTCGTCCGTTTAGATGGTCGCTTCTGAGTGGGACCCAGTTACGTTTTGCAGCGTACTGCCTTAACTTTGCTTGGAGCCCAGAAAATGCATTTTACATGCAAACAGGTAAATATAAATGACATGCTTTATTTTGAACTATACGAAACTAACTCATAAAAATATAAAAAAAATCATATAAATAAATAACAATAATGAAGTTATATTAGATAAATTATCAGCAGAATAAATCTGCTTCCTGTAAAATTTTATAAGAGAGAATGTTGTAATTTCATTGTATGTCTGTCTGTAACACCGTATGCACGGGAAATTTGTTTCCGAATATTCAATGGTCTAGATAAGTGTATTTTTGTGCGAGATTAATGACAATTACTAAAACTTATTGTGATTTATTTTCATTTCACAGAAAACAAAGTAAATATTTTGCAGACTCCGCTAAAATATCTCCATTATTGTAACAGTTATTATTGAAAATACGAGTTCAGAATTACTCGGATTCCCTGTATGTATTTTATATTTAAAAATTGGATTACAGCCTGATTTTCGACACATAAAAATGTTTGTCTTGATATGTGTTATCACAATTTACAGTTCCAAGCATCAATTTTTATGCATCCTATATTTTTATATATAAATATACATAAGTTTACGTATGTATCTGTTTGCTAAACAGCCCATATAGTTTTACGTAGTTGAAAAAAAATTGGCACAATGATTAAATAGGACAAACTCGAGCAATCTCTGAAATGTTCTGAAATATTTTTTAATAATTATTTGTTTAGAAATATTGATACAATCTGTAGAACATAACTGTTGATAACGTGAACATAATCAATAATAATTACTGTTAAATATTTTAAAGCTATAAAGAAACGAGTTTAATTTTATTTACACAAACACACACACACACACACACACATATATATATATATATATATATATATAATCAAAATGTTAAAAAAAATTGAATGCATAGTAAAGAACAATAAATAAAAAGGGATTTAAAAGCAAACAAACAAATCAATTTAATTCACCGTTTGCAATCTGTACAACTATGTACAAATTACTTAAAGTAATTCAGGATATTCATCACTATAAATATAAACATAATATAATATCAACATAATAATATTTGTAGCAACATTGAAAAACAACTAAAGAGCATAAATGTAGATGACTTTGCAATTCTCAATAATATTTCTAGTTAAATACTTAAGAGTGTTAAAAAAACGAGTTTTTTTTTTTTTTTTTTTTTTTTTTTTTTTTTTTTTTTTTTTTTATTTAAAAGAAATTAGTTTTAACCGAATGGTTTACAAATTAAATCCACATCAAAAGAACATAATATTAAAAACAAAAAAACAAAGAGATTTCAATCATTTTTATACAATTGCCTAACGTAATTGACCATTTATGGTACATTTGACGTCTAAGCCTCGTCGCAATTATTTTGATTAAATGCAAGAAGAAGAATATCAGTCGTCATTACAGTTAACATCAGAAAATCCACATGGATCAATTAGACTATGTAATCTTCAACCTGTGGCTCATGGGCCATCAAGGTATCTCTATTTGCGTCATCAAGGTACCTCTGTATACGTCCCATGGAAAGTTAGCCAGGCTTCCACTAACGACTCTTTTTATATTCTATTCTTACCACTATTTTCAAAATTATTCTTTGAAGGAAATTTCTCTTGAAATTGTCCTAGAAGTGTATGGCTGTTTTTTGTTTAAATCAGGTGCGAAAGGATAATAAAAGTAGTCCCCAGTTGCACCGATTTCTTAATACGGTAAATTAGTATCCAAAGCGTGAAGAGAAACATATATACATTTATAAAAATATCAAACACATATTTCATAAAGTGCTCTTGCAAAAGAAAGCTTGAGATATTCTGCAGATTTTATTGACTGAAAAATAAAAATTTCGTCAAAGAAAAACAAGAAAGAAAAATCAATCGTGAAACATAAATTATGAAACATTTCCCAACACTTCCAGAATACTGCAACTTAACTTTTCCGTTTAAAAAGGGGAAAACAGATTTTAGATCTTTCCATCTTTTCCATCTTCTCCATAGCCAAAAAGGTACATGGATTATTTTGGGCATCCTTTGGTGTGATATCTATAAAATTTAACTTAGTTACAAAACGCATAACGAAGTCGAAAATTCACCTACATCAATTTCCACCAATAGACAGAAATGCACTCGAACACTCTTGTACAACCCAGTATATTATCTACATGTTTTTGTACACTCCTCATATTAAGCTAAAATTTAATTCAGTAAAAAAACTCACAACACATTTGTAAACGTACTTTCAGAAATTAACATCCATATATGGCAATGTATCGTTTTTTTGCGTAGCCCTCTATCTGAATTTATTTATATTCTATGAAAATCTCTTTTTTAAGTAATATAGTTCAGCTGGAAAAAGCGGAATACCATGAAAAAACATCCTGAAGCAATTCCCGCTCATAAACAGTAATGCTAACGAATTATTTAGTTTACCCTGAATATGACGTGTCAAATTTATACACATCACTTAGTGTACAAAAATTTATTTAAACATAAACACGCACCTGGATCTTTAAACGCTTATTGATAGTAATATTACCGAAATATTTCATAATATTTCGAAATAAAAATTGTTGCTGTAAATGCAAGGTAATTATTATGCAAATATTAGTAATCATAGTAGTTACGCACATCATAGTTCTATAGTAAGTATTCTGTAGTGCACCGTAATAATGTATATAAATTTCATTATGTTTGAAAACGTGTAATATTAGTTAAATACCCTGCAAATAATTTTTTCCATGAGATCATTATATAACCAACTTATTTTGAGTAACCTAGTAAATGAATGTTAAATGCTTTGCACACCATCTTCTACAGAATGCATGTGTTATTCCACCTCATAAATGCATATCATGTTTATTATTAAAATTCGTAAGGATACAAATAAATATAAATACATTGCTTAAAGGTGCGTAAAGCATAAATAAAATCATTTAAAAACACATTAAAGTCCTTTTTAAAATTAAAACGTTTTCAACCGAATTTTACTCGGCCTTCATTAGCGAAAAAACTAATAGTTGTTGTCTCTTTGCGTCTTCTAGCTTGCCCGGAACAAACCATTCTACTTCAAGGGTGTGGAATATGAGGTGGGATGGGAAAGGTCATTCAACATTTCAAAATCAAGTACAGGTTAACACAAACATGTATTAATTCTTTCCAAACTGCATGGATATTATATGATAATACATCGTTACAGACTATTTTTTTAGATATTATTTCTAGAGACTCTTATGATATCTTCCTGTTGAATATTTGTGCGGGATACAATTTTAGATATACTGAAATCAACTAATATTATAGGTTCAGTTTGTGCTAATCTTGCTGACGCGGGGTGGGGTCTATTTAATCTCAGATCTGCTGCTTCACGTTTTTTTATTCTGATCCGAAATTTCTTCAGTGTCATACCTACGTACATAAAATCTTTATTATATTTCTCAGATTTTATTATTTTCTTGAATTATCTGTCAGGGGTATAATATATACCCCGGATTTATTGATCTTGGCTTGGATTGGGTCATTTTTTTTAAAAACAAAACTTGCATGATCATTATGTTTGAAATAGTGTAAGGTAGGTGATCCAAATGTGGCTATAGTTAAGGTTAAGAGGATTTTTTAATATTTTCTGGGTGGGTGTTTGTGGCTGAATTTTTGTTTGTATTTTACACTTATCGCTAACGCATATCAAGTATACATTTCTTTGTAACATAAAATTTAACTACTTTTATAATACAATTTCAAAATTGTAGCTTGCGGCCAACTTTAGCGCATAGTGTTCTAATGGTGACCCATGTATTGAAATCACTTTTAAAATGTAAAAAAAAGAACTCGGCTAACTATTTTGCTTACTATTATGCTCTGATGATCCTTTCTTTCTTGTGATATATTTCAAGTTTTTCGACCTTGAAACACTTTTTGTGCATTGTAGTTCAGGGATTTTCTTCTTACAGTTGCTGACTTCTTTTGAGTGATCTCTGATGTTAACAATAATTGATAATAAGCTTTATTCAGATATTTATGTCTAAACTTTGAAAATCACCCTTACCACACAGATTTCCACATTTGTTTTCTAAGGTGGCCACCTTGGGAACATCCGTATGGTCGCCATTTACACGACGTAAAAGTATTATTCTGATAAAGTAATTGAATTAAATGTGGTTAAAGAGGAAGAAATAATCTTTCAAAAAACGTATCATAACTCCAAGTTTTAAGAATTTAAAGACGTGTAAAGTAAAGTATCGGCTTACCTGGAAATTAGAACGACTACTCCTCAAAAGTGAAATCATTGCATAAAATGTCGGAGGATTAAGGTGATATCTTTAAATTTAGCCACGTGTACTGCAGATGCATGATTGACAATGCAGAAGCACCATTTTTTGAGTACAGATTAGATTATTTCTACTTTTAAGTGGTGGGCTACCTGAGGAAAAATGGCCACCTTTTGTTCACCCACCTTAATATTTAACATACCGCAAACGACTTTACACCATTGATTATTATATAACGAGCTATTTTGAGTATCTCTGTAAACGAAATATAAATGCTACAAGTCAATTTTCAATACAAAACATGCCGTAGTTCACTTCAATAACATATATCATTTACATGGCAATTCCGGAATATTTAAGAGAGTTAAGAGTACGGAAATAGGGCAAAAACTAACTGAAGTCATAAACTCTTTTCAACTTAGTTGCAAAGTGTTAAAAAAATATATTGTGCCGAGCAATATTTTTTTAATGCTCAATTTTGAGTTATATTTTCATCTTATAAAAGATAGAAAATATTTTTAAAATAAAAATCGTTTTTTAATACTTTTTATAATCTCCTAATAAGCGCTTTAAAAGTTAAAGTTGATAAACGTACTCAACGTTGATTTTGTGTTTACAAACTAAAATATTAAATTTTTTTTTTCTAGAAGCAAATCAGAACGTTGGAAAATTTCCTTTTACTATTAAGAAATACTGTACAAGGACATAAATTTACATTAGTTAAATACAGAGAATTTATTATATAATAAATAAATACTTTTTTTAATTAATTTAATTTGTATATATATTTTTGTGAGTAATTTTTGAAAAATTCAATTTTTATTTTTATAATTTTTCGTATATATACATATTTAAATTTATATAAAACCAAACAAAATCCCAATGATAAAATGTAGATTGCATATAAATGTTAAAAGTATACAAATTATGCACATTAAGTTAAGTTATTGTACAGGTAGAATTCCTTAGATAGATTATTGAGTATCCTTATATGAGTGAACATTTCATATTCAGTGGTATCAGGATTAAAAACTTTCGTCAATTTGTGTGGTCTTTAAAAAGTTTTTTAAACAGCCGAGACAAAATTAAATTACCCTAGAATTACACCAATGAAAAGAAAACGTAACTTTAGTACAATTATTGTCGGAGAAGTGTTTTCTAAAGGAAAGAACGTTGCCCTATTTTAATTTTTAGTATTTTAAAATATTTTTTTTGTTTGTTTTTTTATAAATCTTTAATATTTTTTGACCATTTTTTTTATTTAATTTTTAATTTTTATCTCTATATTGCATAAAGCTTAAAATTTATTCATGATATTTAGTAACATTTTAAAGTCCTTTAAAAGTTATTTAGGGTTAAGTGAAGAATGTGTTTTAGAAATGCATATTAAGCAGTACTCGCTTTCTCTTAAGAAGCAGGAAAGTTATTTAGCATTAAAAACTTGCTCTTCATTATGGCTTTTGTGCACTCAAATAAGGCACAGGTATCCTAAAATAATGGCTTATATCTTGATTGCTATATGATGAAGAAAAAGAAATCCTTTCGAAACAAATTGTCTTTTATTCAATTTTATAGTATATTTAAAAGTCTTTTCCACAATAATATTGCGTATTACCCGTGTTTAACAAGAAATAAGAAATAATATATCTAAATAATTAAAAAATAGATATGTTTTATGATTAATACTATTATTTCATGAGTTATAATGAGATTTTAGTTTATGGGATTCAGAAATTTTGTGGTAACATATACAAATTTTATTTCTTTACGTAAATTTACGTAACGAAATTTAAAATACAAAATTTTGTTATATATATTGAAAATAATTATTCTTAGTTTAAAAAATAGTAAGACGAAGCGGAATTTTGAGATTTATTCACATTTTATTTCACGACATCTCATAATATCTACTCATAAATTATACATATCGCATAATATCATATGTATATTGTAGATAGGTAAAAATATATCGTAACATACAAATATTTTGCAAATAATTCTTAGAAAGTTGCAATTTTATCTTAGAAATGTATACAAAATTTGAAACTCTAACGTTATATTTCAGAACTTTCACATTAAAGCTTGCCAAAATAAGTGAAATATAATATATTTGACTGCTGTGTATCTGCGATATTGAAAAATGCTTTAATAAAATAACGTTATTGCTTTATTTAATATTATATTTCAAATTACCTCTGTCTGCAGTAAAATTCGAATACATTTTTGTAAAGAAAAGGCGCATTTGCTACGTCGTTTTACGAACCTAACTTTTAAAATCCGATTTGAAGCATGTGATTAAATTTCAAGCCAATTATGTTTTGGGAAATAAATTCCTTACAACAGAAAATTTAAAGAAACGCTCTTGGAAAGAAAAACACATGCAAGGCTATATAAAAGCAATTTTTTTAAAGGCATGTAAAAAAATGGGTCGATCTACTAAAAAAAGTTTAATTTTTTCTAACTGATCTTTGGAAATTACTAAAAAAATTTTAGTATATTTGTATTCCACAGATTTTTTTAGTAACCTTTACTAAAAATCGGAATCATTGCAAGCTGTTTTTTAGTAATGTTGCTAGCTGTTTTCTAGTAATTCTTACAGATTTTCTTGTAACTGAGTAAGAATACAAAAAAAAATTTAGTGTTTAAGTGCCGATTTTTAGTACCGGTTACTACAAAAATCTGTGGAACACAAATATACTAAAAAATTTTTTAGTAACCTGAGACTTTTTTTACAGTGTATAGGGTTGACCAAAATCCTTGATACATTTTAAAATTCAATTAAAAAATGGAGTAATTGGCGTAGATAGATTTATATCTTCAAAGCTGAGGTAAACATAAAAAAAGAACGCAGGATGCATCAGGCATAAATAATGCAACACTTTCCATCACTTCCTGAACACTGTAACGGAACATCATCATTTAATAATGGAAATATCTAAATAAAACATTTAGTGTCACGCAGTTAACGCCCAATTTTGATAATTAGATTCAAATTATTTTGAGCAATCCTGTATATAATTTATAGATTTGTATATACACCACATAGTTTTCTAAAATTTAATTCGGTTAAAAAACAAATAACACATTTGAAAATCTATTTTTAGCTCATAGAAGATAAGTTGCGCACACATGTGTACGATCTACAGCGTTTTATACACTCCACATATTAAACTAAAGTTCAGCTAGGGAACGTATAAAACATCTAAAAAAGCATTTACTATCTATATCCATTTTTTACGTAGTTCTGTATATGAATTTATTTAAATTTTACAAATGTTTTTTAATATACCAAAATTCGTTAAGCTGAATATGCATAACACAGTTAAAATACCTCTCTGAGCAATTCACACCATTATACAGTCATGCTTATGAATTATTTTGTGAAGCCTTTTATATGAGCTATAGATCATATACACACCACGTAATTTACTAAAATTTAAATAACATTAAAAATGTATACCGCACCTGAAAACGCCTCTCATAGATCGTTAGTTTAACAGAATTAATAGTTATGTTCCTGTAAATAAACAAATAAATGCTCTATGCACTCCAAATTCTACAATAAACACCTTGTAGTACAACTCAGAAATGCACACCAATTTCATTATGTTTATACTATAGTCATAAATAGTGTAACAGCATTAAATACATTTTAATCGATTTTTAATATCGATCTAACAAACGGAATTATTTTGTGTGTACCTGTAAAGGAATTGGAAGTAAAACACTCCATGTTTTATTGGGCCTTTCCTATGGTAAACTTCCATAACATATACAAAACTCATTGTAATTGTAGTATATTTTCGCGAGTTGGAGACTTAGCAGACAGACAGTAGGCCTCGGTGGCCAAAGAAACTGAACTCATAAAACATTAGAACTATGTTGGAAGTGTTAAGCATAAAAAAAGTCACAGACCATTTATTTCTACAATATTTCAACATGTGTGCTTTCTGTAGCTTCACTAATATACAAATCTAACTCAATTTCATTCTACACGGGTAATAAGATAGTACATTGTAAAGTATGTACAATAGGGTGGAACGAAAATAATGGTTAATTATTTTTTTTCTCGAAGAATTTTGCTATAGTCGGCAAAAGTTGCCTTTTGGGATTAGAATGAAGAATATAAAAATTTGTTGCTGTACTAAAATATTTTCAGGTGCCGCAAAGGTCTTCAAAATTGACGTTTCTATGAAAAGATCGATAAAATTTGCATTTAAAAAAATATTTTCTTGATCATTAAAGTAATATATACGAATATAATGCGTATACTATTATAATACGAATATTTTGTAAACAGAATATTCAAAATATGATACTTTTGCAGAAAACTTGACATGCTATGTAATACTAATTTTTAGATGTCATTTCAGAAAAAAATATTTTGTAGAATTTAGCGATTTTCATCATATTAATTTTTATTAATTGTACAGTACCATATTCTTATAGTACTACATTGAAATAAAAGAAATGCAATTTTTAATTATCGTACCTTAGTTAAACATATGACACTTATTTAAAAAAACATTAAAAGAGTGAAACCTCTGATTAATCGCGTAAATATACTGTGTAAAATCTCACTCGCGTAAATATACTGTGTAAGATTTATGTGTTTTTTTTTTTTGGAATTATAAAAGATTGTTCTAAGAAACGAGCATGGCATTAAGTACGATTTGTTGGGTGGATAACTAATGTTACACATTACTCAGAAAATGTAGTTCTAAGATGTTTTAACACTTCCCAACGTAGTTTAAAAGTGTTTAAGAATTGGGTTTGTCTGTCTGTCTGTTCGTGCTCTGACTCGCGTAAATATACTATGTAAGATTTATGTTTTTTTTGTTTTTTTTTTGGAATTATAAAAGATTGTTCTAAGAAACGAGCATGGCATTAAGTACGATTTGTTGGGTGGATAACTAATGTTACACATTACTCAGAAAATGTAGTTCTAAGATGTTTTTAACACTTCCCAACGTAGTTTAAAAGTGTTTAAGAATTGGGTTTGTCTGTCTGTCTGTTCGTGCTCTGACACGCGTAAATATACTAGGTAAAATTTGTTTTTTTTTTTTTTTTTTTTTTTTTTATAAAAGTCTGGTTTGTTTGTCTGTCTGTCTGTCAGTCTGCCATCTATTTGTCTGACTGTTCGTACTCTGACTGGCGTAGATATACTAGGATAGTCATGCAATTGATGTATGTTATTGAGGTTTAATATAGCATATTCGGTATTGAAAATAAAATATGTAGCTCTTACAATTCCTTTCCAGTGACACTGAACAGAATTCCATTACATCACGGTCTATGCGGAAAAATATTTTCCAGTTTAATTAAATGATTTTACACGATTTCAAACATATTGAAATTGATATATATATCACTGAGGTGCACTAACAAGAAGATTGCTATAGAATATGGTGTACATAGTACTAATATTTAAGAAAAGAACACTCAAAAAAATTCCTTTACATTATGCTCTACAGGGAAAATAGTTTGCAGAGTATTATGTAACACTATTTCAAATATAATGCAATTGTTGTACATTACTGAGGTTTACAACAAGATACTTGCTGTAGAATAGGATGTGCATAGCATTTATCATTCATTTACAGGAAGACAAAAGATTTCGGTTAAAGTACTGCATGTTAACAATAGTTACTGGAAGTGAGCGTTATCAGTTGTAAAATTCGTCTTTAAATTTAACTAATTTCTTGCCTATTGCATGGTGTGTATAAATTATATATATATATATCGGCTATGATGTCATACACTCACGCACAGTTTTTTTTTTTAAATCGGTTATAAAAAGGAAAAAAGTCGCCAAATTTAGGGGATTTTTCCTTTAATGGCAACCTAGCTATTGTTTTAAGTTATTGGTTGGGCGCGGGATTGAAAATCGAGCCAACCAAAAAGTCGCCAAAAATTTCTGCGTGAGTGTAAAGCATCTGTTCCTATATATCAAATACAGAGCAGCACAAAATATCTGAAGTACATTTCTGTTTATTGGCGGAATTTCCAGAAGGGGAATTTTAAACTGTGCTCTGCGTTATCTAACTGAACAGAAATTTAGCATTCTATGTAGTATATATACAGAGCTATAGATCATACGTAGGGCTATAAAATAAGTCGAATATTTTCAGAATAGTATAGGTAATTCAGAATTTCGGCTTTAAATGTGTTAAGCGTTTTCGAAATTGTTTACTTAGACATCATCGTTCATCTGTTTAAATGGTAAATATTTGTATAATTATTTTTGAAATATTGGAAAGTGTTATATAATCTATGCTCGACGCATGATTTTTTGTTCTTGTTTTCTTATCAAGTGTCATACTGTATCATAGCGTGATGTTCAAATATGTGAGTTCAAATAGCTGCAAGCATAAAAAATTACGAAGTATATTTAGTTAAATCATTTTGTTATAAATTGGAAAAATTGTCAGAAATCAAAATTTTATCAATCATGTGCAAATAATTTTGCACTCAACTATATAAGTACATGTGTGTGTGTTTTGAGGAAAATAAAAAAAAGTGTACTTGATCTTTGTTTTAACTATAAAAAGAAAAAAAAAACTTTTCTTTGTAAAAATCTGATTTTTTTTTTTTTTTTTTGATTTAAAGTTTGAATTACAATTTAAGTAGGATTGATTATTGATTATAAATCAATATTGATTGAATATTGATTTATGGGTTTTTATGTAAACTTTGAAGAAAGTACAGACATTCGGTCAGCAATATTAAAAGAAATTGTAGAACATTTATAAGTCGGAGGACATGAGTAAAATAGGTTAATAAAAGAATTTTATTTTTTTTATTACAAAATGGTTATTTTTATTACAAAATTACCAATGGTGTTGTTTACGGCAGGACAATTAACAATGTCAATTGCGGATACTTCCGCTTTTGAAAATATACAGGATGGTTTTAATTAAACTTCCCCTATAAACAGCATCCTACAGCGGAAACAGATAAACGAAATGCAACGAAATTTGGTATATAAACTATACACGAGATGCGCTCACGGAATTTCGAAAATAAATTTAGTTCCAAAATGTCCACTAGAGGGCACTTTTTTCGGAAAAACATTAAATTTAATACAATAAACTACCAAAACGGAATACAGAAACAATATTAACAATCCAGAACAAGAATTATGAGTAATAAAATGCAAAACCGGGAAAAGCTGTCAGTTCTAGGGAAAAAAATTTCGAGATTTGCATGCTGGCGAAGCAAAGGAAGCTTTATGCAAAACAGGTTAGGGTATAAAACGTTTGCAGACTTGACATGTTTTATGTCGATGTTTCCGGCTGTAATGATGACACTATCTTTAGTTGAACGTGCGTTATTAATGAAGCGGTTTTACGAAAACAAGGGAAATGCTTCTGTTGCAGTTCGGAAATTTCGTCTTATATAAAGAACCGACGGCGTGGACCAATGTCTACTAAAGGTATCCGGGCAATGATTAAGAAATTTGAAGAGACGGGAAAATTAGGAGTTCAACCTGGAAGAGGCCGTAAACCTTTCACACTGGTACTTGTTGATGCCGTCAACACAGCTGCTGACACACAGTCACAGATATCAGAGTTTGGGGGCAGTAGCGCACGTGCAGTTTCTCGCAGACAGGCTATTCTTACAGAACTGGCCAAAAAGTGCTCAGAAACTTAATGCACTACTTCTCATACAAGATCCACCTTACCCATGAGCTGTTGGATAGGGACAAGCCACAACGTCTTTCATTCGCAGTCAGTTTTCTCAACAGAATGAGTGTTGATCTTTCATGGACTTCGGATATTCTGTAGAGTGAGAAGGTTCATTTCTACCTCACTGGGACAGTCAACACACACAATTGCAGTATTTGGGCTCAGGAAAATCCGCGGATGCACACTGAAATCCCCCTACATTCTCCAAAGGTGACTTTCTGGTGTTTATTCATGGCGACATTCATCCTTGGGCCATTCTTCTTTGAGGAAATAACTGCACGTGGTCCTGTCACATGTACCGTTACGGGCCGTCGGTACCATGATATGCTGCAGACGTTTGTTGTGCCGAACTACAGCAAAAGCGGGTCCGTACATCGACCATTTTCATGCAGGATGATGCGTCCCCACATATCCATGAGTCCGTAAAAGCGTTATTGCTCCAACACTTCACAGACGAACGTGTTATTAGTCACTTCTTTCGTAATCCACGGATACCACGTCCGCCGGATCTAAATTCGCGCAATTTCTGGTTCTGGGGCCACTTTCAAAGTCTGGTGTATCGTGGAGCTGTTGCAAAGTTGAATGACTTAAAGAACTCCATAACACTTCGTGTGCGAAGCATCACAACTGATCAGTTACGATCTGTTGTTTAACACACTGTCCATCGAATTGAAATTTTGTGGTGAATGAGGGTGGTCACTTTTAGCATCTTTCCCTACATCGTGCTGGACATGATTAACAACTGCTCCTCTTGTGCAGTTTTGTGCTAATCTGTTCTTGTTTCTGCACACTATTTTTTTTTTCTCAAACAGCGTAATGTTATTGTTTTTTTACCTTTATTTAATGTGGTTCGATTACAAGGTGATCAGAAAATAATCAATAAATGTTAATATTGTTTCTGGATTCTGTTTTGGCCGTTTATTGTGTTAAATTTAATGTTTCTCTGGAAAAGGCGCCCTCTGGTGGACATTTTCTAACTAATTTTTTTTTTTCGAAATTTTGTGAGCGCGTCTCATGTATAGTCTATATTACTAAATTTCGTTGCATTCTGTTCACTCGTTTGCGCTGTAGGATGCTGCTTATAGCGGAAGTTAAATTATTTCACAACATGTGCTATTTATCTCAATTGTAAGTACATTAATTCCAAATATAGCATAACATAATTCTTTACTTTATCGAAAAAAACAAAACATGCAATAACAAAAAATGTTTATATGAAACTTTTAACTTATTTCACCGATTTTTTTTAAAATAATTTTTAGGGTTTCGTTCATCTTACGAAACCCTATTAGTCCTACTACGTTGTCTGTCCGTCACAGAGCCGGTTCTCGGAAACTATATAACTTACAGACTTAAAATTTTGTGTACTTACAGCTGAATACCTACTATGAAGCTGAAAATCATAAAAGTTAAAAAAAATCGTATTATTTTAATATAGAGAGATAAAAAACCAAAAATCTAGCAGTCTTTTCCTATTAAATTTAAAATTTTTTCGTTATTGCAGTTGCCAACAATTAAAAATCCACAATAAAATTCTTTCTACAATAATCAATTTTCTGCTGAAAGATTTCCACGTGAAAAATGAAAATGAAATTGAAAGTTTCACCAATTGAAAAAATATTAATATGACGTCACATTGGTAATAAAACGGAAAATTTCAAACATTTCTCAATAATACAAGGAGTATAAGTATGTGTAAGTACAGAAAGCAGGTTAATATGAAGTCATTAGAGAATTAAAAAGAAAATTAATCTGACGTCATATTGGAAGTTTAACGGACTTTTTCATATGCTTGAGAATAATAAAGAGAGTATCAATATGAGTAATAGAGAAAGCAAGTAGATATGACGTCAGCAAGTGATTATAACGTCATATGTTTGAGGAACGTATTGAATAATGATGAAAACTCGATTTTGGAAATATTGGCATATTTTAACATTTTGAAAATCACTATACAACATGTTTAATTTTGAAATTGATTTTTTTTAATATAGCATTTAGTCCACATGACAGATATTATTATGACAGAGTATAATCGCGAGCTTCGTCCGCTATCGGACCGGTTCAGATTTTCGAAAAAACGAGAATATTTTACTTTATAAAAAACATGACTTTCTTTCTTTTTTTTGGTACTTATTTGGATTTATTAAAGAAATGATAAAGTGTTTTGAAAGGATTATTAAACGAAACCCTTTGTGTGATCTTCGATCACACTTACCCACTTGTATATATAATTTCCATATGTTTAAATTTTTCAATTTATCAATTTTGGTGGAATTCAAAATATATTTATTAGTAAAGGGACATATTTAACAGAAAATATCGATATAATTACGTGTGTCTGATATAATCATTTGTGAAATATTTACATATTTAATCATAAGGACGGGAATAATTTAATATTTGTTTTTCTCAAAATTGTTACACTCGTTTTAGGTGGGGAGAAGCTTTAATTCGAAATTTAAATATCCTTACTTTTTGATGATTTTTGTCTTTCAGAAAGTGTATAATAATGATCTTTACTTTCTTTTTTATACTTTTATGATACAAAAGTTATTTAATAGCTACATTTTTTAACCTTCAAATTTAAATTTCAAAATGTCTGGTGATTACCGATTATAACATTGAAAATATTATTAGCGAATGTATGGAAATAAGGCAATGGAACAAAATGGTAGAAATAAAAAAATATAAGAAGCAAATTATTTTGTATAAAATTTTATCTCAATTTTATCTATTTCACAAATGTTATTAATTATTCCTATTTTGACTTTTTTTTCACTATCTTTTAGAACAAAATTTACGTAATTATATATCTTGCTATCGCCATTAAGCTTCACCTTCAGATTCAATTACATTATGTAAAAGTACAATAAATAGTTTACTATGATTGAAGTTTAATATTTATATGATGAGAAAAATTAATTAGAATAAAATAAACAAATTA